>BLBF01000016.1:35580872-35592451 GCA_015471245.1 Laticauda colubrina | reverse complement strand
ATTATATTATATTATATTATATTATATTATATTATATTATATTATATATTTTTTTAATATTATCATTATTTTTCTTATATGTATCTATGTATTCATAACTATGTTTTTACTTATACCTATTATCTTGTAAGCAATTGACAAATAAAAATAAATAAATAAAAAATAAACTATATCCTTTGAATGTACGCTTTGGATTTTATAAGATGTGAACAGATATCTTCCTCTCTGAAGCATTTGATAAAAGGCATGCGCCTTATTAATAATATTGTGCTGGAACCCCTGTTTTCAATTTGTCAAAATATTACTTTTCCTGGAAAAGATACTCCTTTTTAACATTATTTTTTTGGAATGCATTAGGTTTCTTTTATATTTATTTTGAAAGTGGCATTGGTTTACTTTACTGTTGAGGGCTGGAATATTGTAAGGAGGAAGGGACATTGACAATTTTTTGTTTGTTTTTGTCTGTCACTTGGTGGCACCCATGCTGTCCATGCTTTGTAATCTAAAAGCTTCATAGGAGGAGTTTCTTTGTAATGTCTTAAGCCCCTGTCACACTGCACCAACGGATGCAAAGAGGATGTAAAATGGACAAAAAAGCTTGCCATCCGTTGGAAAACGCGATGTATTCACTGCCTCTGTTTTGGTTCCTCTCTATCCATCCAGCATCTGTTTATTGATGTTTTATCCGCTCAGAAAGTTTTGAGCTGCTCAAAACTTTTTCACGGAAAATGTATCCAATTCGTCCGTTCTGCATCCGCTACGCATCCGCTATGCATCCATTCTGCATCCGTTCCACATTCGCTATATCCGCTAGGCATCCACTATGCATCCGCACAACTCGCATCCGATAGGAGGCAGGGAGGAAGCAGAACGGATGCAGAACGGATGCAGAACTGATGCAGAATGGATGCAGCATGGACACAAAATGTTCAAAACGGAAAAAACATTCACAGAGGGGACCTATCTCGGATATTAAGGATGCCTAGAGGATGCCTAGAGGATGCCTAGAGGATGCTTAGAGGATGCAAAGGGACACCTATACTGCCTATAAAAAGGGGGAGCAACTCACCTGCATCTCACTTTCAGACCAGCAGCCTAGTTGTGTAGACCTCTGCAGCCTTCATCTGCCTCTTGCTCTTCCACAGCATCCAGTCATGTCCACCGTGGATGGTAACACAGTCCTTTTGGCAGCCACCATCCTTCTGCAACAGTATGAAGCCATCTACAGGCTCTGTGAACTCTACTACAGGAAGAAAAAGAGGCAGCCAAGAAGCGTCTGGGTCCGAAGATGGATCGCCAGAAGAGCAGAGTACGGACTGTACAACAAGCTGATGGTGGAGCTCAGGAACGAAGACACTCGGGCATTCCAGAACTTCATGAGGATGCCTCCAGCCATGTTTGACGAAGTTGTGCAGCAGCTGACACCCAGGTTGACCAAGGCAAACACCAACTTCCGGCCCAGCCTGGAACCTGGGCTTAAGGTGGCACTTACTCTGTGGCACCTGGCCTCAGGGACCACCTACAGCAGCATGCAGTACGGCTGGAGGGTGCCACATAACACCATCAGCATTGTGGTCAGAGATGTGGTGCAGGCCATCATCAAAGAATACCTGGAGGAGCTCTTCCAGTGCCCCTCCACTGAAGAAGGATGGAAGAAAGTTGCAGAGCAGTGGTATCAGAGGTGGAACTTCCCACACACCATTGGAGCCATAGATGGCAAGCACGTGGCCTGCAAAGCACCACCCAAGTCAGGGTCCACTTATTTCAACTACAAGGGCTTCTTCAGCATTGTCCTCTTCGCCATGGTCGATGCTGACTAGAAGTTCATGTACATCGATGCTTCAGGCAGCGGCTCATGTTCAGATGTCCAGGTATACAATGCCAGTCACCTAAAGGAGGGGCTGGAAGGCAACCTCATCATGGGCTTTCCAGATCCAGACCCCCTGCCCAATGACATGAAAGATGTGCCCTACTTCATCGTGGGGGATGACGCCTTCTCCCTCAGAAACTACCTCATGAAGCCCTGCACTTCCAGATGCCTCACCCGTGAAGAGAGGATCTTCAACTACAGGCTGTCCAGGGCAAGGCGGGTGGTGGAGAACGCCTTTGGCATCCTGGCCAACAGGTTCCAGGTACTTCTCACCACCATGCAGCATCACCCAGAGACCATGAGGAGGATCATGGAAGCTTGCTGCATCCTGCACAATCTCATGCGCACCCGCTACCCAGTGTTGCAGAACAGGCTCGTGGACCTCCAGCAAGGCAATGGGGACATGGAGCCTGGGGAATGGAGGCAAGGGCGAAACTGATAGACACTCAGGATGTGCAAGGCCCCAACAAAGGCTTACGTGAAGGGAAGAAGCAGTGCAACCTCCTGAGACACTGGTGCAACTCCCCAGCTGGAGCAGTGGAGTGGCAAGACAGGATGATAGATGATTAATGGATGTTTCCTTCAGCCTGTCTCATCACACGGATGAGATTGGGCCATGTATGTTGGGTGGGCCTACAATGAACAGGGCGTTTAATAAAGAGTTGTGTTTATGTTCAAATGTGTGGATCAATGCTTACTAATGAAGGGCCAAAGGTTTGGAACCTGGGAGGGTGGACCATACAGTCCCACTATGCTTGCACTGGAGGTTTATCTATCCCACAGCTATCTTAACTCATCCCAAAGGTATCCCTGCCCACCCCACTGATATCTTAACCCATCCCACAAGCATGCAAAGACTTCAACCAATTCTAAAAGTTTCCACCAAGACTTTATTACAAAAAAAGAAATGAAGCAAGTGTGTGAATCAAAGATAAATTTTATTGAACAACAAGCTGTAAAACCAAAACGACCCATGTCAAGTGCCCAAATAAAGTCCAGCTGCCCAGTCTCTGGCACTCTTATTGGTCACTCGGAGGTATGCCCAGTCTCAGGGGTGAAGGGTCCAGGTGCTGTGGAGGTGGGTGGTGCTGGAGTGCTGGTCTGTATCATCATTGGGGTGCCTGGCCCCGAGAGGACAACAGGGGACGGTGTGTTGAGGAAGCTCTCAGACAGCTGGCTCAGACCCGCGGTGCTGAGAGATCCTTCCTTCATGCCATGGGGTGTCAGCCCCAGCCCTGATGAGAGATGTACTGAGGCCGGGCTTGGCTGTGGGGTGGAGGAAGGAGTAGTATAGTGGGGCTGTCTGGTCTGCAGCTGGATGAGGACTGGCGTGAGTGGCATCGGTGGCGTCGGTGGCATCATTGTCGTGGATGGCATCAATGGCATCAGTGGAACCGGTGGCAATGGTGTCGTCCGATGACTCTGTGCCTGGACTGGGAAGGGTTGCTGCCTGTGCTGCTGGACCTCCTGGTAGCTGTAGCCCTGGTAGGTGCAGGGCTGTGGGAAGCCTTGGAATGGGACTGGGGTTCCTCCATGTTCTTGAGGGTCTGGTTGACATAGGTGAGGAAGGGCTTGCGGTTGGAGGATGAGGAGTCGGTGCTGACCAGCTGAGAGAGGAGATCTATACTGGTGCGGATGGTGTCCCTGATCTCCAGGAGGACAGTGTGGCTCAGCCCCTGCTGCTGTCTGGCTCTCTGCCTTTCTGTGGAGACAGAGCTGGGGGAGTGGATGCGGCTACGACTGTGGTGGACTCGATGTCTCCTTTCTCCCACCGCTCCAGGGAGTCCTCCACGCGCTCCACCATGGTTACAACACCTGTCCGCGGGTTCTCCACCATGGCATGCTCCACAGAAACCTGCCTGGAGACAGGGACTGACTCGGCCAGAAGAGGACTGGCTCTCAGCAGGTTGCCGGAGAGAGAGGGTAGACAAAGGGGCTCCTGGTGCTCCTCGGTGGCAGATCTCACCCTCCAGGAAGCTTCACCTGGCCATGACGTAGGTCCCTCTGTCCGTCAGCTTAACCGTGGCCTGGCCAGATTTCTTCAGGTGCAGTTTCCCGTACCAGGTGTGCCCTGTGCTTCCACCAGCCAAGGAGCACCTCCGAAGTGTAACCCATACTCTCCGCCCTCTCTCTTCAAGCAGCCTGCTTCCTTTTGGTGTCCCTGTACAGCCGGTGTCCCTTCCGCCACAGATAGTCATTCTCTCTCAGCCACTCCAGAACCTCATCCTCGTGTTCCTCCTCAATGAAGTATTGCCTCCTCTCCTGTCCCCACATACGCCTCTTCCTCCCTTTGGCAGGACCAGATAGGCCCTCATCAGAGGGGCTCCCAGGTGGTAGGGGCTGCTCCTCCACATCACCACCAGCAGCAGCAGCATGATCATCATCATCATCATCAGCAGCAGCAGCAGCAGCAGCAAGATCATCATCATCATCATCAGCAGCAGCAGCACCAGCACCAGCACCAGCAGCACCAGCAGGACCAGGAGCATGAGCAGGACGAGCAGTATGAGCAAGTCCAGGAGCACGAGCAGGACCAGCAGGACCAGCAGGACCAGCAGGACCAGCAGGACCAGGAGCAGCTTCAGCAGAGTATGCAGCAGCAGAAGCACCACCGCCAGGAGCAGCTTCAGCAGAGTACGCAGCAGCAGAAGCACCATAGCCTGGAGCAGCTTCAGCAGAAGCTCCAGCACCAGAAGAGTGAGCCCGAGCAGCAGAAGCCCCAGCAGAAGCAGAGTCAGGGACAGGGGGCGGAAGGGTGGCCCTGTCCCTCTTTCCAGGGATGGCGGCAGGTTGCTGAGAAGTTCGCTTCTTTCCCATGGTTGTGGGGTTGCTGGCTGGCAGCGAGGCTGGCAGGGAGGCTGGCAGGAAGCCTGGCAGGCAGGCTGGCAGGCAGGCTGGCAGGAAGCCTGGCAGGCAGGCAGGCAGGCACCAAGGCTGGCAGGCAGACTGGCTGGCAGGGAGGCTGGAAGGCAGGCTGGCAGCAAGGCTGGCAGGCAGGCAGAGAGCAATGCTGGCAGGGAGGCTGGGAGGAAGACTGGCAGCAAGGCTTGCAGGCAGGCATGCAGGCAGGGCAGGCAAGGATGTATCCTGCAGCAGGTCTTTCCTCCGAATGCTGGCCACGTGCGAGTTGCTTCCCTTTATATCCGCGTGGCTTACGCAATGCATTCCCCTCACATGCGCAATTAACGCCAGGCATCCCTTAGGCTTCCGCTGTGCATCCGCTAGGCTTCCGTTCTGCATCCGCTTCATCCTCTGTGCATCTGCTGTGCATCCGCTGTATCCGTTCCACATCTTCTTTGCTGAGGTCCCCCGGAAGCCTAGTGATGCACCATCTGCTCCCATCCACTTCCATCCGCTAGGCTTCCGTTCCGCATCTGCTTTCCATCCACTCTGCGTCCTCCCCGCGTCCGTGTTATCCGCTCCGGTTATGCAAATGTTTGCCCCTTTTGAGAGCAGATAACAACGGATGGAACATTTTGCTTGTCCGTTGTGTCCGTTTTGCATCCGTTGGGCAGTGTGACAGGGCCTTTACATAACTAAAGCAGGGGAGCTACAGATCCCTATGTCAAAGATTATACATAGAAACATAAGATTCTTGATTATTTTGTAAGTAAAATAAACATATGGATTTTCATCCAATCCACAATTTAACCCATAATTTGCCCTGGGTTAAAAGAATCTTTTTATCACAGGTTAAAAGATTACCTCTATCATCTCAACAGAATAATGTTTTGGACAGTACTAGCAAATGGACAGAACTGTAAGGAAGAACAATTTTGAAGCTTCCTCCTTTTACCATTACAACCTTTTTTGCTGAAAGTTTTTCCTCCTAAATAGATAATGTGCTTGGATTAATGAGCTACTTGTAAATATCTCTCCCACCCACACCCCTTATCATTAAATCCACTAAAATTAAGGAAAGTAAAATCCCATATACATTAAAATTGCTTCTTTTTAGCTTATCAAAGGCCATAGTATTACTTATTTCCAGTTGGGTAGAGTAGTTGGATGACAAAATAAAATAAGTAAAAAGGAAAGGCTGGGTACTTAAATGAGATAAAATGATTAGATGGCATGCAAAGAAGTTTCAAATTGTTGTTTCTTCTTGATGGCTAGTCTTCTCTTTAAGCTTTTCCTTTTGCTAATCAATAATGAACAAACCTCCTACGTGGTACTGCATCAAGCTGTAAACAAGTGTTTGAAAAATTATATATGATGAGAAACCAGCAAAGATTACTGAATGCTAGAGGGTATAACAAAATAAAATTGTGTAAACTTGTCACAGTGCCCATTCTTCACCATATCTATAATAAACCAGGCTGGAAACATAAAATATATGAATTTTTCTAATTATATTTGCTTTATGTACAGCAATTTTTGCCTCTTTTTTAAAAAATAAAAAGAATAAAAAATAGAAATTAATGGAGGTGACATGGGATTCTTCAGATGAAGAAACTTGGTTTCCTCTTATTTGCCTTTCACCCCCCCCCCCCTTTCTATCTCATATTAATGGGTAAAATTCAACTAAAATGAAATCTGGGGAAGGAAATTAAATTAAGTAGGTTTCTGATTAAAAAAAAGTAATGATTTCATAGGAGAAGGAGGTGTGTGTGTGTGTGTGTGTGCACAAGCAAACACGCTTACCTGTGTGCATACAAACGCAGAATTTGCTTTTTTTTTTTCATGTCCTGCTGAGTTGCACAAGAAGCAAAATTTGGCAGGAATTAGAACATATCTTCCAGCAAAACTTTAGTAGAGATGAAATGAATTAAATAACTAAACAAAATCAGAATGCTTTTACATTTGTCTAAGCATAAATTTCACAACTGTCTCTAGTACATAACATAACATCACATAGCACAATGCCCTAGGGAGCTTGAGATTAAAATCCAACACACTGGACACATAATTTATATTGTTCACCCAGTATTATGAACAATGTTATAAGTCCATTTACACCAGGGGTATAAAACGAACAGTGAACAAACATATTTCTTGCAGTGATGAGAAATCACTGACAAAAATAAGTTGATGTTTTTTAAAACAACAGAGAATGTCAGAAGCAGGCATGTATCCTCTTGTTGTTTTCCACAGCAAAATAAAAACTCAGTCATTTGAAAGAAAACTAATCTATGTGGAACCCTAATCCTACTTGTAACAAGAGAAAAAAGGAAAAAATCCTGTGCATTTCTCACAACTACATTCCTCATGGTATTTACAATAGCCCAGGCAGGAGGTATAGAAGAGGCTAATTTACTCTGTAAATTTACTACTAGTATGGTACTGGCCATACTAGAGCATCTATGGAGTGGGTGAAGATTGTAAAAAAAAAAAAAAAATCAGTACTGAAGGATCAGAAAACCAACATGGCACCATGCAATCGAAGAACTGTTCCTTTACATATAGTTTATCAGACAAGACTTGTTGAGCCAAAGAGAGGAGTCAAGTCTTAAATCTTTATGCAGGCACAAAAAGGAGGTTTGACCCTTTTTGAATGCCATTTATCTATTCTGGGCCAGCAGCAAAGCTTAGGAAGATTCTTGTGAAACATGCATGAGCAATAATTAATTTAACTCTTCACTGTGAATTTGATTGTTCATGCCTGAACATTGTATGACACTCATACATAGGAACAGGGCATTAGTTTTTATTTTATTTATTTATTTATTTTTGTCAATTGCTTACAAGATAATAGGTATAAGTAAAAACATAGTTATGAATACATGGATCCATATAAGAAAAAAATAAAAATAAAATAAACAATAGGACGGGGATGGTAGGCACGTTGGTGTGCTCATGCCCCCTACAGACCTCTTAGGAAAGGGATGAGGTTAATAGTAGACAGTCTAAGGTTAAAGTTTTTGGGCTCCGGGGAAGAAACCACACAATCATTGACCAGACATTGACCACTCTGTTGTTGATGTTGTATTTCTTCAATCAAGTTTGATGTGGTTAACCTTGAGTTTGTATCTGTTATTTGCTCTTGTGCTATTATGGTTGAAGCTGAAGTATTCATTGACAGGTAGGACATTGCAATGTATGCTTTTATATACTCCACTTAGATCGGACCAAAGGCAGTGTAATTCTAGATTTTCTAGGTCTAGAATTTCAAGTCTGGTGGCATAAGGTATTCTGAAACGAGTAGAGGAGTGGAGAACTCTTCTTGTGAAATATTTCTGGACTTTCTCAACTGTGTTAATAATAGAAACATAATGTGGGTTCCAAACTGATGAGCTGTATTCAAATATTGGTCTAGCAAATGTCTTGTATGCTCTAGTTATTAGTGTAATATTACCAGAAAAAAAGCTACGTAAGATTAGGTTAATAACACTTAACGCCTTCTTGGCTATGTAGTTACAGTGGGCTCTAGCACTTAGGTCATTTGAGATGAGTACTCCAAGATCCTTGACAGAGTTTGGATCATCAACAAGGTCTTGACTATTTAGTTTATATTTTATTTTCTGATTTTTTTCTGCCAATATGTAAGGCAGAGCATTTATTTGTTGAGATTTGAAGTTGCCATTTGACTGGCCATTCTTGTACATAGTCAAAGTCTTTTTGAAGGGTAGCAGTGTTGTCTGTGGTGTTGAATAGCTTTACATCATCAATGAAGAGAATGCAGTTGCTCTTGATATGATCACAGAAGTCATTTATGTAGAGTATGAAAAGAGTTGGTCCTAGAACACTGCCTTGGGGGACACCACTGTTGACAGGTACAGAATTTGATAGGACTCTCCCAATTTTGACCTTTTGTTGTCTGTTTGATAGGAATGCTTCTGTCCAGTTATGTAGGTGTCCAGGGATACCATAAGAGATAGTTTTAGGAGTAGTTTGTCATTTACCACTGAATCAAAGGCTTTACAGAAGTCTATGTAGATTGCATCTATTGCTTTGCCCTGATAGAGTTGTGTAGTCCATATGTTTTTGCAGTTTAAGAGTTGCAGATTACAGGATAGTTTTTTTTCCAGAAATCAAATTGTTTATCAGAGAGTAGGTTGTTAGTTTCTAAATGGAGGATGATGGATTGGATAAGCCTCTGTCACATTGCACCAACGGATGCAAAGAGGATGTAAAACAGACAAAAAACCTTGCCATCCGTTGATTAACGTGATGTATCAGTTCTGTACTCACTGCCTCCGTTTTGCTTCCTCTCTATCCGTCCAGCATCCGTTTATGGACGTTTCATCCACTCAGAAAGTTTTGAGCTGCTCAAAACTTTTGCGCGGAAAATGTATCCAATTTGTCCATTCTGCATCTGTTACGCATCCGCTATATCCACGAGGCATCTGTTCCGCATCCGCACAACTCGCATCCGCTCAGATGAAGGGAGGAAGCGGAACGGACACGGAACAGATGCAGGACAGATGCCTAGCAGATGCAGCACGGAAACAAAGCATTTAAAATGGAAAAAACCTTCGCAGAGGGGACCTATCTCAGATATTAAGGATGTCTACAGGATGCCTAGAGGATGCTTAGAGGATGCAAAGGGACACCTATAATGCCTATAAAAAGGGGGAGCAACTCATCTGGATCTCACTTTCAGAACAGCAGCCCTGCGGTGCAGACCTCTGCAGTCATCTGACACTTCCTCTTCCACAGAATCCAGTCATGTCCACCGTGGATCGTAACAAAGTCCTTTTGGCAGCCACCATCGTTCTACAACAGTGCGAAGCCATCTACAGGCTCTGTGAACTCTACTACGGGAACAAAAAGAGGTGGCCGAGAAGCGTCTGGGTATGAAGATGGTTTGCCAGAAGAGCAGAGGATGGACTGTACAACAAGCTGATGGTGGAGCTCAGGAACGAAGACACTCGGGCATTCCAGAACTTCATGAGGATGCCTCCAGCCATGTTTGACGAAGTTGTGCAGCAGCTGACACCCAGGTTGACCAAGGCAAACACGAACTTCTGGCCCAGCCTGGAACCTGGACTCAAGGTGGCACTCACTCTGCATCACCTGGCCTCAGGGACCACATACAGGAGCATGCAGTACGGCTGGAGGGTGCCACACAACACCATCAGCATTGTGGTCAGAGAAGTGGTGCAGGCCATCATTGAAGAATACATGGAGGAGCTCCTCCAGTGCCCCACCACTGAAGAAGGATGGAAGAAAGTTGCAGAACAGTGGTATCAGAGGTGGAACTTCCCCCACACCGTTGGAGCCATCGATGGCAAGCACGTGGCCTGCAAAGCGCCAGCCAAGTCAGGGTCCACTTATTTCAACTACAAGGGCTTCTTCAGCATCGTCCTCTTCACCATGGTCGATGCTGACTACAAGTTCATGTACATCGATGCTTCAGGCAACGGCTCATCTTCAGATGCCCAGGTATACAACGCAAGTGACCTCAAGGGTGGGCTGGAACGCAACCTCATCATGGGCTTCCCAGATCCAGAACCCCTGCCCAACGACACCCAAGATGTGCCCCACTTCATCGTGGGGGATGACGCCTTCTCCCTCACAACCTACCTCATGAAGGCCTACACCTCCAAATACGTCACCCGTGAAGAGAGTATCTTCAACTACAGGCTGTCCAGGTCAAGGCGGGTGGTGGAGAACTCCTTTGGCATCCTGGCCAACAGGTTCCGGGTACTTCTCACAACCATGCAGCATCGCCCAGAGACCGTGAGGAGGATCATGGAAGCTTGCTGCATCCTGCACAATCTCATGCGCACCTGCTACCCAGTCTTGCAGAACAGGCTCGTGGATCTCCAGCAAGGCAATGGGGACATGGAGCCTGGGGAATAGAGGCAAGGGCGAAACCTGATAGACACTGAGGATAGACACTGAGTGATAGACACTGAGGATGTGCAAGGCCCCAACAGAGCCTCACGTGAAGGGAAGAAACAGCGCAATCTCCTGAAACACTGGTGCAACTCCCCAGCTGGAGCAGTGGAGTGGCAAGACAGGATGATAGATGACTAATGGATGCTTCCTTGAGGCTGTCTCATCACACGGATGAGATTGGGCCATGTATGTTGGGTGGGCCTACAATGAACAGGGCATTTAATAAAGAGTTGTGTTTATGTTGACATGTGTGGATGATTGATTACATTGTTATTGATAATAAAGGGCCATAGGTGTGGCACCTGGGAGGGTGGACCATCCAGTCCCACGATGCTTGCACTGGAGGTTTATCTATCCCACAGCTATTACCCATCCCAAATGTATACCTGCCCATCCCACTGCTATCTCAACCCATCCCACTGCTATCTTAAACCATCCCACAAGCATGCAAAGGCTTAAACCATTTCTAAAAGTTTCCAGCAAGACTTTATTCAAAAAAAGAAATGAAGCAAGTGTGTGAATAAAAAATAGACTTTATTAACAACAAGCTATAAAACAAAAATGAGTCTCTGGCACTCCTCTTGGTCGCTCAGTCTCAGGGGTGAAGGGTGCAGGTGCTGTGGAGGTGGCTGGTGCTGGAATGCTTGTCATCAGCTCCTGCAGAAGCAGAAGCAGCAGAAGCCCCAGCCCCAGAAGAGCGAGCCTGTGCTGCAGAAGCCCCAGCAGAACCAGAGTGAGGGCCAGGGGGCGGGATTGTAGCCCTATCCCTCTTGCAAGGGCTGGCAGCAGATGGCTGAGGCTTGCTGTGCTTCCGCATGGTTGTGGGGTTGCTGGCTGGCAGGAAGGCTGGCAGCAAGGATGGCAGCAAGGCTGGCAGCAAGGCTTGAAGGCAGACTGGCTGGCAGCAAGGCTGGCCAGTAGGCAG
>BLBF01000016.1:35562078-35580862 GCA_015471245.1 Laticauda colubrina | reverse complement strand
GGCACCAAGGCTGACAGGCAGACATGAACCAAGGCTGGCAGGAAGGCAGGCAGCAAGGCTTGGAGGCAGACTTGTCGGCAGCAAGGCTGGCCGGCAGGCAGCAAGCAAGCAAGTCTGGCAGGGAGGCTGGCAGCAAGGCTGGCAGGCAGGCAGACAGCAAGGCTGGCAGGGAGGCTGGCAGCAAGGCTTGCAGCAAGGCTTGCAGGCAGGCATGCAGGCAGGGCAGGTAAGGCTGTCAATCCGTCCGGCAGCAGGTCTTTCCCCTGAATGGTGACCTTCTTCTGACCTGCTTCCCTTATATCTGCGTGGCTTATGCAATGTATCCTCCCTGCATGCACAATTAACGCTAGGCATCCATTAGGCTTCCGCTGTGCATCCGCTAGGCTTCCGCTCTGCATCCGCTTCATCCGCTCGGCATCCGCTGTGCATCCGCTATATCTGTTCCGCGTCTGCTTTGCTGAGGTCCCTCGGAAGCCTAGCGGATGTGCCATCTGCTCCCATCCGCTTCCATCCACTTCCATCCGCTAGGCTTCCGTTCCGCATCTGTTTTCCATCCGCTCTGCGTCCTCCCCGCGTCCGTTCCTTTCCGTGTTATCCGCTCTGGTTATGCAAATTTTTGCCCCTTCTGAGAGCGGATAACAATGGATGGAACATTTTTCTCGTCCATTGTGTCCTTTTTACTAACGTTTTGCATCCGTTGGGCAGTGTGACAGGGCTTTTAATCATTGATTCCATGACTTTACAGGTGATGCAGCATAAAGAGATTGGTCTGCAATTTTCAACTAGGCTGGGATCTCCCTTTTTGAAGATTGGGATGACTGTGGCTTGTGACCATAGTTTTGGCAAGGAGCTGGTCCTGAAAGATTTTTCAAAGAGGTTCGGTTATGGCAGTGGATAGCTTTTTTAAGAAGTAGGTACGTATTCCATCTGATCCAATAGACAGAGATGGTTTTAGATTGTGTAGTGCTTTTTCAACATTGTCTACTGTAAAATCGATATGTATTAGATCATTGTAGTTGTTTGTGATTCGACTAGGAAATATGGGGCATGATCCATTGCTGTTTACAAATACTGAACCAAAGAATGTGTTAAAGAGGTTGGCTTTCATAGTGTCGTCGTTGCAGTCTTTACCATTAGGTCCTTTCAAGGGTGGGATGGATCTTAAGTCTTTTAGTTTGTTATTTACAAAATTGTAGAAAGCACAGGTGGAATTGGTGCATGGAAGGTTTTCTTCTTGTTTAATGTGATAATTGGTGCATTAAGTTTTTATCTGGTGGCATACATTTTTGTTTAAATTTTTAAAACCGGCTTTTGAAGTTGGCAACATGACCAGATTTGTTTTTCTGCCAAAGTGATTTCTTTTTGGATTGAAGCTTCCTTATTGTTATGGGTAATTTGTTTTTTCTGGTTTTGGGAGTTGTTAATGGTACATATAGTTTGATGACTATTTTGACTTCAATTAAAAGAATGTTGTAGTGGTCTTCTATAGTATTGCATCCAGAGAATAGAAATTGCCAATTAAGGGATGAGAGATTGTTGTTTATAAGATCATAGTTGCCTTTTTTTGAAGTTATAATTGGGGATTCCATTGTTGTGATGATTTTTGTGTGGACATATGTTGAGACAAAAGTCAATCATGTTCTGGTCACTGTTGGAAAAGGGTTCTTTAATGTGTATTCTGTAAATTGAATTCAAACTATTGCAGAAGATGAGATCAAGGCAGTTGTTAAGTCCAGTGTTGTTGGTTACCAGTTGTTCTAGTCCCAGATTTGTTACAGCATTGTAGAAGTTTGCATGTGTGGGTTCAGTTGTACATTCATTAAGGGTCCAGTTAATATGAGGTAGATTGAAGTCACCAAAAAGATAAAAGCATGTGGGCAGGATGTTGTCCATGGTAGTAGTGTATTTATCTTGCTAGCATGTTCGATGTCATAATCAGGGGCTCTGTAACATAGTAAGAACCGAAATGTGATATTTAAGGACAGTTCACAGATAATGGTCTCAGGAATAGAAAGCTCCTGGGTAACTTGGATATTTTTTAGATGTAGGGACATTTTATAGAAGATAGCAACACCACCTCCTCTACGGATTTCACAATCTGATCGGTAAACATGATAGTCTCTTACTGTGGCAATGGAGTCAGGGAGAGATGCAATGAGCCATGTTTCACAAACAAATATAATGTTGAATTTAGACATATTTTATAAGAGGAGAAATTCAGGTATTTTATTTACAAGCCTTCCTGCATTGAGTAGTTTGCATTTAAGGCCAGTTGTGGTTGGAATAGAGGTAGTTAGGGGCATGCGTGCCTAGTTTTGAGTGATGTTGGATTGGATGGGATGGGGTTAGATGCAGAGTTGTGGATTGTGTAACTTTCTTTTGATGCAATCAGCTCTGTAGTCAATGTATAGGTCCTTTTCTCCATTGTCTAGACGGTTTTTGAGTTCTTCACTGAGTTCACGGGAGCGTATTCTTTGCAGTATGGATAAGTCTGGTTTTGAGCAAAGGTTTTTTGTGGTTGGGATTGGTTTTTTCAATGGCATTTATTTTATGAATGAATATGTGTTTGTTGGACTCATTTTTGCATACAACTCTACAAAATCTTGGGGCCAGAGAGCCGTCATTTTGTCTGCACCAGGGCCATCTCTGGTTATTTCAATGATATCTTCAGGAGAGATGTTTGTTGTATTTGAGTTGCTTATGATATCATGAACTTTGGTGATGTTGTCTGATTCATTGGTGTCTTTAAGACCAAATAAGATGGCATTTGGACATTTCTGTTCATGTTTCATAGTGTCTCTAATGAGTAAGGAGATATTATTTGTGGAATTATTTGAAGGGATAGTAATTGTTTGTGGCTGTGGTTTGGTGGTTATTTTTGGTTGTAGTTGTGATTGTAGTTGAGGTAGTGGTTGTGGTTGTTGTGGGATTTGATTTTGAGCTGATAGGTACTCACTTATTTGTGCTGTATTTTTTTTTCAAGAGAGATTAGGCTTGCTTGTATAGTTGTTTTAAAATGTGTTGCTAACTGTTCTTCTATTGAGTGAATTAGTAACTGTATGCTTTCAACTCTGTCAGGTAGGGTAGTCAGTTTGTTTAGCTTAGGAGAACATGATGGACATATATAAAAGAATGTATCTGAATTTTTAACCATATCAGCTAGGCTATTGTTTGCGTTTAAGCAGGCAGGGTGGGCTAGATTATCATATAGGCAGCATTTGATGTAAATTTCGCTTTCATTGATGGTTTCAAGACATCTGAGACATGTGCAGGAGTCTGGGAGGTCATTGGTAGAGATATTTTTCTTTTGTTTTGGTTTGGAGTTTTTGGCTGGCATGGTCAATGGCAATAATATAGTAATCAATTACAATAGCTAGTTAATGTGATAGGTAGACAGTTACTTAATGAATGTTGGCAATTAATAAATGTTAATTGATATGTTAGAGAACAAATCAAAAGTAAGGTTACTTATTACTAAAAATCAATCAATCAATTGGTTATTCAAATCACTCTAATCAAATAATTTTGATTAGAACAAACAGCCTAATTTATTATAGTAATTACTAAACACACTGGTCAATTAAATTCACTAAATCACTGATTTTACGAATCAGATATTCAGTAATTACACTATATGCACTAAACACTCAATGATACTAATCAATAAAAACAAATCAATTGATCATTTGATAAAAAATAATTATTTTAAAGAAATTGGCTTTTTGAGATAATGAAAGTAACGAAATAGTATTGAGAGTTAGTAAGTAAAGGGTTATTGCTTTGCTTTGCTTAGCTGTTGCTGATATCTGAGAATAGTTTATAACCCCTAATAAACTGGCAAGAGATCTCTTTTCCTGGCCTGTTTGAAAACAATCAATGAGCAAAGGTTTACACTCTCTTTCTTGTTTTGAGTTTTTGAGATAGTAAAGATGTAAACATGCTGAAGGGGGGATCTCTAGCCCCTTCTTCACCAGAGATAAACAGAACAATTCACTGGGAGGCAACAGGAAACTTTTTGTTTTGTTTTCCCTTGATGAATGGGATTTCTGTCCCCCTCCTAGTTAATTTAAATACACTTTCAAAGTTTGTTGCTTTTAAGAGAAAGAGGCACGTAGATAGTCTTGTATTGGCAATTTGAACAGTTTATATTTTTATGAGATTTTTACTCAGATTTGCATTGAGCATTCGCTCCTGACGTCAATATACTTCTGCTTCTATCACAGGAAATAAAATTGCTTCCAATCTTCATAGGAGTTCAGTTATAACAATACTTCCCAACTGTTACTGTCCTTTTAAAGTTACTGTTCTTTTAAAGAGGGAGCCCAGATGAGCAATTTGGTGAAGAGGGAAGGAGGGGTGGCAAGGAAGCAGTCTGCTTCACACCCTGGCTGCAAATGTCTGAAGACCTATTCACAGCTCCCAGTGCTCACCACTCTGCAAGGATGGAATGAATCTCACCGTCTCACCACCCTGCAAAGATGATCATAGAGCCCGGTACTGGTGAGCCCCACCGCCTCACCTACTAGCAAGGATGGGTCCTTAAGGCCCTGTAACACTGGCTGACGGATGCAAAACGTTTGTAAAAAGAACACAGTGGACGAGAAAAATGTTTCATTTGTTGTTATCTGCTCTCAAAAGGGGCAAAAATTTGCATAACCAGAGCGGATAACACGGAAAGGAACAGACGGGGGGAGGATGCAGGGCGGATGGAAAGCGGATGCTCCATGGAAGCCTCGCGGATGGAAGCGGATGAGAGTGGATGGCACATCCGCAAGGCTTCCGGGGGACCGCAGCAAAGCGGACACGGAATGGAAAGAGCGGATGCAGAGCGGACGCCGAGCGGATGAAGCGGATGCAGAGCGGAAGCTGAGCGGATGAAGCGGATGCACAGCAGAAGCCTAGCGGATGAAGCGGATGCAGAGCGGAAGCCTAGCGGATGCCTAGCGGAAGCATAGCAGATGCCTAGCATTCACTGCGCATGTGGGGAGGATGCATTGCGTCAGCCCCGAGGATATAAAGGGAGGTCACCATTCAGAGGAAAGCAGGTCACCATTCAGAGGAAAGACCTGCTTCCAGACACATCGACTGCCTTGCCAGCCTTGCTGCCTGCCTTCCTGCCAGCCTGCCTGCTAGCTTCCCTCCCAGCCTTGCTGTCTGCCTGCCTGCCAGCCTTGCTGCCAGCCTTGCTGCCAGCCTGCCTTCCAGCCTTGCTGCCTGCCTGCCTGCCAGCCTGCCTGCCAGCCTTCCTGCCTGCCTGCCTGCCTGCCTGCCAGCCTGCCTGCCAGCCTGCCTGCCAGCCTGCCTGCCTGCCTGCCTGCCTGCCAGACTTGCTGCCAGCCAGCAACCCCACAACCATGGGGAAGAAGAGGAAGCCACACCCATCTGCTGCCAGCTCTTGCAAGAAGGACAGGGCCACCCTCCCACCCCCTGGACCTCACTTTGCTTCTGCTGGGGCTTCTGCAGCACGGGCTCGCTCTTCTGGGGCTGGGGCTTCTGCTGCTTCTGCTTCTGGAAGAGCTGATGATGATGCTTATGGCGGTGGTGCTTCTGCTCGTGCTTACTCTGCTGATGCTGCTTCTGGCGGTGGTGCTTCTGCTGATGCTGTTTCTGGAGGAGCTGATGATGATGCTTCTGGCGGTGGTGCTTCTGCTCATGCTTACTCTCCTGTAGCTACTCCTCATCCTGCTGGTCCTGCTTGTCCTGCTGGTCCTGCTGGTCCTGCTGGTCCTGCTGGTCCTCTTGTGCTCCTGGTCTTGCTCGTGCTCCTGGTCTTGCTTGTCCTGCTGGTCCTGCTCATGCTCCTGGTCTTGCTCGGCCTGCTGGTCCTGCTGGTGCTCCTGGTCCTGCTGGTGCTCCTGGTCCTGCTGGTGCTCCTGGTCCTGCTGGTGCTCCTGGTCCTGCTGGCACTGCTGGTGCTTACTCTGCTGCTGATGATCCTGGTCCTGCTGCTGCTGCTGCTGCTGATGATGATCCTGCTGGTGCTGCTCCTGCTGGTGGTGTGGAGGGGGAGCCCCTACAACCTGGAAGCCCCTCTGATGAGGGTCCATGTGGTCCTGCCAAAGGGAGGAAGAGGCAGACGCGAGAACGGAAGAGGAGGCAATACAACATCGAGGAGGAACATGAGGATGAGGTGCTGGAGTGGCTGAGAGAGAATGACTATCTATGGTGGAAGGGACACAGGCTCTATAGGGACACCAAAAGGAAGCAGGCTGCTGGAGAGAGAAGGCGGAGAGCCTGGGCTACATTTCAGAGGTGCTCCTTGGCTGGTGAAAGCACATGTACATCTGGTAAGGGAAGCTGCACCTGAAGAAATCTGGCCTGGCCGCGGTCAAACTGATGGACAGAGAGATCTACATGATGGCCAAGTGCAGCTTCCTGGAGGGTGAGATTCGTCACCGAGGAGCAGCCCCTCTCACAACCCTCTCTCTCAGGCAGCCTGCTGAGAGCCAGTCCTCTTCCGGCCGAGAGTCAGCTCCTGTCTCCAGGCAGGTGTCTGTGGAGCATGCCACGATGGGGAACCCGTGGACAGCTGTTGTAACCGTGGTGAAGCGCGTGGAGAACTCCCTGGTGCAGTGGGAGAAAGGAGGTGGCACTTCCACCACAGTCCTACCCGCATCCACCCCCAGCTCCACCTCCACAGAAAGGCAGAGAGGCAAACCGGAGGGAAAGAGCCACACTGTCCTGCTGGAGATAAGAGACACCATCAGGAGCAGCATAGATCTCCTCTCTCATCTGGTCCACACCGACTCCTCATCCTCCAATCACAAGCCGTTCCTCACCTATGTCAACCAGACCCTCACGGACATGGCGGAACCCCAGTACCAGGTGGTGAAGGACCGGATCACCGATCTGCTTCACAATCCTCCAGATCCAGATGAACCTGCTCCCACCCAGTCCAGGTCTGCTCCTCCACCCCAAGTGATGTCCCTCCCATTCCAAGGCTTTCCACAGGCCCTCACTTACCAGGGTTACGGCTACCAGGATGTCCAGCAGCACAGGCAGCAGCCCTTCCCAGTCCAGGCACAGACTCATCAGACACCACCATTTCCACTGGTTCCACTGATGCCACCGATGTCACCCATGCCACTGATGCCACCGATGCCACCCATGCCAATGATGCCACTGATGCCACCGATGCCACCCACGTCACCAATGCCACCCACACCAGTCCTCACACAGCTGCAGACCAGACAGCCCCACTACACTGCTCCTTCCTCCACCCCACAGCCAAGCCCGGCCTCAGTACATCTGTCATCGGTACAGGGGCTTACACCCCATGGCATGGAGGAAGGAGCTCTCAACATCACAGGGCTGAGCCAGCTGTCTGAGAGCTTCCTCAACACACCATCACCTGTTGTCCTCTCGGGGCCAGGCACCCCAGTGGCCCTTCAGACCAGCACCTCCACAGCACCTGGACCCTTCACCCCTGAGACTGGGCACACCTCTGAGTGACAGAGAAGAGTGCCAGAGACTGGGTGGCTACCTGTTGACTTTATTTGGACACTTGACTTGGGTCATTTTTCTTTTACAGCTTGTTATTAATAAAGATTATCTTTCCTTCACACACTTGCTTCATTTATTTTTGTAAATAAAGACTTGGTGGAAACTTTTAGAATTGGTTTAAGCCTTTGCATGCTTGTGGGATGGGTAAGGATAGCAGTGGGATGTGCAGGGATACCTGTGGCATGGGTAATAGCTGTGGAGTGGGTAAGGATAGCAGTGGGATGGGCAGGGATACCTGTGGGATGGGTAATAGCTGTGGGATGGGCAGGGATACCTTTGGGATGGGTTGAGATATCTGTGGGATGGGTTAAGATAGCTGTGGGATGGGCATGGATATCTGTGAGATGGGCAGAGATACCTTTGGGATAGGTAATATCTGTGGGATAGATAAACCTCCAGTGCAAGCATAGTGGGACTGTATGGTCCACCCTCCCAGGTGCCACACCTTTGGCCCTTTATTAGCAATAATAATGTAATCATTCATCCACACATGTCAACCCAAACACAACCATTTATTAAACACCCTGTTCATTGTAGGCCCACCCAACATACATGGCCCAATCTCATCAGTGTGATGAGACAGGCTGAAGGAAGCACCCATTAATCATCTATCATCCTGTCTTGCCACTCCACTGCTCCAGCTGGGGAGTTGCACCAGTATTTCAGGAGGTTGCATTGCTTCTTCCCTTCACGTGAGGCTCTGTTGGGGCCATGCACATCCTCAGTGTCTATCAGGTTTTGCCCTTGCCTCCATTCCCAGGCTCCATGTCCCCATTGCCTTGTTGGAGGTCCATGAGCCTAAATTGCAAGACTGAGTAGCAGGTGCGTATGAGATTGTGCAGGATGCAGCAAGCTTCCACGATCCTCCTCAGAGTCTCTGGGCGATGCTGCATGGTGGTGAGAAGTACCTGGAACCTGTTGGCCAGGATGCCAAAGGCGTTCTCCACCACCCGCCTTGCCCTGGACAGCCTGTAGTTGAAGATCCCCTCTTCACGGGTGAGGAGTCTGGAAGTGTAGGGCTTCATGAGGTAGTTTCTGAGGGAGAAGGCGTCATCCCCCACGATGAAGTAGGACACATTTTCCGTGTCGTTGGGCAGGGGGTCTGTGAAGCCCATGATGAGATTGCATTCCAGCCCCTCCTTGAGGTGACTGGCGTTGTATACCTGGGCATCTGAAGATGACCCATTGCCTGAAGCATCGATGTACATGAACTTGTAGTCAGCATCAACCATGGCGAAGAGGACAATGCTGAAGAAGCCCTTGTAGCTGAAATAAGTGGACCCTGACTTGGGTGGTGCTTTGCAGGCCACGTGCTTGCCATCTATGGCTCCAACGGTGTGTGGGAAGTTCCACCTATGATACCACTGCTCTGCAACTTTCTTCCATCCTTCTTCAGTGGAGGGGCACTGGAGGAGCTCCTCCTTGTATTCTCTGATGATGGCCTGCACCACTTCTCTGACCACAATGCTGATGGTGTTGTGTGGCACCCTCCAGCTGTACTGCATGCTCCTGTAGGTGGTCCATGAGTCCAGGTGGCACAGAGTGAGTGCCACCTTGAGCCCGGGGTCCAGGCTGGGCCGGAAGTTGGTGTTTGCCTTGGTCAACCTGGGTCTCAGCCACTGCACAACTTCGTCAAACATGGCTTGAGGCATCCTGATGAAGTCTGGAATGCACGAGGGTCTTCGTTCCTGAGCTCCACCATCAGCTTGTTGTACAATCTGTACAGTCTGTACAGTCTGGCTCTTCTCCTGATCCATCTTCGGACCCAGACGCTTCTTGGCCGCCTCCTTTTCTTCCTGTAGTAGAATTGAAAGAGCCTGTAGATGGCTTTGCACTGTTGCAGAACGATGGTGGCAACCAAAAGGAGTTTGTTACGATCCATGGTGGAAATGACTGGATGCTGTGGAAGAGCAAGAGCCAGATGAAGGCTGCAGAGGTCTGCACCGCTGGGCTGCTGGACTGAAAGTGAGATCCAGGTGAGTTGCTCCCCCTTTTTATAGGCAATATAGGTTTTCCACTATGTGTCCTTTTGCATCCTCTAGGCATCCTCTAGACATCCTTAATATCCGAGATAGGTCCCCTCTGCAAAAGTTTTTTTCCGTTTTAAATGCTTTCCTTGCGATCTGCATCCGCATTCATCCTTTCTATGTCTGTGCTACTAATGCTTTGTGTCCGTTCCACGTCCGTTCCACTTCCTCCCTGTGTCCGCTTTCTGCTGGAGCAGATTTGAGTTGCGTGGATGCTCAGTGGATGCCTAGCGGATGTAGCGGACGCGTAACGGATGATGACAGATGCAAAATGTATGTTCCCTGTATGCGTAGCGGATGCAGAATGGACGTGTTGGATACATTTTCCACTCAGAAAGTTTTGAGCAGCTCAAAACTTTTTGAGCAGATGAAATGTCAGTCGACGGATGCTGGACGGATAGAGAGGAAGAAAAACGGATGCAGTGAGTACAAAACGGAAGCATCGCGTTAACCAATGGATGGCAAGTGTTTTTCTCCGTTTTACATCTTCTTTCCATCCATTGGTGCAGTGTGACAGGGGCTTTACTAGATCACAGATCATTGAGTGCTTTTAAATAGAGCACTTTTGAATTTAGTGCTTACCGAGGAATGAGTTATGTTCTGTTTTGCTCGGTAAACCTTTGTGGAACCACAAGCGATTGCCAGGAAATATGACAACCTCTACACCCTGTGAGGTCCATTTACATTTGAGTCAGTTTGCTTTGACCAAGTGGGTGCCGGTCCCTTTGTTTGCTCTCTGGTGACCAATCCCAAAGGTCAACAGCTCTTCCTCCAGCCAGACTCCCATCATTATACAAAGAAGGCAGTTGTACAATCACAACTGTCTTGACTATTTTTGGCCAACCCTGCAGATCCTTCTGACATTGTCATTGTAGTCCTTGACTAACTTAAATAATAGCTTAAATAAAATGTGCCCATTCCTAACTATAAAAAGATTGCCCATTCTTAAGGACATTCTTTGCTCTCCAAAAGACACCATTCTAACCATGGCTAAAAATCAAATTATGGTCATGTTATCCCAGATGGTACCCAATCCTTATATTCTGATCAGCCAGTTAAGTCCTTCATTTATTTGGTATACTGTTATAGATCTTAAAGCTGCTTTCTTTTGCATTCTCAGGTCTCCTATAAGCCAGATTTAAATTACCCAAGTACCGCTGGTGCCCAACATGCAATCCACATAGATGGGACATATATTTAATTTAGTGTAATTCATATGTAAATTAATTCAATTCAATTAGTAATATTAATCCCTATATATGTAATTAATCTAGGCAGAAGTATAATGTGTTGGATACCTGATTTTTGTTGGTACAGGATCTGAGAATATTTTTAACATGACTCTAATTTGGAGGGGGAAATATATAAAAAAGATTTTATTGAAGAGGCTGACACACAATTATTGTTCTGTATTTGCAAGGCAAACACTGTTCTCTTTGTTGCCTTTTGTAAATTACATCACAAATTCATTTTACCTTATCTTTCTTTTGATTCCTTTAAAAAAGATAAATTCAGGATGGAATCAGTTAGGTCTTAAACCAATTACCAACGTAATAACATTCACCTCTGCTGGCAGTGGCATTCATTTGGCTAATCCTGCTATCATAATATAGTACCATGTGTTGGCTTGAATTTTACTTTGGATAAATTCTCTCATGTATCTTCAGTTGGGCTATTGGGTGAATTATAATTCATTTTAATAATTGTTCTGAGATGGGCAGGATACAAAGGATTCTATGTAATATTAATTCAACTCCAATGCCAACAAATGTACACACACCAGTGCAATTTTTGAAATTGCCTAATAGATAGGAAATTCTTCGTAATGCTAAAATATATCAGTGAAGCTTCTTACTATATCTCTTTTAATTATCCCAGAACCTCAATTTTTAAAGGAAATCTGGCTTGTTGCAAATAAGGTTCCCTTTTCAAACTTTGAAAGATCACTTAGAAAGTTTGATTAGTTCATTCTGTGGACAGAAATATATTACTAATATCTAAACACAGGTATTCATAGGAAGGCAAGGAAGAACAAGCAACCAAAAATATGTTGCAACTTTGTAACACAACTTCATCCTTTACATACCTGCATACCATGTGGCAAAAATATAACTAAACATTACATTTTCTCATCATGTTTCATCATGGATTCTTCTCCTTCTAAAAATATTTAGTATGCTGTTTTTTTAGAATGCAATGGAAATGGAGGAATGCATTGAGTTTATAAAACATGGTAAAACAGGAATAAGGATTTTCTTTAATTAATTTCTCAAGAAAGAACTAAAAGTTTATTTGATTGCTCTAAGTTAGGGAGTCAAATTCAATTTCATTGAGAACCACATTAGGGTTGTTTTTGACCTCAGAGGGCTTGGGTCTGACCATGGTGGGCATGATACGGGACTTGTGTCGGGGGCACCATTGGTGGCCAAATGCTAAGGTAAGACTGAGTCCCTGCCTCATTCTCATCCCTCCCTCCCTCTCTCCCTTCCTTCCCTTCTTCATTCTTTCTTCTTCCTTCCCCTCTTTCTTTATTTTTTCTTCCTTGCTCTGTTACCATCTTTCCTTTTTTTCTTCATCTTTCCTCTTTCCTTTTCTTCTTTCCTTCCCCTTCTGCATGTTCAAATACAAAAGGGGAAACATTTCTCCTTTTGTTTTGTTTTTTTCATTTTTTCTGGCAGAGACACCATGGGCCGGTCCTTTGCTGTTTCCAGGTTGGCCCCACAGGCCAGATCTAACCTGAGGACCGGAACTGGCCCGCGGGCCTTGAGTTTTACACCCTTGCTCCAAAGGTGTTATTCAGCAGGTTCTGACTGGTTCTGGAGAACTTCTGGAGAACTTCTGGAGAATTTCTTCCAGTCGAAGAAATTTTAAGTAGTTCAGAGAACCGGTAGCAGAAATTTTAAGTAGTTCAGACAACTGGCAAATACTACCTCTGGTTGGCCCCACCCCCATCTATTCTCTGCCTCCTGAGTCCCAGCTGATCGGCTGGGTCTTCTTTTGTTGCCCTCCACAGGAGAATGGAGCTGAAAAGCATGTTAGTGGGGTGGGGAAGGAATGGGATTTTGAAGTATCCTTCCCTTGGAGTGGGATGGGAATGGAGATTTTACAGTATCCTTCCCCTGCCATGCCCACCAAGTCATGCTCACAGAACTGGTAGTAATTAGTTTTGAATTCCACCACTGCCCTGCTCTAAGTCATATGCCCTAGATCCCCAGATTTTTGCTGGAATATCCATGATAGTTTGCCTGTACCTCTTAGATGAACCTTACTGGGACTTCTCCAACTAGTATTCAATATTGTGATATTTATAATAGTGCTGGGGGGGTTGGTATAAAAACCATATTTTTCTTTTTAATTTTCCAGAACTAGTGAATGGTTTCCAATCCACTTGTATGGGGAGGGGGAATAATAAAAAGAAATGGTCAGTTAATCATTATGAAGTAGAAGACTTGAAGGTCATCCTCAATCAAATTTGCATCATAATTTTTCAGATTCTAAAGACCCTGTATAGCATCAACATAAGCCCTCCTTTTACTTCTTTTATACCATTGGCAAATCTTTCATTATACTCTTCCATCCAATATTTCTTAAAATTATAACAGAAGTCATGGAATACTAGGCCACAAAATTTCATGCTTCAGTCCAACATGAGTTGAAATCACAGTTCTTCTAATGATTGACCCATTATTCAGGAATTGGCTCTCAGTCGTGATTTAGCTACTATGGATACAGACCAAAAAGAAAGCCAATTCAATTGGCGTCAGAACCAATATGTTATAAACATCAGTGCATTAGGATTTAATTTTTTATTAAATTTAAATTCTACTCCTGCTTTATAAGCTTACAGATATTTTACCTTGATATTTCAAGGTCATAAAAGAGGGCTGGGATATGTTAACCTGAAAATTCTCACTGACTGCTAGAAGTAAAACATTCATAACACATGAATTTTATATATTTTCCCTTTCTTGTCTGTCTTTTTTCCCCTTTTTCTGCCTTAGTTAAAAAAAACATCAACTGCTTAAGCCCATGTCACACTGGCCAACGGATGCAAAACGGACACAACGGACGAGAAAAATGTTCCATCCGTTGTTATCCGCTTTCAAAAGGGGCAAAAATTTGCATAACCAGAGCGGATAACACGGACGCGGGGAGGACGCAGGGTGGATGCAAAGCAGATGCGGAACAGAAGCCCAGTGGATGGAAGCGGATGGGAGTGGGTGGCACATCCGCAGGGCTTCCGGGGGGCCTCAGCAAAGCGGACGCGGAATGGATACAGCGGATGCAGAGCGGACGCCGAACGGATGAAGCGGATGCACAGCGGATGCACAGCGGATGCACAGCGGATGCACAGAGGATGCACAGATGATGCACAGCGGATGCACAGCGGAAGCCTAATGGATGCCTGGTGTTCACTGCGCATGCAGGGAGGATGCATTGGGTCAGCCCCGTGGATATAACGGAAGCAGATCGGAAGCAGGTCGCCATTCAGAGGAAGGACCTGCTACCGGACACATCAGCTGCCCTGCCTGCCCTGCCTGCATGTCTGCCTGCCAGCCTTGCTGCCAGCCTCCCTGCTTGCCTTGCTGCCAGCTGGTCTGCCAGCCTCCCTGCCAGCCTCCCTGCCAGCCTTGCTGCCAGCCGGTCTGCCTGACAGCCTTGCTGCCTGCCTTCCTGCCATTCTTGGTTCATGTCTGCCTGCCAGCCTTCCTGCCAGCCTTGGTGCATGGCTCCCTGCCAGCCTTCCTGGCAGCCTTTGTGTCTGCTTGCATGCCAGCCTGCCTGCCAGCCTGCCTGCCAGCCTCCCTGCCAGCCTTTCTGCCAGCCTTGGTTCCTGCCAGCCTCCCTGCCAGCCAGCAACCCCACAACCATGCACAGCAAGCCTCAGCCACCTGCTGCCAGCCCTGACAAGAGGGACAGGACTACCAACCCGCCCCCTGGCCCTCACTCTGGTTCTGCTGGGGCTTCTGCAGCATGGGCTCACTCTTCTGGGGCTGGCGCTTCTGCTGCTTCTGCTTCTGGAGGAGGAGCTGATGACAAGCACTCCAGCACCAGCCACCTCCACAGCACCTGCACCCTTCACCCCTGAGACTGAGCGACCAAGAGGAGTGCCAGAGACTCTTTTTTGTCTTATAGCTTGTTGTTAGTAAAGTCTATTTTTGATTCACACACTTGCTTCATTTCTTTTTTTGTATAAAGTCTTGCTGGAAACTTTTAGAAATGGTTTAAGCCTTTGCATGCTTGTGGGATGGGTTAAGATAGCTGTGGGATGGGAAGGGATATCTTTGGGATGGGTAATAGCTGTGGGATAGATAAACCTCCAGTGCAAGCATAGTGGGACTGTATGGACCACCCTCCCAGGTGCCACACCTATGGCCCTTTATTATCAATAATAATGTAATAATTATCCACACATGTCAACATCAACACAACTCTTTATTAAACGCCCTGTTCATTGTAGGCCAACCAAACATACATGGCCCAATCTCATCTGTGTGATGAGACAGGCTGAAGGAAGCATCCATTAAGCATCTACCATCCTGTCTTGCTACTCCACTGCTCCAGCTGGGGAGTTGCACTATTGTCTCAGGAGGTTGCGCTGCTTCTTCGCTTCATTTGAGGCTCTGTTGGGGCTTTGCACATCCTCAGTGTCAATCAGGTTTTACCCTTGCCTCCATTCCCCAGGCTCCATGATCCCATTGGCTTGTTGGAGGTCCACGAGCCTGTTCTGCAAGACTGGGTAGCGGGTGCGCATGAGATTGTGCAGGATGCAGCAAGGTTCCATGATCCTCCTCACGGTCTCTGGGCAATGCTGCATGGTTGTGAGAAGTACCTGGAACCTGTTGGCCAGGATGCCAAAGGCATTCTCCACCACCCGCCTTGCCCTGGACAGCCTGTAGTTGAAGATCCTCTCTTCATGGGTGAGGAGTCTGGAAGTGTAGGGCTTCATGAGGTAGGTTGTGAGGGAGAAGTCGTCGTCCCCCATGATGAAGTAGGGCACATCTTGTGTGTCGTTGGGCAGGGGTTCTGGATCTGGGAAGCCCACGATGAGGTTGCGTTCCAGCCCCTCCTTGAGGTCACTGGCGTTGTACACCTGGGTATCCGAAGATGAGCCGTTGCCTGAAGCATCGATGTACATGAACTTGTAGTCAGCATCGACCATGGCAAAGAGGATGATGCTGAAGAAGCCCTTGTAGTTGAAATAAGTGGACCCCAACTTGGCTGGAGATTTGCAGGCCATGTGCTTCCCATCTATGGCTCCAACGGTGTGGGGGAAGTTCCACTTCTGATACCACTGCTCTGCAACTTTCTTCCATCCTTCTTCAGTGGAGGGGTACTGGAGGAGCTCCTCCTTGTATTCTTTGATGATGGCCTGTACCACTTCTCTGACCACAATGCTGATGGTGTTGAATGGCACCCTCCAGCCATTCTGCATGCTCCTGTAGGAGGTCCCTGAGGCCAGATGGCGCAGAGTGAGTGCCACCTTGAGCCCAGGTTCTAGGCTTGGCCAGAAGCTGGTGTTTGCCTTGGTCAACCTGGGTGTCAGCCGCTGCACAACTTCATCAAACATGGCTGGCGGCATCCTCATGAAGTTCTGGAATGCCTGAGTGTCTTTGCTCCTGAGCTCCACTATCAGCTTGTTGTACAGTCCGTCCTCCGCTCTACTGGCGAACCATCTTCGGATGCAGACTCTTTTTGGGTGGCTCCTTTTCTCCTCGCAGTAGGTTTCACAGAGCCTGCAGATGGCTTCGCACTGTTGCAGAACGATGGTGGCTGCCGAAAGGACTGTGTTACCATCCATGGTGGACATGACTGGATGCTGTGGAAGAGGAAGAGCCAGATGAAGGCTGCAGAGGTCTGCACCGCTGGGCTGCTGTTCTGAAAGTGCGATGCAGGCGAGTTGCTCCCCCTTTTTATAGGCAGTATAGGTTTTCCGCTAGGCATCCTCTAGGCATCCTCTAGGCATCCTCTAGACATCCTTAATATCTGAGATAGGTCCCCTCTGAAAACATTTTTTCTGTTTTAAATGCTTTGTTTCCGTGCTGCATCCGTTCTGCATCCGTTCCGCATCCGTTCCGCATCCGTTCCGCTTCCTCCCTGCGTGCGGGCGGATGCGCGTTGCGCGGATGCGTCGCGGACGCCAAGCAGATATAGCGGATGTGTAACGGATGCGTAACGGATGCATAGCGGATGCATAGCGGATTGAGAACGGATGAACTGGATACATTTTCCGCGCAAAATTTTTAGGCAATCCAAAACTTTTGGAGCGGATGAAACGTCCATAAACGGATGCTGGACGGATAGAGAGGAAGCCAAATGGAGGCAGTGAGTACAGAACGGATACATCGCATTAACCAACGGATGGTAAGTTTTTTTGTCCATTTTACATCCTCTTTGCATCTGTTGGTTCAGTGTGACATGGGCTTTAACTCTATAGCAAAAGTTAAATCTGGTTATTTGCTGTTAGGGTCATCAAGGAGTTTTCTTGAATCTAAAAATATCTTTTTTCTAATAACTCATAAGATCTTTGGTTTTAAACTGTCCAATCATATTTTACCATGTTGGTAATTCTTTCTCTGCAACTTTTGAAAATCCAAGCAGATTGTAAATGAACTAGCTTTAGAATCTAGGGTCATCCACTTTCATTGGCATTCATTTCTACCTTGACAAGCTTAAGGAAAGGGGTGGGGAGAAAACATGCTTTTAATATTCATCTAAAGCTATGTGGGAAATAATATGAGAACATTTGTTTTGGCATTCTAGATGTTAGATGTATACAAGATTAGTTGTCAGGCAATTGTAAAGATTTTTAGATCACTCCCAATAGTTTTGCAGAAAAATGTTAGTAAGATATTATCCTCTTGCTGTTAAATGTTTAAGTGGTTTTGAGCAGTCTGATGTCTTCTGTTACATAAAGGACATTTGCCTGAAGAAATGTGCAGTATTAAAAGGTTATAAACTATATTTGCAAGTGTATTACCTTTTTTTAAATGACACCAGAATTGTGATACAAAAAAGTGTGGTGTGAATAACTAATACGTTTCAATTCTGCAAGTATTAATACTTAAATAAATTTCTGGTATGTATAATCTTAAGCTATGTATATTAGAGATAGAAGCAGAGGGCTTAGTGTACATTGAATCAATTTTATTTGAATTTGTGGATCAATATAGGGATTAGTACTCACATATTCTGATAGAGTGTGTGACTATTTAGTTCAAGGCTGAAGTGTGGGCTTCTTTGTGTTCTCTGAACTTTACTTGCAGACATTTCATTACCCAACTAGCAACATCAGTGTGCGTTTTGCTTCTTGTTTATATACTGTAGTGCTTAAAAAATTGGAGCTGGACTTCTATGAGAAAGAATCTGGGAGGTAAGCAAGCAGAAATCCCAAGCAACAGCTAAAAAAAAAAAGAAAAGAAAAACAAGAAAAGGTTAACTAAGAAAGAGATATCTTAAAAAGATAAAAGAAAAAAAGATTACTCACAAGTAAGAAACTAGCATGAGTTTTTTCTCAAAGTAGCACCAGGTGGGATTTCACTCTCCACAGCTAAGAAGGAGAGAGAAAAAAAATTAGGAGCCTCAGTTGGCAACATTCAACCAATGTGAAGAGAGAAAAAGAAAGGCTGATTGTGTCACTGCTGACAAAATCACCCAGTTAAATAACTGGAAAGGATGGAGGTTTGAAGAACCAAGATACCTGGGCTAGATCAGATCGTCCAGAAAGAGGGGTCAAGCAGCAGGTAGAAAAAAAGAGTTGTTTTAGACATTTTAAAAGGGATGAGAAGAGGATGTACTCTATTTTTAAGGAGATCATTTAGTCTTTTGTTTACAAGTGTGTGTGTTTTAGAGAAAGGGAAATAAAATTCTTTCCCAGAAAGCTCTTTCTTTGGGACTTCAAGTTCAGTATTTTATTGCTGCTTAAAGTTGTTTCATGATATCTGTATGTATGCTTGTAGTATCCTAATGCATATTGTAAAATTGTTTTTGTCTATTCATAATGATATATTTTATTTTTATTGGACTTTCAAAGGAAAGGAAAGACATTGCCCCTTAGAGCTCGGCCATGCCTGCTCTGAAGTGAAAATATTCTCCTTTTATCTCATTGTGTGCGGTATCTGCTATCCCGCATCAGATGGGCGTCTCATGATAGGGAGCGAAAGGAGAAAGAAACGACAGGAGACGAAGTTCCTCGGGATGAGTGCACCCAGAATGTCTTGGCACACGCTCTTTTATTATGCTCATTCAAAAGG
>BLBF01000016.1:35521606-35562068 GCA_015471245.1 Laticauda colubrina | reverse complement strand
GGTTATTTGTTAATTAGATCTTGCACTCAGTGAGGACAATATTTTAAGGTTCCTTATTGCTCATAGAGTCTGGATTTTTTTAAAGGAAACAGTTATGCAAATTGATTTTTTCTAGTTTAGCACTAATCTTCTTGGAAAGCAATTTGAGGTGTCTTTCAGTTTAGGGATTATTGTTATCGGTTGTTAACACCAACTAAATCCTACATGAAAGGTACAACGAAAGAAGAGGGCAGGCCCTGAAGTAAAAGAGAAAAAAAAATACACTGAAGAAAACATGTTCTATTTTCAAGGGCTCTTTTGAAATATCACTGTGCTCTTGAGAAAAGAATATATTTCCTAAGCTACTCAGACCAATTTTATTTTTTAACCTGCACATGGGATATATAACTGGACTTAGACAAACTTTGCACTCAATATCTGTCTGTCTGTCTGTCTGTCTGTCTGTCTGTCTGTCTGTCTGTCTGTCTGTCTGTCTGTCTATCTATCTATCTATCTATCTATCTATCTATCTATCTATCTATCTATCTATCTATCATCTCCCAATAAACTTTGTACTGCATATATATGTATGGTATTCAGCTTTGTTCAGGTATTTTCCCACGTCATTATAGTTGTGCTTTTAATGCTGTAGCAACGTTTCAGCAGAATCTCATCTGCCATAATCAGGCTTCTGTATTGTGTTCATCTGTGAGTCAGACTTTCACAGCCATTTCTGTTTTAAATTTGGTGCAAGCCTACTGCCATGCCAGAATGGTTTTTTCTTCATCCTGATTGGTTGGGAGTCTTGGTCTGTGTTTATTGGTCTTGGAGTTTGCTGTGTTCTGCTTAATTGGTGTTTCTAATATCTTCTGTCTGTTTTGTAGCTTTTTTTTTTTTTTGGTCTTGATTGGCTGGCAACATTGTGTTTCCTATATTGGAGGCTTTTAATGGTTGGCTCCAAGTAAACGGATGGCTATCATTTATTAGGAAGCTAGGTTTCATCTGGGTGCCTGGTTGGGGTGTGTTTGAGCTGAAGGTATTGGGGGGGGGTCTGTTTGTGCCCAGGTATTTGCCTGGCTTGTGGTGTGCAGATTTTTTTGTTTGTGAGTGCAGGCTTCCAGATAATTGACAATCTGGTGGAGTCATCTCTTCTATTCATGCTTTCAGGTCTTTTTTCAATCTCTAGGCTTCTCTGATAATTCTGTAGCTGGGGTTTTCTCTAGTGGCTAGGGTTTTGGTGCCATTGAAGTCGATGCTATGACTTGCTGCTTTCATGTGTTGGACTAGCAAGGAAGTATGTTCCAGCTTTTTTACTGCATTTTTGTGTTCACCCAGGCAGATACTTATTCTTCTATTGGTCTGTCCAATGTATGTGGCCGGGCATGATGCACAGGGGACTTCATATATGCCTTGGTTTTCCAGGTCAATTTTATCTTTGGGGTTTCTTAGGATGGCTGCTATTTTTCTGTCTGTTTTGAAGGCAGTCTTGATGTGATGCCTGTGTAGTATCTTACTGATTTTGTCTGTAGTATCTTTTATGTAGGGCAGGACAGCTGTTCCATAGGTCTGTTCATCTTCTTGGTCTCCATTATGTCTCAGTGTATTTTTGTGGATCAGGCCAGTGATTTTACTTTTGTGGAAGCCATTGGCTGTCAGTACTTTAATCAGGGTGCATAGTTCAGTCTTTATCTGTGTCTTGTCTGCCAGGCATTTGGTTCTGGCAATTAGTGTTTTGGCCACAGAGTTTATCTGCGCTGGATGATGGTGGGATTGGGCATTGAGTTAGCGGTTGGTGTGTGTTTTTTCTGGTATATGGTGTGTCCTAGTGTGCCATCTTTTTTTTTTTTTTTGTAGATTGGTACATCTAGGAATGGTCGCTGTTTGTTTCTGTTTCCATGGTGAATTTGATTTTTTTTGTTTGTGTGCTGTTTGGGTGTGTTAGGAAATTGTTTAGGTTTTCTTTTCCATGAGGCAAAATAACAAATATGTCATCGATGTATCTTAACCATAGTTTGGGTTTATGGGTGGCATTGGCTAGAGCTCTGTTAACTGTTAAGAGTTATGATGTAAATGAGATTTTTCTGTCCAAATGTTTAAATTGTGACAATTTAGGCAAAGACTATAAGAAGACTATAAGAAGGGGTGTCAAACTGGTGGCCCGGGGCCAAATGTCTCCTGTGCAGGCCACACCCACCCCAGATCTGCAAAGGCAAAAACTGTGATATATCACGTTATGTCACATGACGTGACTGAGTTTGACACCCGATCATAGAAGCCAGTTTGGTGAAGTGGTTAAAGCACTAGGTTAGAAATTGGAAATAGTGAGTTCCAGTTCCTTCTCAGGCACAAATTCAGCTGGGTGATCTTGGACCAATTCCTATTTCTCATCCTTAGGATGGAAGCAATGGCAAACCTATCTGAAAATATTTGAAGAAAACAACAAGGCTTCATCCTGGCACTCACCAGAAGTCAACACTGACTGCTACCTCCAAACCATAATAACATAACAATGACACCTTGAATGCCATAGCAAAATACCTTGGACTTAGACAAACTTTGCACTGACAAAATTTCTATCAGTCAATTATAAAATAACATATTGTTTGGATCACATACTACATTGTACATTATGACAACTTAGATTCTAGGGAAGAATTTGATGCAGATGAAGGCCAACACCAGCTAAATAGCTGGCAGCTTTGATTTCATATTTTTGTGTACAAAATACATATAATATTCTTACTGAAAGCTTTTTTTGCTCTCTTGTCTTATAAGTAAGAAGGATTGTGTTGCTATTGTTACTTGAAAGCACTTTCTTAGCAGGCTGTACATTCTGAACAAATCCATTGATGGTCTTCTGAGAGGCAAAGATTGCTCACCAGAACGAAAAAGAGCACCTCTTAGAATAATACATCTAAGTTCATGTTGTACACTGTTTATATTTTTTGGCAGTACAATTTGATATTAGCCTTAGGCCATTTCTAATATTGTGCTTTCTTTTTCTGCCTACAAGATGCTTATGCAGCTTTGTTGAATTAAAATCTCTGATGATGCTACATCCCTTTGTAGATTGGAAACCACATGACATTAATAAACAAATCTCTGCATGTTTAAACTTATGTTCTACATATTAAAAGTTATGTAGCAGGTGATCCAACAAAGAAATGTCAGGATATTGCTGCTATTGCAGGAGCTGTATTATTGTTTAAGTGTACATAAGGATGTAAAACAAAAAAACCTACCTTTACAATCACAATAGGAAAGTTATCAACCTCAAACATTGAGTATACATTAATAGAGCCTTGCCATAGTCAATATGACTTAGGCACATGAGACCAATCTTACAATACAAAACCAAAGATCAATCTAAGAACCCCATTAAAACTCCCTAACAGAGGCTAAGCCACCAGAATAATAATTTGGGAGGGAAGAGAGTGATAATGTAGGCAGTGAGGAAAAGAAATAAAGAAGGAAAAAGGAAGGGGTTGAGCACACATCGTTCTACATGCTTTTTTCTCCAAAGGTGAACAAATTAGATTTTCACTCAAGTATTTTTTCTGTCAAGCATTCTCTAGAATTTTACAAGTAAAAATGATGAGCTTATCTATTTATAGTCATCAGTTGAAAAGAAAAGAGGAAGACACATTTGGATAGCAAATCATAAGGTAACAGTAGTTCCTCAAAATATATTTTAAAGCACAGGCAAATCATTTGCTTTTTGAGTGTTCTGTTCCCCCAAAATTTGGTAAGCATTAAGGATCTTCTCAAATATTCTGGTTTTAATTCTCCAGGTGACCTGAAGTTAAATTTCTTTTCTCAAAAGTGAGTAAAGAAAATGCTCTTAATTCCAGGACAAGCTGAAATACCATTCTCAGCATTTCTTACCTAGCTTTACATCTGAAACTTATAGATTTGCAATATCTATTTAGTATTATATTTAGTATTTATTCGATTTTCAGTCACTTACAAGATACAGGTATAAGAATAAATATAGTTTTGAATACATAAGATAGATACTTATAAGAAAAATAAAAATCAATAGGACAAGGATGGTAGGCACGATTGGTGCACTTATGAACACCCCCTACAGGCCTTAGGAAGGGGGTGAGGTCAATAGAAGACAGTCTAAGGTTAAAATTTTTGGGGTTTCGGGAAGAAACCACAGAGTCAGGTAGAGTATTCCAAACACTGACCATTCTGTTGCTGAAGTCGTATTTTCTGCAGTCAAGTTTGGTATGGTTAACCTTGAATTTGTATCTATTGTGTGCTCTTGTATTGTTATGATTGAAGCTGAAGTATTCATTTTCAGATAGGACATTGCAATGTATGATTTTATATACTATATTTAGATCGGACCGGAGGTGGTGTAGTTCTAGGTTTTATAGGTCTAGAGTTTCAAGTCTGCTATGTAGGATTAGATTAACAACTCTTAATGCTTTTTTGTCTATGTAGTTACAGTGGGCTCTAGCACTCAGATCATTTGAGATGAGAACTCCAAGATCCTTGACAGAGTTTGGATCATCAACAAGGTCTTGACCATTCAGCCTGTATTTTATTTTCTGATTTTTTCTGCCAATATGCAAGACAGAGCATTTATTTGTTGAGTTTTGAAGATGCCATTTGTTTGATCATTCTGATCCATAGTCAAGGTCTTTTTGAAGGGTAGCAGTATTGTCTGTGGTGTTGAAAAGCTTTACATCATCAGCGAAGAGGACACAGTTGATTTTTATATGATCACAGAGGTCATTTATGTAGAGTATGAAGAGAGTTGGTCCTAAAACACTGCCTTGGGGGACAACGCTGTTGATAGGTACAGAATTTGATAGGACTCTCCCAATTTTGACCATTTGTTGTCTGTTTGACAGGAATGCTTCTGTCCAGTTATGTAAGTGTCCAGGGATACCATAAGAGTTAGTTTTAGGAGTAGTTTGTCGTTTACCACTGAATCAAAGGCTTTACAGAAGTCTATGTAGATTGCATCTAATGCTTTGGCCTGATAGAATTGTGAAGTGTACATGTTTTTGCAGTGTAAGAGTTGCAGATTACAAGATAGTTTTTTTCTTAAACCAAATTGTTTATTAGAAAGTAGGTTGTTTGTTTTAAGTGGAGGATTATGGATTGGTTAATAATTGATTCCATGACTTTACAGGTGACGCAGCATAAGGAGATTGGTCTGTAATTTTCAACTAGGCTGGGATCTACCTTTCTGAAGATGGGGATGACCGTGGCTTGTGACTATAGTTTTGGTGAAGAGCTGGTCCTGAAAGATTTTTCAAAGTTTATGCTTAGAGGTTTGGCTATGGCAGTGGATAGCTTTTTAAAGAAGTAGGCACATACTCCATCTGGTCCAATAGAGAGAGATGGCTTTAGATTACGTAGTGCTTTTTCAACAGTGTCTTCTGTAAAATCGATATGTATTAGATCATTGTCATTGTCTGTAGTTCGACTAGGAAGTACTGGGCTTGATCCATTGCTGTTTACAAATACTGAGCCAAAGAATGTGTTAAAAAGGTTTGCTTTGGTGGTGTTGTCATTGCAGTCTTTGCCATTAGGTCCTTTCAGGGGTGGAATGGACCTTGAGTCTTTTAGTTTGTTATTTACAAAATTGTAGAAAGCTTGGGTGGAATTTGTGCATAGAAGGTTTTCCTCTTGTTTAATGTGATAATTAGTGCATTCAGTTTTTATCTGGTGGCATAGATTTTTGAATCAGCTTTTGAAGTTGGCAACGTAACCAGATTTGTTTTTTCACCAAAGTGATCTCTTTTTGGATTGAAGCTTCCTTGTTGTTATGTGTAATCTGTTTTTCCTGGTTTTGGGAGTTGTTATTGGTACATATAATTTGATGGCTCTTTTGATTTCTAGTAAGAATATATTGTCATGGTTTTCCACAGTATTGCACCCAGTGAATAGAAATTGCCAGTCAAGGGAAGATAGATTGTTGATTATAAGAACATAATTGCCTTTTTTGAAGTTATAATTGGAGATTTTGTTGTTGTGATGATTTTTGTGTGGACATATGTTGAGACAAAAGTCAATCATGTGATTGACTTTATCAGAAAGGACAAAGGTCCCAAGCTCTGATACATTTTCCTTACCATTCTATAGGATTATGTTTATTTTACCTTTTTAAGAATGTTAAATGCATTAATAGCATCATATTTCATTTGGTTCTTATTGTGAAGGGATCAAAATAGAAGTTGATACATACCATTAATAGTTAAGCAAAGTGAGGGATTTTATTCTGGATATTGTGAAACCTATATTAATGAAGTACTGTATCCAATAATAAATACAAGTGAATGTATTATTGACAAAACCAGCATTTGTTCCTTTGCATGCACAAAAAAGAATAAGACCTTAACCTATTTAACCCACTCAAATTTCTTCTCCTTTCAGCTTATTTCACTCACTTTACCTTGTAATTTACTACAGCTTCTTCTCTCCCTGCTAGTCTCAATTACGAACACTGGAAATGTCTTAAATAGATCAAGTGTGACTTCATTTCACAATAATGCCATGCTTATGATTAGACATTTCAGTAGTATCACATTGTGACTTTGTACTGAGCCATAGTGGTGTAGTGGTTAGAGTGCAGTACTGTAGGCTACTTCTGCTGACTGCCAGCTGCCTGCAATTTGGCAGTTGAAATCTCACAAGGCTCAAGGTTGACTCAGCCTTCCAGCCTTCTGAGTGGGTAAAATGAGGACCCAGATTGTTGGGAGAAAGAAGCTAACTCTGGAAACCACTTAGAAAGAGCTGTAAAATGGTATATAAGTCTTAAGTGCTATTGTTGTTGCTACTGGATCACATTATACATGAGAGTAGAATAATTGAATGAACAATTATAAAAGAAAACAAATATTAGTCTTATTTTATGCACCAGGAACAAAGAAGATAATAGATGGTCAAACAACAGAAGGCCAGTCCTAGCAGGTATACTCTTTATTACTTGTTCTTGTTTTTATAAAAGTGTTACAAGATATAAATCCTTGGAGATCTCCTTAGAAATCTACAATGTACATTCTGCCGGTGCTGCAGTAGTATTGGTTTGCTGGAAAATAAATATTATTCAGATAAAAATGTTGTGAAGATTTTTTTTCCACCATGAGCAATCATATATTGCCCTGTCTGACTTTATTCAGGATTTTTTAAAAAACACCTAAATTCATTGTCTACAAAATACTGCTTTCAGCAAAAATAGGGATTTCACATTCATTCCATAGCAAAGCATATTCTTAATACCAAGAATGGGCAGGTTTACAAAATAATTCAGTAAATCTGAGACTCAACTGCCAGCTTGATACAATGGCTACTTATACCAATATTTAATTCCTCACAAGTGTCAAAAAATAGAGCCAGTTCTGCAATGAGTCTGAGTCTGACACTTATTGAAATCATCAATGATTTCATCAAATGTAGTAATCCTAACTCCAATAACCTCAAATGTATTCCCCCTCTTTTTTTTTTCAAAGAATTCGTTGCAAATAATTGCTCCATTGTCCATTCTCAACTTATTTTTCTGATTTCCTCCATGAAAAGAACATACAGAAGGGGCTGAGATGATAATGATGAACAGATGTGGAGTGGTAGAACCAACAGTTCATATAATTTGGTTTTCATTCTGTGTATATGGAATTCAAAAACCATAATTGGGGGAGAGGGGAAATTTAATTAGAAATTCAAATGCAGGTGTTTTTGATAAGTATTAACTTTGATTTCACAGGATTTTATAGGGCAGAAGCTGGACATGCATTTTTTATTAATTTAGATCCTATAATAAAACATGGGAGGGGGACAAGGGGAAGAAATGCTGTATAGGACACAACCAGGCAAGAAGGTGCCTCCAAATGTCTCAAAGATCAGAAAAAGAAGTTTAGGGAAAAGGTATTTTTTTCAAAAGACAACTGAACTTTGTTTTTCCTTGAAGACATTTTGCTTCTCATTCAAGAAGCTTCTTCAGTTCTGATGAATGGTAGTGATGGGAACTGAAGAAGCTTCTCGGATGAGAAGCAAAATGTCTTCAAGAAAAAAGTCCAGTTGCTTTTGGAAAAAGCATCTTTTGGGATGATCACAATAATTGAAGTGGTTAAAATGGTGTTGAGAAATTTGTACTTTGAGACTTGCAAGTCTGATGCCAGCTCTTCCAGCCAAACACAAGAAACACAACTAGATAAACTAATTCTACTTGTAAGGCTATATTAATAAAATCTAGCAAATTAATATCTGATGATTAAATTCCTGGGGCTCTGACTGTCTGGTTTGATTGTTTCTGAGGCAGCATCTCTTCCTCTTATTCCCCAAGGTCATCCATACATTCCATTAATGATCCATGGTGCCTGCAAGATATACCATTTCAACTCTTGCTGGAAATTTACAGTAATTTCTTCATTTAATTGATTTGTTTAGGGAAGGGCTTTCTGTTAAACTTGAATGTCTGTTAAATATGAGTGTGACTTTACACAAGCATAAAGTGATGAAAAATGGTAAACAGATGTCCAGTAAATCCAAGGTTTACAAAATCAAATTAGTGTAACTGACAAATCCATGTTAAATAATATCATTCAGATTAGAAAGTAGATTATGAGTATTTGCAAACTAGTAATAAATTAGTGGAAATAAGCTGTGAATCAGATGAATATTGATACATTGCAAAAATAATGTAGCTTTTTTTTTTAGTAAAAATGACAGAAAGAAATTACATTTAAAACACGGAAATATAGTTCTGATAATTCCATTTAACATTTGAAGTCTCCTGAAGAATGTTGGTTCCATACAACATACTTTTTCTAATGAATCTGAATCTGGACTTTGGAGCCACATTCTATGAAGCTCATGGTCTTTTTGCAGAAAGGTTTATGACAGAAAGGAACAACTGTATCAATTCTAAGTTCATATTTATATTTGTGACATTTGTAATGCTATAGTTGTGCATTGGGGATATTTGAAAAGTAACATTTAGATTTTATTTGAATCAATCAATTTCTCCTGCACTAATTACTAGAATGTAGTTATGTGTCAACTTTCATAATTCCCAAATATTTTGAATTAATTCTTAGAGTAAAAAAGAAGAAGAAACAAGCAAAAAAAATTCCATTGAATGTGTCTCTACATTGCATGTTTCCTAGTTGATGGATTGCAAGCTGATTATATTCACTAATCTCTAGTCTCTTGATTAACAACACTAGGATGCATAAAGTACTATAAGTATTCTTAGAGCAAAAATTCACTCATGCTAAACTGGCCAAATGATCAGCACTTACCATTGGTAGGGAATACTTCATTCAGCAGAGTTATAGATAATGCTGCATTTCTGTATCTTATTAAATATGTTACATTAAAAGATACAAACAAACACATAGTAGAATACAAAGATCATTTTTTGGGTCATTCTGATGATGACATACTAGATGGTAAACATCATAAGTCAGTGAATGAAAGGCTAGGAAAGCATATGTCATAAAAATGAGAAGACAAAAAAGGATATAATGATTTTTGTGAAGGTTGTCAGATCTCATGAATTACATACATGCAGGCAAGTAAAATTGTAGCTTTAAATTATGAACCAAAGATTTAAATGTATGTTGATTTGAGTGACTGTGAAAGTTGACACCCATAGATAGTAATTGCACGCTATATTCCAGAGAACGATGATAACAGAAAACCAGAGTTAAATCTCTGAGAACTGAATGCAACCTTCTGAATGAATACCATCTAATTGATGTTAATGGACATAGACAATATGGTTTCACAGAAAGTATAGAAAAAGTGACATTTGGACTCCCAAGAATGAATAAGAATGGTCACCAGCTATGAAATCACTAAGAATCAAGCTCAATTCAGAAACTTTATTTAAATTACCAATGTAGGTGGGAAAGGAACAAATTGATCAATGAATGTATAATTACACAATTGTTCTCGTTACACTTATTGAAGACAAATTTATTGTACTAAATAATTTTCCTACCTTCTTGCATGTGCATAATGAACTGTTCTGTTCTGACATGAAAGTACAGTGAGTCATGGAAAATTTCAGTGTAGTGACAACTATTTGTGTACCTGTTACATCTTTTGCTGGTGGATGTTTCATATAACCTCTTGTACTTGCAGTGGTAGTTGTAGTTGTGCAAGATATTGCTTGTTTTATGTGCAGATCACATAAAATGATGTTCTCATAGAGCTCAAAAGACTCCTAAAAACAACAAAAGAGAATAACACCTCCCCCTCCATATTGTAGGAGCACATTTTCAGAAAGGTGTACAAGAAAATGGCCAAATATTGTAAAATTATAGCTGAGCTTTCAGCAATTGCTATCAATGCAGATTTCATCAAATTACCTTTAATTAAAAGATGAATACATGTCTGACTGCATTATATGTGAAGTCCATTTCCTTCCATATCCAGCAGCATTTGGCATTTGAGAAATAGAGGGATTTTACTACTTTTAACCTTTTCTCCAACTGAAAAGCTTCAGAGCTCAAGAAGTAATCTCTGCCTGCGTTTTCCCTTTTTCTTCAGAGTCCCTTCATATAAATTGATATGTGCAGAGAATGGAATGAAAAGAGTGGTTGTTCCTGCTCTAAGCAAGAATTGTCAACAAGGTTATATCTTAGATGGCTTTGGTCCAGAAATCCCAATTATAGGGTCAGGAAAACTAATTTTAACCCTATTGGTTATGAGAGAGAGAGAGACTCTTCATCTGGCTCTCCAATAATACCTATCCAAAGTGGTTGCACCCCTGACACAATTCTCTTTATCCTCAGAATACACAAGACCCATACCCACAAGAAGGTACTGCCCCACTGGGGGAATATTATGATGGTTGGTTGCATTAGCAAAATAGCTTATCAAGTGATATTTTGAGGAGAAATGCTTATGCTGGATTGAAAGAGCATCATTTTGAGGTGTATTGTAAGAACAAATCCCACCAATGACTTTGTCAAATAAGGGTTTTTTTAATTAACAAAAAATTGCTGCCATTTCTGTCCTTTTCTGATGATATAAAAGTGATGAAGAAACAAAGATGAAATTAGAAGCTTGAGGGGGGCTAAAACCTGATAGGTTTTCTTCAACTTTTAGAAACACACATATACAGCTAGTCTTCGACTTACAACAGTTCATTTAGTGACTGTTCAAAGTTATGATGTCACTGAACAAAGTGACTTATGACTGTTTTTCAAAGTTATGACCTTTGAAGCATACCATGATCATGCTATCAAGGTTCAGATGCTTGGCCACTGGTTCATATTTATGATGGTTGCAGTATCGCAAGTTCATGCGATCGCCTTTTGTGACCTTCTGACAAGCAAAGTCAATGGAGAAGCCAGATTCACTTAATAACCAGATTACTAACTTAACCACTGAAGTGATTTAACTATGGCAAGAAAGGTCATAAAATGTGGCAAAACTCACTTAACAAATGTCTCAACAACATAAATTTTGGGCTCAATTGAGGCCATAAGCAGATGACTTCCTGTAATATAAAAATGACAATTTCAAAAAGCACAATTCTATTCAGGATGTAAGAAGCTTCTATTTGCAATTTAATTTCCCATCTATAGTAAATAAGAATACCTTTTTTCAGTTCCTTATACCACTTCACTGCATTGACTAGAGCAATACGTAAGTGGAACATTTGTAATCCATCCTGTCAGTATTGCTTCCTTTCTCCAAGATTTTCTGAGGGGGAGGAAATGACTCTGATGCTCTGAGTTCAAGCAGTGAAAATACTAAAGTAATTGAGAGATAAAAGACACAAATATAAAGCAAATCTAATTCTTAAATATGTAGGTATTCTCAAAAATTAGACTGATGTGGAGATCAGATAAAGGCATTAGAATTACCACTCAAAGGAAGTCTAGACTCTGATATTTTAAATTTCTCTGCAGCTGGGCTGGCAACTATTAACCACCTGTCTTTAAGATTTTTAAAGTGAGAAATATTATCCAGATACTGCATAATTTACAGATGGATGTAACAGAAATGAAACTATTTATTTAAAATTCCCAAGGAGAGTTTTCTTTGTCCCCTTTTTTGTGACAAATTTCTTGTTGCAGTTGGAATTTGGAGTGACTACTGTTTTCTTCGCGGAAATGAGAATGAGACTCAGAGATCAGCGTAACTTCAGCTGTTTTATTTAGTTCTTAAAGTCTGATCTAACCAGGAGCCGTGACAGCTCTTTTTATAGAGAGCTGCTTGCAGCTAGTGTCCAATGACGGCTATTTGTTTTTCCCGCCACTTGAATTGGCCAATCATAGCCCTGCTATAATTGGCCAATCAGTGTCGAGAAAAGTAGCCAATCAGCTTTGGGTATTTATTGTCCAATAGGAATAGCCTATTTGAAGTATGTTAATATGGAACAACTACATTTGAAATAAAGACTAGGCTTTGCAGTTTGAATTTCTGACTTATATCAGTCCTACTAAATCCAAAGTAACTTGGATCTTCAGGATGTCTCTGTTTCATCCTGGCAAAAGAAATTGAAGAAGAAACGTGGATATTTTTTATCTCAGTTATTCACTGATGTGTGGGGAAAGCAGTAGGAAATGTCTGTTGATATTGACCATTGAAAACTCTGTTACTATATCACTTATTGGCCCTTTATTTTTATAAGCTATGATTGCAAGAATTGTATTGTCCAGTTTTTTTTAAGTTCAAAGATTGAGAATTAATATGTTTTTCAAGGCAATATTTATAATCAGATACACCAGCGTTTTTCCATGAGCATATAATAGCAATAGCACTTAGACTTCTATACTACTTTGCAGTGCTTTACAGCCCTCTCTAAGCAGTTTACAGAGTCAGCATATTGTCTCCAACAATATGGGTCCTCATTTTATGGACCTTGGAAAGGTCTTTGAGCCTGGTGAGATTTGAATTGCCAATTGCAGGCAGTTGGAAGTCAGAGAAGTAGCTTGCAGTACTGCATTCTAACCACTGTATCACTGCAGCTCAATAATGATAATTGATCATTATGGCAAGATTGTAATCACAGTAAGTTCATAAATAGATAAATTACAGATATATTACAAATATAATTTAAGAAGTTATTAGCCTCTTTTAATATTATCTTCCTTCTTAGGAAGATAGTTCATCATAGTAAGAATAACTAACCAGTAAGAAGCTATCAGAAATCATGCTCAAAGCTTCTGACTAATGTATCTACAAAATTATTACATTTCCAATATAAGCATCTTAACAACTAACTTTTCAAAAACATGTAATGAGTTCAAGAGATCTGAATGTTTTGAATTAACTTTGTTTTAACCTCATAAGAGATGTGTGTAATTATATCTGAGATCCTCAATTCTTTGATGTAGGAAACTCCAGTGTCCTATTCCAACTTTCTTAGAGAAGTGAAATAGTAATGTCGTTTAAGAAAAAAAAATGTTCTAGTGGTTAAGGAAGGAAATGTTATTTCTAGTTCCATTCTAATCACAAAAATCAGCTGGGTGATCTTGGGTCAGTCACTCTCACTGGGATAGGAAGAAGCTAATAACAACCCACTTTTAGAATGCTGATTAGAAAACATGATAGATTTGTCCATGTAGTCATAGGGAGTCAACTCCCATCCAAAGATAAAAAGGGTCATTTTTTAAGCTATAAAATTGAATTACTGATTTATCCTAGGTATTAACAATTTTCTCTAACTTAATAATTTCATTTTATGTATGGATCCCAGTCCAATAAAACACACATTTTAAAATACTATGTATGAAATAGAGAAACCCTGAAACAATTAATGTATCTATGTTACTAGGGTTTCTGAAATAGCAAGCACTTCTGGTCCCAAGAAGATAACTTCTATTTAGTGGAATTGGGCAAAATCATACTTGTTTGTAGTTTTCAAAAGTGTTTAAAAAGTGCTTATCATTAATAAGCAGTGATTAGGGGTAATTATTTTCAGCATACACTTTCAACAATGACAACAAATGTAATATAAACTTTCTACCTCTTTTCAAATAAAATTTATTCCAAAGGATTAGTTATTTATGACAGCAAGGACCAATTTTAAATTTTTTAATCATAGATACCCAAATATATTTGGTCTGTTAGATAACCTCCAGTACTGGAAATACAGTAAAGTACCTCCAGTATTTTGAGAATGAACAAATTGCCAAATTGTCCCTCAATTTGGCTGTGCACTACAGTCAATGCCATTTTCATTCTGATACAATGACAATGTTGATAGGGGTGTCACTGGTATGCAATTTATTATTTTGGTAAGCTACTGTTTGTGTATCGATCAATATATCATCTATTATAAGTGATATAACAAAATCATATAATTGACTTAATATATTGGGGAATATCTTCATTATTTTTTGTGTTCTTTCTCTTGAAGCATTCAAGAGATATTCAGACCTCACTCGTTTTCATGGATAGAACATTCCAGAATTAGGATATATAAAAATAGAAAAATCCTTCTATTCTATCTCACTGTTTAATTATGTTGAGTCATATTGGACAAGACAGTTTTTGGAAATAATTACAGTATATAAAGAAAAACAATCCTTCATGCTATTGCATTCCAAGATCTTTATATATAAATATATACAAGATTATCAAAATAATCATTATGAAAGACAATCCCTGTACATTATATGTATTGTTGCTTGATAATACCATAGGCTTCATTTGTACTGTGCCCAAAATATAAATAAAAGAACTATTGCACTGATACACTACAATCTGGCTCTCTCTCTCTCTATATATATATATGTGTGTGTGTGTGTGTGTGTCTGTGTGTGTATGTGTGTATGTGTGTGTATAATGATTCCCATACGCTTTCATTTCAGAAGACTAAAAACCAATAATAGGCAGAAGAAACTATCTTTTCAGATAAGACAGAGTCTATGTACTACAAAATATAGATGGAGCTTAACTGCAGAATAGGTATATTTAAAAAGAAAAGCTCAACCACTTGCAGGCTCTTTGGCCCATAATGGAAAAAAAAAATCAGCCTCTACCTTCTTCAGAAGTTATCAACATGCAAATCCTCGGTGTAAGCAGTCCCTATATATGAGGTCTGCAATTTAAAGCCAATCTATTGTAGACTGTGGTAAGTGTTGTTTCTGTTGTGGAGTAAAGAATAACAGTTTATTAACCATCCCTATCCTGTTTTTGAAAAGAATGAATCTATTTCTTGCCATGACCAAAGTGCCAACAGAAAGCAAAATTAATCTAATATTACAATTTATCAGAAAAGCCACAGTGAAATCTTGTGTAGCCTGTTAAGAAAAAATCAGTTAAACAAAATAATGGTTTTACTTGTAGGACTGAGCATAGATTCTTCTTTTTTATATAAATGTGGGAAAATGGTGGATAGATCCTGCCTTATGTTTAAGGGCATGTGTGGTTCAAGAATTGACTAGACCAATGATTCCCAACCTTTTTGGCTTGGTGGCCTGGCTGGATGGGGGAGAGAAGAACTGGGCTGCATGAGTGGTGGGCCAGTATGTATGCATACAGCTTGACTTGCACAAGTGATGGGCTGATCCGTATGTAGCAAGTGCCCACCAGCTCACTACTCGGGCAAGTTGAGTTGCATGTATGCTCTGGCTAGCCACTCACATGGCCCAATTCTGAATAAGCCACAACTTGGTAATTGGCCATGGCCCACAGGTCAAAGACTCCTAGACTAAACTAATTCTGCAAATTAAGTCTGAATAAAGAACATGAAATGTTTGAAATGATTGTCTTCAGTTTGCTCTTTCCATCAAGGATTGGGGACAAGATAAAACTAATTGATGAAAAAATAATGGCATGGATGTACTTCAAATGAAACACAAGGGATATTTCTTTGCCTTACAGCAAAACAAGTCTCATAAAGATTGCAGCACAGAAGTCTGTATCACCATGAGATTCATTTACTGCCAAGCTAAAGTATGAACTTAAACTTGATATAAACAAAATGCAAAAGTCAATGCAAAAGTTTGGAAGGGGGGGAAATATATGGAAAGACTTGCTTTCACTTAGAAAAGCACTGTGCAGTTGAGTTAACCACAGGCTTCCATTTACCTCAAAGAAGGCTTTATCAAATAAAAATGCTTATTTATAGATGGCAGGCCTGTCTGTGGTGTGTAGATAAAAAAGCATTACCAGCATTATCCTCATCTATTCAAACATATCTTGTTAGCATTTGTTATTCGCCAGCTCAGTTTTTCAAAAGAAGGCAATCTGAATCCGGACTATTTATGATTATGTGGAACTAAAATAATGCTGGAAGAATGGCCATGTTTTCCCTCCATTTTTAATATGGAATTATGGCTGTTTAATGATTTCTAACAGCTGAAGGAATTACATCTGCAGCTGAAGATTTTGCATTATTGTTGATGTTTAAGCAAAATTATCATGTGCAGGTTCTGCTGAATTTTGTCTTAAATTTCCATACTGCATCTCCAAAACTTCATTACAGGTAGTTCTCAACTATGACCACAACTGAGTCCAAATTTTCAGTTGCTATGCAAGACATTTGTTAAGTGAATTTTGTCCCATTTTAGGACTGTTCTTGTTAAGTTGCTAAGTGAATCACTGTAATTAAGTTAGAGCCACAATTGTTGAGTCTGAGTTTCCCATTGACCGGTCACAAAAGGAGATCTCCTGGTCCTGGGATATTGCAACTACAATGGTTGTAACTTCAAACAGGCACTAAATGAACTGCTGTAAGTTGAGGACTATCTTTATCTGTCCTTCTCCTTTAAAAAAAAAATACATGCGGAGAAGGCGGAGCTTCGTCTCGGTGCTACAGCTGAGATCTCGGGGCTCTGAGATCTCAGCTGATATTTTCACCCCTGGTCAGTCCTAACGGACCTAAACCGTCCCGTAGAGACGGGGATTGTGAAGGGCACAGTCCCAGGATCCCAGAGATATCGCAAATCTCTGGTTTGATCCGGGAGAAGCCCTTTTGCTGGTGGTGGAAAGGCAGCCTCCAAAGCTGCTGAAGTCGGGACAGCTCCGAAAAGAAAGTGGCTGGAGCGAGGGTGTGTCGGCTGGGTGAGAAACTTCTTTTGTATTGCAAATTGGCTGAGACCTGAAAGGATATCCTGAACAAAGAAGAAACCTGTGGCTTTATTTTTGTCTGACTGGAATCTGGTTGAGCGGCGTTTTTTAAGTGATGTCAAATTGAAGCTTGGATTCTTTCCTTACTATTTTTTTTTCTCTTTTCTGAGGACTTTAATGTGACTTTGTAGGTAACCAGATTGAATTTTTTCTTATATATATTTTTATGCTTCTTTTGATTTTTTAATTTTCTTTAGGATAGAGGCCCCCTTTGTTTCTTCTGAGTTTTGTATACATTACTCTTTTTTCTGGCTGGGAGAGGAAAAAGTATTAAGAGATCTTGCAACACTGCCAACTAGAGGCTTGAAAGTACTTTATTTGAATTGGGGAGAAATGTATAAACACTCCTTCTCAAGGACATTTTAATGTGATAAGATGGAGGGAGAGCACAGAAAAATATTATTACAGGTGTTTTCCTGGACTCTTATCAATATCTCAACACTTGAGGCTTGGCTTTGAAGCTGCTGGAGAAGAGAGTCATAATAAGAGCCTTGGATAAATAAATAAAGTGCAGTGTGCAGTCCATATATATATATATATATACTTGTGAAACCTCTACTCGCCAGCCTTTTTGTATATTTCAATTTTAGTAATATTTTTATTTTTGCTTTTTATTTTATCCTTTTTCTTCTTTGGTTTTTTGGGCCTTTTTATTATTGGATTTTTCCATTTTGGATCATAATTGACTACTCTATCAGATGGATTGAAGGTCAAAAAGAATTTGAAGTTTTTTGAAGCATTAAAATGAAAAAAAAAGTGAGAAAAAGAAGAAAGTGTTAAATGAAATAGACTGTGTGTATTTGGATTGCTTGGTGACTTTGGGACTTTTGGAAATTCTTATTTGAATGATTAAAATCATTTGGGTCGTTTAAATTTTTTCTTTTTTTTTACAATGGCATTACTTATGGATAAACTGAAAATGGAATTTATAAAATATAATCAAGAGAAACAAGAAGGGAAGGATTCTTTTGGCTCTATTTTTCATTTTTTAGAAATGGCAATTTCTACATATGAGAAACTACAAGAACAAGAAGATTGGGATGAAGAAGAAACCATCCTTAATGAACAAGCAACTTTATTTGGGGAAGAAAGGGGAAAGAGGAGAAAGAGAATGGAGAATTTAAGACTTAAAAAAACAACCAAAAAAGGGAAAAACAAGGTGAAAAGTGGACACAATATCAGAAAGCAACAGAAAAGAGGAATACACAAGAGGGTGGAGATTAAGAGACAAGGGGGTAAAAAGGGTAGAGGGGAGAAACAAGGGAGGAAAGAAGGGAAGAGAAGCTACAAAGGTTTGAAACTAGATGTAAAGAAACAGATTTTATTTAGAGATAATGGGTAAACATATAACTGAAAAAGAGATTCTGCAAAGGTACATAAGATTGTGTTGTTGTATCTGTATTTGAAATAATGTTAGAAAATTGGAATAATATATGATTATAAAATGGGACAAAATATTTAATGTAACTTAGCGAAAAAATTTTTTTTAAATAAAATAAATGAAATTAAATATGAGAGAATTGAATTAAAGAAAGTAACTAAGCAAAATCTATAAGTGTTCCCATAGAAGTATGATATTTATTTAGAAAGGATTGTGTAAAATGTTTAAGACTTAAATGAATATTAATTTTAATGATATAATTTCAATTGCTATGGATTGTTGTTTTAATTATATTATATATCAAAAAAAAACTTTTTTCTTTCTGTTTTAAAATATTGAGTTTATTTTTAGAATGTATTACGCAGAATCCGAATGAAAATTATGTGTTATGTTAAGCTTTAAAATTAGGGGAAGGATAAGTATGACAAGGCATTATACTCCAATCAGTCATTACAGAAGAAATTTTGTGTTAATGAGAAAAAATAATAGACAGTTGAAACAGGACAGACAAAAGATATAAGTATAATGATTTAAATTGAGATGAAATAAATATAATAGAATTAAGAGAGTGAAAAGAGGGGAGAAGCTATATAGAAAATGTAAAATAGTAAATAAGAAATGGAATTGCTATATAAAAGTAAGCATGAACTTGAATTTATGTCTGTACAAAAAGATGTAACTCGGGATCAAACTGCCGTCCAAAAAGATATTTTATGTTTTCTATGTTTTGTGTTTTGTTGGTATATGTTTGTTTGTTAAAAATTTAATAAAAAAATTTTCAAAAAAAAAAATACATGCATGCATGCATACATACATACACTTTTGATATCTATCTATCTATCTATCTATCTATCTATCTATCTATCTATCTATCTATCTATCTAATCTATATTTATCTATCTATCCATCTGTCTATCTATTGCTATTGATAAATTCACAAACCATTTAAAACAAAAGATCAAAAATACAATAACACAGTGCAAAGTTGTTGATGAATAAAAAGTTAAACTCAGTAAGATGTACAATTGAGTATGAGTAGGTGGCTATGAAATAATCTGATAAATGTTAATACAAACAAGAATATCTTAAATTGCTGTCAGAAACTATCCTCTTTTGGGAACACTCACTCCACATAATGGGTACCACACAGGAAAGTATCACTCTCTGCATCACTAAATGAGGATCACAATTTTACTGAAGATGGAAAGAGACATTTAGAAGTTGGATCCAAGTTGTTGCTCAGTGCAGGAATGGAATCCAATTAAAGTTTATCTGGGAGATGGCTGCTTCTCCTCAATTTAAAACATTTGGAGTGAAGGAAAGGCTCTCCTGGGTAATTTATTTCACTGGTGAAGTATTTCTACTCGAGCTCCTCCTCTCAAACTTTCAGTGAGATTTTGCCTTCCCCTAATGTCCATCCCTATGATCTAGAATGCCTGTAATCTAGACTACATGTCCAGTTCTTTTTCTGTATGATATTCTTCCAGGTATTTAAAAATGCTATCCTAATAGTCTCTTTTCTGAAGCTAAACTTGTCCAATTTCTTCCAACTATTTTTCAAGAGACTTGGTCTTTATTGCCTTGATCACCTTCATTGTCCTTCCAAACCTGTTTCAGAAATACAGAGTATTCAGTGATGAACCTAAAGTGGCCCTCTTAAAACATTTATTAATGAAGTTTAAAATTATACTTCCCTTTTTTACAGCAGCTGTATCCTCCTAAAGCTACCTAGTTTTCAAACATCTTTTTTTCCCCAAGCATGATCACTACGCAGATATTTTTCTTTCTTGATCTGTGCATTTGAATTGATAATGAATATTTTTTGTATGTGAACAGGCTTTTCAGCCCAATCCTTTAAGTGGTGTTTCTCAACCTTGGCCCCTTGGCCCCTGTAGACTTCAATTCCCAGAATTTTCCAGCTAGGACATTCTGAAGTCCACCATTTTCGAGGGGCTTAGATTGAAAAACATTGCTTTAACCTATCAAGCTGTATTTTTGCTTTGTATATTCCCAATGATTTGGGTCATCTTTAAATCAGACTGACATTTCTTCTATCCTTCATCTAAATCATTAAGAAAATATTAAGAACATGTGGTATTTCTCTCAAATCCAATCTGATGAGGAATCACTGATAAACATTCTTTGAATATGCAATTTCAACCAGCAACTGAGTTACTCAATTACCACTGATTACTGTTACTCAATTACTCCTACTACAAAATTACTACTACTACTATTATTAGTAATAGTGATCATTACTAATTAACTACTAAACTAGAAAACCATGAGTTACATCACTGAAGAACGCCCACATTTCCAAAACAATTGACTTCCAGTGCCTTCTTTGTGCTAGATTCTGCACTTCCAGACTGGGAATGTACTTCCATGTCCATAGATGAAATACACAATAGAGTGTCTTATTTGAACCCAAAGGACTATCATATATAGCTGTTCAATATTTATGTTAACCAGCCTATAATAACTTGCTAATCAAAATGTCATAGACATCTTTGTAAAATATTTGGCTAAAATTAAGCTGTCATTCTAAAGCAGCCCCACAATCGGTTAAATAAATGGGTGGTATATACATTTAATAACAAATAAAATAAAATAAAAAAGAATTATCATACAAGATTGTTCTTGACAAATCCCCAAATACTTTTGATAACTGCAGAGCGTCCTTGATTTACGATCACAACTGACCCCAAACTTTCCATTACTTAAGCCCATGTCACACTGAACCAACGGATGCAAAGAGGATGTAAAACAGACAAAAAACCTTGCCATCCATTCGAAAACGCAATGTACTCACTGCCTCCGTTTTGCTTCCTCTCTATCCGTCCAGCATCCGTTTATTGACGTTTCATCCGCTCAGAAAGTTTTGGGCTGCCTAAAACTTTTGCGCGGAAAATGTATCCAGTTCGTCCGTTCTGCATCCGCTACGCATCCATTATGCATTGGCTATATCCACTAGGCATCCGCTATGCATCCGCGCAACTCCATCCACCCGGACGTAGGGAGGAAGTGGAACGGACGCAGAATGGATGCAGAATGGATTCCTAGCGGATGCAGCATGGAAACAAAGCGTTTAAAACGGAAAAAACATTTGCAGAGGGGACCTATCTCGGATATTAAGGATGTCTAGAGGATGCCTAGAGGATGCCTAGAGGATACCTAGCGGAAAACCTATACTGCCTATAAAAAGGGGGAGCAACTCGCCTGCATCTCACTTTCAGAACAGCAGCCCAGTGGTGCAGACCTCTGCAGCCTTCATTTGGCTCTTTCTCTTCCACAGCATCCAGTCATGTCCACCGTGGATTGTAACAAAGTCCTTTCAGCAGCCACCATCGTTCTGCAACAGTGCAAAGCCATCTGCAGGCTCTGTGAACTCTACTGCAAGAAGAAAAGGAGCCACCCAAAAAGAGTCTGCATCCGAAGATGGTTCACCAGAAGAGCAGAGGACGGACTGTACAACAAGCTGATGGTGGAGCTCAGGAACGAAGACACTCGGGCGTTCCAGAACTTCATGAGGATGCCTCAAGCCATGTTTGACGAAGTTGTGCAGCAGCTGACACCCAGGTTGACCAAGGCAAACACCAGCTTCCGGCCCAGCCTGGAACCTGGGCTCAAGGTGGCACTCACTCTGCGCCATCTGGCCTCAGGGACCTCCTACAGGAGCATGCAGTCTGGCTGGAGGGTGCCATCCAACACCATCAGCATTGTGGTCAGAGAAATAGTGCAGGCCATCATCGAAGAATACAAGGAGGAGCTCCTCCAGTACCCCTCCACTGAAGAAGGATGGAAGAAAGTTGCAGAGCAGTGGTATCAGAAGTGGAACTTCCCCCACACCGCTGGAGCCATAGATGGCAAGCACGTGGCCTGCAAATCCCCAGCCAACTCGGGGTCCACTTATTTCAACTCCAAGGGCTTCTTCAGCATCATCCTCTTCGCCATGGTCAATGCTGACTAGAAGTTCATGTACATCGATGCTTCAGGCAATGGCTCATCTTCAGATGCCCAGGTATACAACACCAGTCACCTCAAGGAGGAGCTGGAACGCAACCTCATCATGGGCTTCCCAGATCCAGAACCCCTGCCCAACGACACACAAGATGTGCCCTACTTCATCGTGGGGGATGACGCCTTCTCCCTCACAACCTACCACATGAAGCCCTACACCTCCAGACTCCTCACCCGTGAAGAGAGGATCTTCAACTACAGGCTGTCCAGGGCAAGGCGGGTGGTGGAGAATGCCTTTGGCATCCTGGCTAACAGGTTCCAGGTACTTCTCACCAGCATGCAGCATTGCCCAGAGACCGTGAGGAGGATCATGGAAGCTTGCTGCATCCTGCACAATCTCATGCGCACCCGCTACCCAGTCTTGCAGAACAGGCTCGTGGACCTCCAGCAAGGCAATGGGGACATGGAGCCTGGGGAATGGAGGCAACAGCAAAACCTGATCGACACTGAGGATGTGCAAAGCCCCAACAGAGCCTCACATGAAGCGAAGAAGCAGCGCAACCTCCTGAGACAATGGTGCAACTCCCCAGCTGGAGCAGTGGAGTGGCAAGACAGGATGGTGGATGCTTAATGGATGCTTCCTTCAGCCTGTCTCATCACATGGATGAGATTGGGCCATGTATGTTTGGTTGGCCTACAATGAACAGGGCGTTTAATAAAGAGTTGTGTTTATGTTGACATGTGTGGATAATTATTACATTATTATTGATAATAAAGGGCCGTAGGTGTGGCACCTGGGAGGGTGGACCATACAGTCCCACTATGCTTGCATTGGAGGTTTATCTATCCCACTGCTATCCTAACCCATCCCCCAGCTATTACCCATGCCACAGGTATCCTAACCCATCCCACAAGCATGCAAAGGCTTAAACCATTTCTAAAAGTTTCCACCAAGACTTTATACAAAAAAAGAAATGAAGCAAGTGTGTGAATCAAAAATAGACTTTACTAACAACAAGCTATAAGACAAAAATGAGTCTCTGGCACTCCTCTTGGTTGCTCAGTCTTCGGGGTGAAGGGTGCAGGTGCTGTGGAGGTGGCTGGTGCTGGAGTGCTTGTCATCAGCTCCTCCAGAAGCAGAAGCAGCAGAATCCCCAGCCCCAGAAGAGCGAGCCCGTGCTGCAGAAGCCCCAGCAGAACCAGAGTGAGGGCCAGGGGGCGGGATGGTAGCCCTGTCCCTCTTGCCAGGGCTGGCAGCAGATGGCTGAGGCTTGCTGTGCTTCCGCATGGTTGTGGAGTTGCTGGCTGGCAGGGAGGCTGGCAGGAACCACGGCTGGCAGTAAGGCTGGCAGGGAGGCTGGCACCAAGGCAGGCAGGAAGGCTGGCAGGCAGGAAAGCACCATGGCTGCCATGAAGGCTGGAAGGGAGGCAGGCACCAAGGCTGGCAGGAAGGCTGGCAGGCAGGCATGCAGGCAGGCAGACACCAAGGCTGGCAGGAAGGCTGGCACCAAGGCAGGCACCAAGGCTGGCGGGGAGGCAGGCACCAAGGCTGGCAGGAAGGCTGGCAGGCAGGCAGGCACCAAGGCTAGCAGGCAGACATGAACCAAGGCTGGCAGGAAGGCAGGCAGCAAGGCTGTCAGGCAGACCGGCTGGCAGCAAGGCTGGCAGGCAGGCTTGCAGGCAGGCTGGCAGGGAGGCTGGCAGCAAGGCTGGTAGCAAGGCTGGCAGCAAGGCTGGCAGGCAGACATGCAGGCAGGGCAGGCAAGGCAGTCGATGTGTCTGGCAGCAGGTCTTTCCTCTGAATGGCGACCTGCTTCTGAGCTGCTTCCGCTATATCTGTGGGGCTGACGCAATGCATCCTCCCCGCATGCGCAGTTAATGCCAGGCATCCATTAGGCTTCCACTGTGCATCCGCTGTGCATCCGCTTCATCTGTTGTGCATCTGCTCTTCATCCGCTGTATCTGTTCCGTGTCCGCTTTGCTGAGGTCCCCCGGAAGCCTAGCGGATGCGCTATCTGCTCTCATCCGCTTCCATCCGCTGGGCTTCCGTTCCGCATCCGCTTTGCATCCGCTCTGCGTCCTCCCCGCGTCCGTGTTATCCGCTCCAGTTATACAAATTTTTGCCCCTTTTGAGAGCGGATAACAACGGATGGAACATTTTGCTCATCCGCTGTGTCCTTTTTGCATCCGTTGGGCAGTGTGACATGGGCTTTAGCAAGAGAGTTCTAAAGTGAGTTTTGCCCCATTTAATTATCTTTCTTGCCACAGTTATTAAGTAAATCACTGCAGTTGTTAAGTTAGGAGCCTGGTGTTCAATGTATCTGGATTCTTCATTGAATTTGCTTGTCAGAAGGTTGCAAAAAGTGATCACAAGATGCTGCAATTCTCACAAATATGCATCAAGTGTTTGAATTTAGATCATAGGGATGACCAATGGGATACTGCAAGATACATATGAAATAAGTTCATGAGTCACTTTTTAAATGCTATTGTAACTTCAAGTGGTCACTAAATGAATGGTTGTAAGTCCTTTATACTGGTCTATTCTCAAATATCAATATCAAGCATGACTGATTGTACTCAGTTGCATTTTTCGGTTTTGAAAGCTACTAGAAAGATTTGTCCTCCTACAGTAACTGGCCCTTTACCAGTTTCACCTGTTATTCTCTATGGTAGTCAGGGGTGAGCTGCTTAGGGTTCGCATGGGTTCAGGCAGGGGATGCATGCCTTGATGTGAGTGATATTGAGTTGGCCAATAACATGACCACCAAGCCACATCTACCCAGTCACATGACTACCAAGTCATGCCCAGCAACTAAGCCACACCTGCAGAACCAGTTGTTAAAAAATTTGAATCCCACCCCGGGGTTCAGGCAAACCTTTTGTACTGGCGATAGGTTGGGCCCGCCTTCCTGCCCCTGCTTTCAATCAGATTGTCCTTCATTTCTACACTTTTGAAGCTCAGCTGAGGCGCAGCACAGTGGATTACCATGCCTCAGTTGTTTTACTCATTGGTGTTGCAGTGGAAAGTCAGTTTAAAACCTGTAAAATGGTGGTTTTGTAATGTGCTACGTGTGCACTCACTGAACTCATTGTGAAATGGTAGTAGCCACCACTGATGGTAATATATTCATGTTGTGCCAGACCATCATTGAAACTTTTCAGGTACTATTTTGGAGATATACATATATTCAAAATAAATAAATATACTCAGTCTAAGTTTCCGTCAGTCTCATATTTCCATTTCCCATTTCCTTATTTTCCTTAAATCTGTGCAATTGTTTAAGTGGAACTCATACTTTATGTTAGAAACCTAGAAACAATACAGGATTTTATGCTTATTTATTTAGAAAATGTTTCAAGGAGGACTACATACTTGTTGTTTTTCGCATCTTTCTCTACCCTCATTCATTTTCTTCTTTCGCTTTCCTGACCTCCTTTTTATTATTCTGAGTTGTCTGTAATTTTGGTGGATAGCCTATCCCACTTTCAGCCTTATAACTGTGTCTTTCTTGGCATTTATTAGCTTTTTATATAACACCAGATTCTTCTCAATTTTTTTTCATTGTATTTGTTTGCAATTTGTGCATTTGGTAACTCTTTTTTTAGATATTTCCATTACCTTCAGCTCTTTTTCATGTTAATTTCTCCTGCCATGTAATGATATGCTTAATGTCTTTATCTAGGGTTTGTCTATGTCACACACAAAAATTATATCTTTGTCTATGGCTTCAGTTTCTTTTAAAGTCAAGAATTCCAGCACTATATGGTCACTTCTTCCCCTTCCCCATAGTTATACTACTTTTTCTTTGACTGAGTCTTTGCTGTTGACTAGGATCAAGTCAAGAATGAGAATGTTGTCAGCAAGACAAGCCACAAATTTTCTGGGTATGGCTTCCTTTACCTAGCCATAGTGGTGCAGTGGTTAGAGTGCAGTATTGCAAGCTAATTCACTGTTCATTGCCAGGAGTTCGATGCTGACCTGCTCATAGAAATATATAAAAACAGAGTCATCAGATGCACAAATTGCAAACAAGTACAATGAAAAAAAAGTGAGAACAGAAAAATCCATTGTTATATAAAAAGCTAATGAATGCCAGAAGAGGCACAATTATAAGGCTGAAAATGGGATAGGATATCCACCAAAATTACAGGCAACTCAGAATCAGTTGGTAAATTGCAAAACATAAAATTTGGGATATTTTCTTAAGGCAAAAATAGAGAGCAATCTAGTCTAGAAGAAACTTTAATTACAACAGCAAAAAGACTTGAAACTAGCAAATTTCTTTGCTAAGAAAGATCTTCACTATTACATGATTCTCTACTGCTCCTGAGTATAGGCACAGAATCTATTAGAGTGCAGGCTGCAAATAAGGTTGTTTAAAGGTGCCTCTTGTTTCTATATGCACCTGCATTTTTCTGCTTTAACTTGGTGAACACAAAATTAACCTAATTCTATGTATAAATTTCATAGTATATAAATTTATCTTTGCTGAACTAAATCCACATCTCTGTCTGCATTTTGTGTACCTATATTCTAAAGAAGATTCACTCACAGGAAGGAGCAGAATTTCTTCCTTGGAATTGAAGGTTTAAAGGGCACAGTAGAAGGAGGAATGGTCCAGTTGGACCCTAGGTCTGGACAGACTCTCTTAAAGCTGCTACCAAAGCATCTGAATCTGGCCAGGATTTTGTTAAGCCAATTAAGAGTTCTACCAGCAAACACTCAGAATAGGAGCAGGTTACATGGTGGAAGTAGAAAGGTTGATTGTTTCCTTTAGAGTGCAATTGCACCCAATGTACTGTAATCCCCTTTTCCTCCACTGAATGCTCATTTCTTCTTCAAAGATCTGAAAGTTATGTTTTATATTTATCTTGTGGTCTGGTAAGAAATCGTATAGGAACTCTACCTGCTTGAGCAGGGACTTGGATGAAGACCTCCAAGATCCCTCCCAACTCTGTTATTCTGGTAGTGATTAACTTCTAGCTGTTATTCCTACTTACTGGGCCTGCTGCTTTGAGCCTCTTCCTTTTGGAAAGCTGCTTTTGGTAGCAGTCTTGTCTCCAATGTCATTAAGTCTCCACCACCTTTTATCACTTGAAGCCATTTGTTGTTTTAGTGACATTTTTATTTGCTTGTTTGCTGGGTATATGCCACATCTTATGTTCAGAAGCACAAGCCAACTTAAACAGAATTTTCTTTTACCTTGTCAGTAAATCTCTTGTGAAGTAGACTGAAATCAGAGAGAAGGTGCTTGACTTTCAAAGTCAAGTGAATTTCTGTGGCTGAAGATAGACATACCTTCCTGTTACTCTCATCATTCTCATCTCTCCACCATTTCTCTCCTTTCCTCTTTCTCACCAGCCAACATATTTTACAGGATCCTATCTAAGTCAGTCAACTTATTTTGTTTCATAAGGCAGAAGGTCAGGCAAGTACCCACATATGAACCACAATTAAAATATGATGATAATTGAACTAATAGCACTTTCCTGCTTTTTCAGGAGACCTCAAATCTATTGTCTAATGGAGGGTATTGTCTAATGGATGCTCTCACCTTTGTTGATCATAATCAACATCTTAGAAGATCTCCTTCTACAAAGTTGATATCTCATTACTGAAGCAAAAAGTCTGTAGAAATTCTCAGTCATCCAGGTCATGGTTGTCCTAAAAGTGCTTTTTCTGGAAGCAACTGGACTTTCATGTATTTTTCTTTGAAGATGTTTCGCTCCTTATCTGTGAAGCTTATTCAGCTGACAGGATATTGGGAATGGAAGGATTTTGCAAACTACAGGAACCAGGACCACTATTCAGGTAAAAGAATGCAGATGGCCAGCTGTCTGAATGGAATATAAATCCTTCGAATTTTTACTATCTTGTCAGAGCTGAAGCAGCTTCTTGGATGAGAAGTAAACATCTTCAAAGAGGAAAAATAAAACAGAACAAGTAAGCCCAGTTGCCTCTAGAAAAAGCACTTTTGGGATTACTGAAGCAAGTAAACAAAAACCAAAAACACAACATCCCAAACAAAAATGAAAATGCAACACAATGCAACCCTAAGATAGAGACTATAACAGAAGATGATGTTCTTTCTGTGACTCATAGCAGAAATGAAAACAAAGGAGAAGAAGCCCAAGGCTAGAGGGAGAGAGCAGTTCTGCATTGGACCAGTAGTAGCCCTGCAGTTGATCTACGTCCTTCAGGGTTCTCTTCCATGAGCCACAGAATATTAGCCTATGTGTTTCCTGGTGGAACATACAATTTTCCTCTAGATAACTTCGATCCAGCTTCATTCTGTGTCAGCAGCAGACTGCCAATGAAATGAAGTCCCCATTGCAACAAACATTCTTCAATATCCAGGATGTGAACCATCTTATAATTTGAACAAGAAAATTGTGTTAAATTTAAAGCCATGGGTGTTAAATTTGATAGTGTCACGTGATGTATCATGATGGTTTTTTGCCTTTGCGGAGTCGTGTGTGTGTGTGGCCTGTACATGATGCATCCAGTCTGCGGGTCGCTAGGTTGACACCCCTAAGTCTAAGAATGCTTTTCAAAACCTTTTAAATAATGACTATTCCCTAATACTTATGTTTCCTATTTTGAGACATGGAAGGCTTTAGTCCTTTAACCAGTTGTATGGATTTCCTTCATATGAGATCCTTTCTTCTCCATACAATTTTCCTCTGCATTAAAAAGACTACACAATTTGCTTCAACACTAATATTTAATATCTATCAAACCAATATGTAATTTAAGCACCTATTTGGTGGACTATATCAAACTGTAGTATTAATCTGAATGTTGACATGAACCTAATTAGCCAGTTATATTCTGAAATGATTAACATAATATTATTACATTAATGGCAAAATATATTATATTAACTAGCTATATATTTGTAGATATATACACACAAGACCTATACTATCAAGCTCAGGCAAGAATGTTGCTCATTTGACAACACACTGAAAGATTTTGACATCCCTCCAAACACAAACTGTAATGATATTTTTGCCTATTTTAAAACTTTATTGTTATTATGATATGCATTTTAAGTCCTTTTGCTAAGTTTTGAACAGACTGCATTTCTTTCAGCTAACCTACATACAATAATGGTTTACAGCTGCAAAGCATTTTAAATACATTTGTTAATTATACCTCATAATCTTTCTGTAATAGAGGAGAAATGAAACATTATTTCTTCTATGTTGATAATAAATCATTCTAAGCTTATGTTGACCTTGATGATCTCGAAAGGATTAAAATGCACACTTTACAGATTAATTGTATATATTTTTGAGAAACATCTTTTATGTTACTGCTTATTATTTATCATGTATTGCAAACATATTTTTACAATTAAGAAGGACATTCTTTTTGTTTCATATATCCAGTATTATAAAGCTCTGTTCTAGTCTGATTGATTGGGCTCCATTTTGAAAACTCAATTGTTCTAAGCACCACATTTTAAGATGTGCACAAATTTAAATATATTGAGTGAAGAAGACAATTTAGATATCGTATATACTCACATATAAGCCGATCTCGCATATAAGCCAACCCTTAAAAAACTGCCCCCAAATGAGGACTTTTGCAAAAACTTGCATATAAGCCGACCCCTAAATACCATGGTGTGTTGTTTGGGCTAATAACAAAAGAGTATTAACATGCAATGCACTGATGAAGGTTCATTATCAAAGCATTTGTGTAGGAAACAATGTTAAGTTAATTAACTGGTATGTAAAGAATCTGATGTTATATAATGGTAATATATGCACTTATCCTAGCAAAAGCTTGCAGAAGAGAATAAAAGCCATTATTGTTGTGTTTTAAATTTATTTATTTCCACAAATTAAACAGTGTCTCAGAATCCTTCAAATTTATCCTCACCAACACCCTCATCTTCAGATTCCCCAAAGAGATGTTTCCAGTCCTCCAATGTATAATTGACATGATCTTCATCCCACATTTCTTCATCTTGATCTTCATTTTCATTTTTTGCCACTTCATCACTGTCTTCATTTTCAGTTTCATTGCTATCTTCCTGCCATACAACATCATCTTCAGTGCCATGTAATTTGTTGCTAATGCAACATTTTAGAAAGGATTTCTGTACCATTTCTTGTAAAATCATATTCCATGCAGTCTTCACCCAAGACACAACTGTGGGCAGAGGAGGGCATTTGAAGTTTCCTTTGGCTGTTAGTTCAGTCTTGCCATCTGCCATCCACTGTGTCCACAGGTTTCGCATGTGTCTTGAAGGGTCTGTTCAGGCTGACATCTAGGGGTTGTAGCATTCCAGTCAACCCTCCAAGTATGACTGCCTGAATGGTGTTTGACTCCTTTAGACTCCTTTTTACCTTTTTGATTAGGTGAGCTCTGAATTGGTCCCAGACTAGCATGGAGTGTTTCTTGAGAAGACCTCCATTTCTGCGCACCCACACTTGACTTATCCATTTGATTATGCCTTCTTCATCCATCCATCCTTTTGGATGCTGATGGATGAGCACACCACTGGGAAATTTGTCCTTTGGAGGGGTTTTTTGTTTAAAGATTACCATTGGGGGTAGCTTTACCCCATCTGCAGTGCAACTCAGCACCACTGTAAAATGGGTTTTTTGGTGCCCTGTTGTCTTAATAAGAACTGTTTTGGCATCCTTTTGGTTCAATGTTTTAGTGCTTGGCGTGTCAAAGCACATAGGGGTCTCGTCTGTATTGCCAATCCTGCTGAGAGGAAAATCACCAGTCTTTCTTTTATTTATCACAAAATGTTGGAAGTTCATCACCTTTTCCTCAAATTCTGATGGTAGCTTTCGGGCTATTTTTGTTCTTTGTCTTAGTGTTATCCCATTTCTCTTCAAAAACCTTGTACACCAGCCCAGGGAAGCAGTGAAGGTTGAGGTACCTTGGTATTTTCCAGATTTGGCCATCTGCAATGCTTGTAAGCGTACGGCCAATCTAGACACACTGTAGCCATTCTGCCTTTGAGCCTCAAACCACTCAAGAATGTCCTTTTCCATTTCAGGAAATTGCCCAGCTTTGTGCCCTCTTTTTGTACGTTTTGAATTGGAGGTGCAATCCAATGTACTATCCTTTCTCCATCTTCTAATATTGCTCTCATCCACTCCAAAGGTTCTTGCTGTTTCAAGGATGCTTGTTTCCTCTGCAGTCTTCACTACTTTTAGTTTAAAAGAAGCAGCATATGACATTCTTTTTCTTTTAACATCAGACATGGGTATATTTTAATGAATTTTACTACTACAAATGCAAAGAAACTGGACACAAAGTTGGACATTACGATCGCAAACACGAAAGTGGTCACGTGAATGACTAACCAATCAGAGCATGTTATGATCCAGTGGTAGAAAAATGGGGGCGCCCAGAGTAAAAAAGAAATGTGCTGTATGTATGTATGACTGAATAGTAATATCGATGATATTGCGTTATCTGAGAAATGGCGTCATGTCGTCATGTCGTTTGTGTGAGGTCAGATTTATGCGTGTATAAGCCGACCCCCAAATTTGAAAAAAAATATTGCGTTTTAGAGTCGGCTTTTATGCGAGTATTTTCGGTACATATTCTGGTAACAAAATCCTATAAGAGACTGGCTTACAATTAGCCTTACAATGATTATTGAGTATCTGAAAATCTTCCACTGGAGAAGATAGTGAAGACTTCTTTCTTTTTTCTCAAAAACTAAAATTGGAATTAATGAATAGAAACTTTAGGAAAGAAAATTGCTTTAAAAAATGAAATAAAATGAAGATGTAGGATAAGGGAAGATCTATTTGGCAATGCCAAATAATTTTTGGGTGTAATTGGCTTTATTAAATATTTAAGCAGAAGCTGAATTATTGTTTGTAGAAGATACTCCACCAAATCTTAAATTGCAGATGCATCAAACAAGAACAATGATGAATTGTGTGATTTCCTAACTCCTTTCCAGTGTAATGATTCTAGCCACATCTACTGAAATCAATAATAAGTACAATTCTTATACCACAGTGGAATACCTACATATAGAGTATAAAATGATTTGTAACTTCAATTTCAGAATGTGTTCATGGGAAGATAACATAGTAGGCTCAAAACAAGTAATACTTTGTATATAAGTCTTATAGAAATTGAGAGATCCAATTTGATGTAGTGGTTAAGGCAGTGGATTAGAAAGTAGGAAACCATGAATTCTAGTTCTGCCTTAGGCACAATGCCTGCTGGGTGATTTTGGACCTATCGCATTTTGTCAGCCCTAGGAAAGAGGCAATGGCAAACCACTACTGAAATCCTGTCAAGAAAAATGCACAAATTATTCCAGGCAGTCACCAAGTGTTAGTGAGTCAAGCGCACACACACAAATCAAGTGTGTGTGTGTGTGTGTGTGTGTGTGTGTCAGTGGTGGGATGCAATTTTTTTTACTACCAGTTCTATGGGTGCGGCTTGATGGGCATGGCAGGGGAAAGATACTGTAAATTTCCCATTCCCTCCCCATTCCTAGGGGAAGGTTACTGCAAAATCCCATTCCCTCCCCACCCCACTAACCTGCCTTCCAGTTCAGTTTTCCTGTGCAGGGCAACAAAAGAAGACCCAGCCAATCAGCTGGCACTCAGAAGGCAGAGAATAGATGGAGGTGGGGTCAGTCAGAGGTGGTATTTGCTGGTTCTCTGAACTAGTCAAAATTTCCACTACCTGGACAGAAACTGATGAATACCACCTCTGGTGTGTGTGTGTGTGTGTGTGTGTGTGTGTGTGTGTGTGTATGTGTGTGTGTATAAAAGGAAGAGGAATAATACTCAACAATATTCAACTTGTTAAAATTATATGCATACCAGAGCAGCATATCTTTTCACCCTATTAATGGGGAAGATTGAAATTTTCCAGTATTTCAGGAAAAACTTAAACAAAGTAAATACACCCCCAAACCCCAACTTATTACTCCGCTGCTTTGCAAACAGTAGCAATGTTATGGCTATTATCCTGACAAGATATCTAATACAAAATTTTAGAGCTGTAAATTTTGAACAAACTACGGTCCTTAAACTGGGGAAATAATACAGGACTTCAAGCTTTTATTTGTTGCATTTTTAAAAGCGGTGAATTAAATGAAATGTGTAATGGAATGTGTGGATGACCTTGGGAGAAGACAGAAAGAGGTGCTGCCTAGAAAATAATCAAACAGAAGATGGGGTAATCCCCAAGGGCTTAATGGTCAGACAAAGAAACTTAAGCCCATGTCACACTGGCCAACGTATGCAAAAAGGACACAGCGGACGAGCAAAATGTTCCATCCGTTGTTATCCGCTCTCAAAAGGGGCAAAAATTTGCATAACCGGAGCGGATAACACGGACGCGGGGAGGACGCAGGGCGGATGCAAAGCAGATGCAGAATGGAAGCCCAGCGGATGGAAGCAGATGAGAGTGGATGGCGCGTCCACTAGGCTTCCGGGGGGCCTCAGCAAAGCGGACGCGGAACGGATACAGCGGATGCAGAATGGACGCCGAACGGATGAAGTGGATGCACAGCGGATGCACAGCGGAAGCGTAGCGGATGCCTGGCATTAATTGCGCATGCAGGGAGGATGCATTGCGTCACCCCACGGATATAACGGAAGCAGCTCAGAAACAGGTCGCCATTCAGAGGAAAGACCTGCTGCCGGATGGATTGGCTGCCTTGCCTGCCCTGTCTGCATGTCTGCCTGCAAGCCTTGCTGCCAGCCTCCCTGCCAGCCAGCAACCCCACAACCATGCTGAAGCACAGCAAGCCTCAGCCATCTGCTGCCAGCCCTTGCAAGAGGGACAGGGCTACCATCCCAACCCCTGGCCCTCACTCTGGTTCTGCTGGGGCTTCTGCAGCATGGGCTCGCTCTTCTGGGGCTGGGGCTGCTACTGCTTCTGCTTTTGAACGAGCTGATGACAAGCACTTCAGCACCAGCCACCTACACAGCACCTGCACCCTTCACCTCTGAGACTGAGCGACCAAGAGGAGTGCCAGAGACTCATTTTTGTTTTATAGCTTGTTATTAATAAAGTCTATTTTTGATTCATGCACTTGCTTCATTTCTTTTTTTTAATAAAGTCTTGCTGGAAACTTTTAGAAATGGTTTAAGCCTTTGCATGCTTGTGGGATGGGTTAAGATAGCTGTGGGATGGGCAGGGATACTTTTGGGATGGGCAGGGATACCTTTGGGATGGGTAATAGCTGTGGGATAGATAAATCCCCAGTGCAAGCATAGTGGGACTGTATGGTCCACCCTCCCAGGTGCCACACCTATGGCCCTTTATTATCAATAACGATATAATCAATCATCCACACATGTCAACATAAACACAACTCTTGATTAAACACCCTGTTCATTGTAGGGCCACCCAACATACATGGCCCAATCCCATCCGTGTGATGAGACAGGCTGAAGGAAGCATCCATTAAGCATCTACCATCCTGTCTTGCCACTCCACTGCTCCAGTTGGGGAGTTGCACCATTGTCTCAGGAGGTTGCGCTGCTTCTTCGCTTCATGTGAGGCTCTGTTGGGGCCTTGCACATCCTCAGTGTCGATCAGGTTTTGCCCTTGCCTCCATTCCCCAAGCTTCATGTCCCCATTGCCTTGCTGGAGGTCCACGAGCCTGTTCTGCAAGACTGGGTAGCGGGTGCGCATGAGATTGTGCAGGATGCAGCAAGCTTCCATGATCCTCCTCACGGTCTCTGGGCAATGCTGCATGGTGGTGAGAAGTACCTGGAACCTGTTAGCCAGGATGCCAAAGGCATTCTCCACCACCCGCCTTGCCCTGGACAGCCTGTAGTTGAAGATCCTCTCTTCACGGGTGAGGAGTCTGGAGGTGTAGGGCTTCATGAGGTAGGTTGTGAGGGAAAAGGCATCATCACCAATGATGAAGTAGGGCACATCTTGCGTGTCGTGGGGCAGCGGGTCTGGATCTGGGAAGCCCACCATGAGGTTGCTCTCCAGCCCCTCCTTGAGGTGACTGGCATTGTATACCTGGGCATCTGAAGATGAGCCGTTGCCTGAAGCATCGATGTACATGAACTTGTAGTCAGCATCGACCATGGCGAAGAAGATGATGCTGAAGAAGCTCTTGTAGTTGTGATAAGTGGACCCCGACTTGGCTGGAGCTTTGCAGGCCACGTGCTTGCCATCTATGGCTCCAATGGTGTGGGGGAAGTTCCACTTCTGATACCACTGCTCTGCAACTTTCTTCCATCCTTCTTCAGTGGAGGGGCACTGGAGGAGCTCCTCCTTGTATTGTTCGATGATGGCCTGCACCACTTCTCTGACCACAATGCTGATGGTGTTGGATGGCATCCTCCAGCCGTACTGCATGATCCTGTAGGAGGTCCCTGAGGCCAGGTGGCGCAGAGTGAGTGCCACCTTGAGCCCAGGTTCCAGGCTGGGTGGGAAGTTGGTGTTTGTCTTGGTCAACCTGGGTGTCAGGCGCTGCACAACTTCATCAAACATGGCTGGAGGCATCCTCATGAAGTTCTGGAACGCCCGAGTGTCTTCACTCCTGAGCTCCACCATCAGCTTGTTGTACAGTCCATCCTCTGCTCTTCTGGCGAACCATCTTTGGACCCAGACTTTTTTTGGGTGCCTCCTTTTCTTCCCGTATTACTGTTCACAGAGACTATAGATGGTTTCGCACTGTTGCAGAAGGATGGTGGCTGCCGAAAGGACTTTGTCACAATCCACGGTGGACATGACTGGATGCTGTGGAAGAGGAAGAGTCAGATGAAGGCTGCAGAGGTCTGCACAGCTAGGCTGCTGGTCTGAAAGTGAGATGCAGATGAGTTGCTCCCCCTTTTTATGGGCAGTATAGGTGTCCCTTTGCATCCTCTAGGCATTGTCTAGGCATCCTCTAGACATCCTTAATATCCGAGATAGGTCCCCTCTGCGAACGTTTTTTCCGCTTTAAACGCTTTGTTTCCGTGCCAACCTGACCTTTCTTACTAAGAGTTCCAAAAAATGAGAGTAATCACAAGAATGGTCTTCTTTTAGTAATGTATTTTTGATGGTAGAGTAAACATTGGACTGTAGAAATCTTTGATGGGATGTTTCACTTCACTTAAAGCACTCCGTCAAAATATGGCTCTTTTCCTTTGCTTTGCTTCACAGCTCTTTCTCAGCATTCTAAATTTGCTGAATATTAATTGGAAAACTTTCTCTTGTACTCCACCCACCCAGTGTTCCAAAAAGCACTGAAGGGTCAGCTTCCCCCCCCCCCACCACAAATATTGTGATAGGATCACATGGCAAGATGACTTAATGATGAACGACATGTGAAAGTTTATCTTTGATGCCAAGTTTTAATGTTTGTGACTTTAATAGAGTGTGCTATATATTAACATATATTGATGTTGTTTTAACTGTTGGTTGGCAACCACCCAGAATTCAATGTAAGATAAGTGGCCATGTAAATGTTTTAAATAAATATTAAAAAGTAAATAAAATAATTCAGGAGGATATGATACTTGCTTCTTCAAGCACCTCCAGGGAAAAGCTATGATATCAGCCTCCCAGTTTTTTTCAAGTTCACTTACCAAGAGAAGAGAATATTTGTGACTCAGTTTTGACAAAACAGCCATCAACAGGCACACAAAGGTAAACATCATCTACATGTCATTCAAAAGAGTTTATCAAGAAGCTAAAAGACTACAACACCATTTCACCAGAAATCAGATAAGCAGAGGTTAGAATCAAGATTAGTACGTCCAACAATCGAGCAGTAAATAATATCCCAAACTTTAAGACTTGTGGACTTCAACTCCCAGAATTCCCCAGCCAATATGGCTGGCTAAGGAATTTCAGGAGCTGAAGTCTACAAGTATTAACATTGCCAAGCTTGTAGACTCCTGATGTAGAATAATAAACCATCCTGTCCTGGAGCCTTTTATTTTTAAGATTTGTTTGGTCTATCTAAAAGGGAAATACTCTTCCAAAGTCAGGAGCAGCTACAGAGATGCTGCATAGCTGAGATATCAGCAGATGAGATTGTTACACTGAAAGGACCTTGAGCCTGCCAACATGACTAGGTCTATTTATTTTTTCTTATGATGCTCTGAAAGGGGAAAAAACATGTAGTACTTTTTCTGCTTCTATCTTTGATGGTTCTTGTTAGTTTCTAATAAGTGTTTTGTTTTATTCCAGCTTTCCTAATTTACATAAAGCCTTCTTATGTATTTTCTGTCATTCATTATCAAGCAAACTCTCTCTGTTTGTTGTTGTGTATTACTGAATAGATCTCTGAGATAAAACAAACTCCTTGTTAGAGGTACAATAACAAAAAAGATGGGTTGAAGGGAGAAAAGGTATATTGGAGGAAGGTAGGACTCAGGTGACTGCCTTTCAAAAGCAGAATACATGAAATGCAGTACAGAATTAACTTGTTCTGAATACTAAATCAAATCCCTAATATCAGGTGATAATGATGGTTGAAAACCACAAATGACATTTTTTAAAGAAAAACTTTTAAAAATAATTTTATTTATAGTTTTTTTCTTTAATATCCAGAAGTACTTGGTGAACAGTGCATTGTCTGGGTCAATATACACAGTACTATTACAACTAATATTATTTAGATATACACAATTATAATCTTTCAACTGCTAACATTTATGTATACATAGTCATTATAATGTATTCTATTATACATCAATATACATAATACTATTTCCCCAATTTCTTGTGTTCACACTGTTTTCAAAGGGCAGCATGGTGATTCAATGGTTAAGACACTGGACTTGTTTGCTGAAAAGCTGGTGGTCCAGATTCAAGACTTGAGTGCCTTGTGACAGAATAAGCTCCTGTTCTTGCCTCAGTTCCTGCCAACCTAGCAGATTGAAAGTGTGCAAATGCAAGGAGATAAATAGGTACCAGCTTGGTGGAAAAATAAGAACGCCCCATGATGTTATGCTGACCACATGACCATAGAAATGTTTTGGGACAGCACTGGCTCAATGACCTTGAAACAGAGATAAACACCGCCCCTATAATCAACAAGGACTAGTGGAATAAAATCCACAGGGACTTCTTTACCTTTACCTTACTGTTTTCAAGTGATATTTTCCAGTGTTTTCCATATTTTCAGTCTATTCTATATTGTAACTGGGTTTCAAACAGCACATATAAGAACTGGTAGAGCAGAGGTGTCAAACTCCTGGCCTGTGTACCGGATGTGTCACATGCTGGGCATGCCCACCCCCAGTTTAGGGAAGGGGAAAAAAGTTGTGATATATCACATGATGACATGACAACATAAGTTTGACACCTCTCTGGTAGAGGAACAGATATATGATTAAGATCAACAGTATGGCAGTGCAGGAAATAAATAACCTAATAAATTTATTATGGGATCTGGAATCAAATGAAAACAATAGGCTTGTATCAAGTATTAACAGGAGGCACAAAACAAAGTAAGTGCAAAGGTAGCCTCATGGAGAAGATAATGTTGGTAAATAGAAAAGAAACATTCTGAGTAAAATTTCACCAGTTTTCTAAACTAGTTTAGAATTTGCAGGATATCATAAATATTCTCTTCACTTTTACTATTCTGAAATAAGAAGTGAAACAAGAATAGAAACAAACAATTATTAATAGAATTAGTCAGAATGTTGAAGTACTCTATACATACTCTCTATATATTTTTGTATGTTCTTATGTTTTTTTTCCTTGTGATTTCAGCTGCATGGTAAACAATCCTTGCTGTGTTTCTGGTGACCATTTAGGTAAGATCTCCTTGTTGAATATTTTAAGAGGGATTGACTATTCTCAGACTCAGAACTGTTTCTCTTTGTTATCTCATGCTAAAAGGAGTCCATATAAATGCCTAAAGCAATCAGAATTCTCCAACCCACATTTAGCACACAATTATGAGCATTCCAATACACAGAACAGGGAAAATTTTCCTCAGACATTACTCTTGGGGTTACTTCTCTCTCAATTCCCAACACTGGATGTGTAAAATGTTTTTAAAAAGTTTGGCTAATTTACAGATTTACCAACTGATCATGATGCAAACTAGCTCTTCAGCAAGTAATTTGTGCAATTTTTCAGGGCTGAAGTTCCACACTGATTTTCTATAGGGAGGTGGGGGAGGAGGGGAGGAATCTATTCCACTTCTTCGTTTTGTCTTCTATGGTGTCAACTGCTATTTCATTCTTTCATTTTTCTGTCTTGCACACACAGGCTACACAGCAGGTCCAGTTCTTCTTCTCCAGTCTTGCATGCAAATGTCATCCAGACTCAAACACACTTTATATCAAAGAGATTTTTCTCCTAATTGGTTGCTCCTATTTTTGAAATGTCAACATCATTGTGGTCTACCATCTAGTGTTCTGTTCTGATTATTGAAGAAACAGTCGACCAGCAGTTAGAATAGTGCCATCCAAAAGGTGACAGTCAGTTGCATGAAATAATAAACAAGCTGTTGAAAATAGTTTGAAAAAAATACTTTGCATAGGGAATGACTCACATGGAGTTACTGCATAGGTATCCACCAGCCTTAAGTTGCAGGGCATGTAACATGTTCCAGTGACCATGTAAAAATTCATCTTGGTTTTCATCCAGATATCCCACAGTCACTGTTTTCCTACTTTCCTAAGCCTATTCTACTTCCTGATCTCCCTGTTACCAAACTTGCACAACTTTTCTATTCAAGGTAATCAAATTACATCTGACAGCACCTCCATAATCTTCTGTTTTCCCATAGTTGCTTTAACTATTCTGGAACAGTTTAAATATAGTTTACAACCTACCACAAACAGGACTTAGATTTGCTTAGCACAAATAATATGCAAATATTTATGTATAAAGTTTCAGCACAAAAAAAGTAGCATTTCTTCTTCAGTGTTGTTTTAGTTAAAGGTACAGGTAAAGCGATAGCAATTGGAAAAAGCATACAAAATTGTCTTGTCTTGATTATTTCTTTCTTTCTTTTTCTCTCTCTCTCCTTCCTTCCTTTTTCTCTCTCCTTCCTTTCTTCCTCCCTCCTTCCCCTCCTTCCCTCCCTCTCATTCTCTTTCCTTTCTTCTTTTCTTCCTTCCTTCCTTCCTTCCTTCCTTCCTTCCTTCCTTCCT
>BLBF01000016.1:35499448-35521596 GCA_015471245.1 Laticauda colubrina | reverse complement strand
CTTTCTTTCTTTCTTTCTTTCTTTCTTTCTTTCTTTCTTTCTTTCTTATATGCCACCTTTCTCACTGTTAACGGACTCTAAATAAAATATACTGAAGATTAAAATATGTTTCCTCATATCCTTATTATCCTTAATTCCAGTTGTGGTCCATAAGACATGAGATACCTGCATCAAGGAACAGATTTAGGTTCCACATGCCTACAAGAAGTTGTGAGTTTTAAAAGGAAAGTAATTTACATAGAAAGGATGAGACTTGCTTTAAGGCTCTAGTAACTGCTATGTGTATTTCTTCAGAGTTGGATATAAGAAGGCTCAAGCCTTGTTAATACACAACTTGGATGAGAAATCACAGGGGAATCCCAGGATTGTAGGCTAGACTGAGTAGAAAAACATGTAAATGTGTCCATGAAGTTACCAGGAATGTTGCTAACTTCACAAGGAATATCTCCGTAAGAGAAAAATGCTCATTTTTCAGAACAGTTTGCACCACATACAGCAGAGAATCCTGTTTTTCAGAAATAACCCCTTAGCATAGCTTACAATGTTCTTTTTCATTACAATATTTTTATTCTGTTATGATATTATACAAAGTTTGATAGTAAAAAAGCAAAATGAAGATTTAGAAGAAAATGTCAATACAGGATGAGGTTCTTGATCTTCTTGCCTTATTATCATAAGCAACTATAAATGAGTTATTTCTTTTTTAAAAATCATGTTCTTGATGAAATATTTTTTTCCTCCAAACGCAAGAGCATTAGAGGTTTTGTCACATCTTGCATTTGATTAAATGATTTTTCAAAAACTCATTTTCATTCCATTGCCATTTTAATTGTTAACATTTGCAGACAAGCAGGCAGAATCTGTTGTGCTCTCATACTCTAGAATGCCGAACTAAAGAGATAATCATTGTCTGCTCAATATTATTTTATTTTTTTCCCTGTTCAGTGTCACCATACAAACATTTTAAACAGAGGCAGTGATATGCCACCAGGTTATAGTTTTATTTCCAAATGCTCTGTAGGTACATACATGGCTTACATTCTGGAGTGATCTTTTTTTTTTTGAACTAGCAATTAATTTGTTATCAAACAAAACAGCAGCAATGATCTCTTTTTTGCATTATTCTGAGAATGGTGCTCATTAAAAGATTGTCATTTGCCTGGAATTATGAAACATACGATGAAGGAATTATGAAACATACGATGAAGGAAAATGAAAGACATTAGCCTCGCAACCACAACATTAAAACATTAGCTACACTACCACAAGTTGTCTCAAAGGTGATTTTTCAAAAGGCAACTGGATTGGGGTTTTTTTCCCCCTTGAGGAAGAAGTTTTGCTTTTCATCCAAGAGGCTTCAACAGTTCTGGCAGGATGGTGGGGGCATTGGAAGGATCATATTTCTTTGCAGTCATCTATTCATTAGCACTCTCCATGAGAGCCCTCAAGCCCTCAAACAGTGCCCACAAGTTGTTTTGATACTGTGAAAAATTCAAATACAATCCTGTTCGCTGCATGTGAATGAAACATATTTTTACATTTTTGTCAATAGCAATATAAGTGCATAGAAATTCAGTCCATGTCACATTCATATTTTAGGCAATTCCATTAAATTTTCTACACACTTTAACATTTATTCTCCTTCACCCCAGCATATGTCATACACATCATACTTAGCTTCCTCTCATACATCCCCAGTGGGGATATCTCTCTCCCAAATGTATATACATTTATATACAAGTTGCCTGATTTAATATATCTTAAATGTGAGTTATTTTCTAGTATTTTTTTCCAATGCAACCTTCCCATGTATAAATAACTTTCTGTGCCATTTCTAAAATGAGAAATATTTTGAAACAAATGCTAGCAATCTTTTGCTATATGGTACTCAATGCCTTAAAATGTTTATAAAATCCAAGGACTTTTAAAGTTTAAGTTATCTTTGCCAAAGAGATAATTATATAAAAAAGAATGGCCAGTTTAAATTGCTAGGGTCATATGCAACACTTGAAAAACCACAAGGGCAGTCCAGTCAAAGGTGTGACCATATTGTAATTTTTAATATGACTGAGGTGACAAAATAAAGGTGTGTAATATACTACTAGAGGAAATTTAGTTTAGTTTTTGTCCTTGAATCAAACTGAACGGAATAGATTGGACATTTAATAAATAAAACTACTGCAATCTTCACATCAGAACATTAGAAAGCCATACTACATGGCACCCACATCAAATATATCTACGTTTGTCAACTAGAAGGTAGGTAGAATGGTGCAAAAAAAATGACAAAACAGATTGGGACAAGTATTTTGAAGGCTTCCAAGCAAATAAACTTGCATTAAATATACATGGCAGAACTAGACCCCCCCCCCCCAAAAAAAAAACCTTGACATAACTGAACAGAAGAAAAAAAAACTAATGAAGGAGAGAACCATCTTAGAATTAAGGAGAAATTTTCTGACGGTGAGAACAATTAATCAGTGGACTGACTTGCCTCCAGAAATTGTGGCTTCTCCAATATGGGATGTTTTAAAGAAGAGATTGTATAACCATTTGTCTGCAATGGTATAGGACAGGGGTCCCTAACCCCAGGTCTATGGCAGCCCATTCAGAACCATGGGTAAGCATGTGCCTGCTTGCCAAGCTACATTTTGAAAGCAATGTGCATGCATAAAACTGTCTCCTCTAACCCTCCCCTCTACCGCCTGCACCAGTCCACTGAGCTAGAAAGGTTTGGAACTTCTAGTATAGGGTTTCCTACTTGTACAGTTCTTTTTTTTTTTTTCAAACAGATTAATAGAGTTGGAAGCAGTGGTGATATTCTATTGGTTCAGCCCAGTTTGGCAGTAGCCCCAACAATCATCTGTGAGCAAACCAGTTCACTCTAATGATCAGCTGCTGGGCCTTCCCAGCCATCCTGGCTCTATAATGATCTTTATTTCCTGCTTTTCAACCTCAGCTGCTTTGCACACCACAGCTGATTGCCGTGTGTCAGCTGTTTTACACCCAGGGCTTGGAGCAGAAGGGAGTTGCAAATGCTGTGCATATGCAAATCAAACTGGTAGAAAAACTGTTTAAAACCCACCACTCATTGGAAGGAATCTTGTAGGTCATCTAGTCCAACCCCCCACCCAAGCAACACAACCTTATACCATACCTGACAGATGGCAGTCCAGTCTCTTCTTGAAAGCTTCCAGTTATGGAGCTCCAGCAACTTCTGAAGGCAAGCTCTGTTCCATGGGTTGATTGCTCTCACTGTCAGAAAATTTCTCCTGATTTCCAGAATGACTAAGGCTCCTTCTAAGTCTGTTATTCTGTTATCTGTTAAAAGAATCAACAGAGGGAGAAGGGGAAGCAAATGATGGCACATGCCACCATCATGCAAATAATATGTCTTATGTACATGCATCAAATGTCATGACATGAATCACTTGATGTCACTGTGGCTTGCTACAGATGCCGCTAGGTGAAAACCAACCAATCCACATTTGGGAGATCTATTTTTGGTCCACATATAAAAAAAGATCAAGAAGTTCAGTTGTAAAATATGCTGTCCCACCTACAAATATGAAATATTATATTTCATCAGGACTATGTGCTTAGAAAGTGCATGCTATGGAAACATTGTTAAACTAGGCAGGTGAACATAGATTAGAGGCCTGTCAGTTCAGATGATACAGTTCTGGTGACATTTGTAGCAACAAACTATTGGATCATAAAAACTGAAGGCACTTGAATATACAATGCAAAAGGATATTAGAAATTAAACAGCACAGTAATGATAATATACAATTAAAAACTGATTTCACTAATTTCACCACTTTAAATGCATAATAAACAAATCATATTTTTCAGCATAGGTACTGGTAGCATGAAATGTTTCCAGGCGGGCAGTAGCAATCACCTGTTAATTGTTCTTAGTGATGCTGGACAATTTTAGAAGAACTTATCTGGTTCCATAGCCAACTTACTACTTTTCTTGAATGTTTCTACACCTCACATATGCTGATTCTGTTGAAGTGGAACAAATTCCTTAAATATTTAAACCAAGGGTATCCTACACTGATAACTTTAAGACATATGGACTTCCAATCCCAGAATTCTCCACCCAGCCATGTTGGCTGGGGAATTTTGGGAGCTTAAATCCACAGTGGCCAAGGTTGGATACATCAATTTAAACCATTATTGTTTTACAACATAGGAATTAATTTTAGAAAAGCCAATAATTAGATACAGTGTAAGCCCAGGGGCTCCCTCAGGCTCATAATTATTGATTTTTTTCTAAAAAGTCCTAGGAGTGCCACCTATAATCATCTTTTGAATTCTAGAACAAAACCTACTGAAAAAAAGGAACAAATCTGCAGGGTGATATAAAATCCTTAGAAATAATTCAGCCAGGGCTTCCAGTTTGAGCTTCTTCAGCGACAGACCGAAATCTGCTATCGTGTACAGTTTCAATCTGCACTTGCTGCTGGGGTGCCCTGAGCTGGCTGGTTTTGGGAATAAGCCACCCCGTAGAGGTGGTGAAGAGGAGGAGACTGCCAGCAAGGTCAAGGAGAATCGCATTTCTCTTCCCCAGCTGACCATTACTCCCTTTCCCGAAGGCAGTTGAAGTGGTGATCAGAAATGGCCACCTCAAAGAAGAACTCAACTGGAAAAGAATGTGCAGGAGGAAGAGAAGAAGAGAAAGTTTTGGCTGAATGGGTCAAACTGAAAAAGCAACAATATAAGGTACCCTGGAATTTGAATTATAAAGAACAACATTGTTCCCAAATAAGACTTTGAAGCGGAGAATGAGAGCAAGAAGGGAAAGGATTTGTTTTTTTTTCTTTTGTTCCCTATATTGACAACTAAGAGATTTAAGCAAGAAACCAGCAAAAATCCACTTTGAGATTAACAGGTATTTAAGCTGAAAATAAAATGTCAAAAGGATAATAAAAATTTCTGGATTCTCAAAAACTTTAAAAGAAGGAAAAAAACAAAAAGATGGGATCTGGAAAAATGGAGGAGACCACCTGGAACTGAAAGAAATTAACAGTGAAACTTTAACAAGATTTCTAAAAGATACATTGTAACTGAAACTTTGTAACAAGATAAGAGAACCCCAGGAAGAGCAAGTGGAAAAAAGAAGCAAGAAGAAACAGCTTTGGATTATTTGGATTACTTGGTGATTTTTAAGTTTTTGGCTATTGGATCTAAAGGGCTAAAATTAATCGAGTGGTTGTTTAAAAGTTTTTAAAATGGTATCACTCTTGGGGAATTGAGAATGGAACTTTAAAAACAGAAAGAAGATGCACAAGAAGGAAGAGGTTCTTTTGGCTTCGTATTTCAATTTTTAGAAATGGAGATTCTGAACTATGAGAAACAAGAAGAAATGCCCTTAGAACAAGAAGGGTGGGACAAAGAAGAAGCCATCTTCAATGACTAAGAAACCATCTTCAATGACCACTTCTATGTGGGGAAAAGAAAGAAAAGAGGGGAAAGAGAGTGAAAAAATTAAGATTTGAAAAAACAACCCCCAAAAAGAATAGTTTGAAAAGTAATTACAACATTAGGAAGAAACAGAAGAGAGAATCAGAATTAAAGAGAGAAGGGGTCAAAAAGGGAAAGGAGAAGAAGAGGGAAAGGAAAAGAAATTATAAAGGACAGAAACAGGACATAGAGAAACAGGGAAAACATACAAGTATTAAAGGTATAAGACTAGAAGACACAGAGATAATGGGTGAAAACTTAATTGAAAGGGGAATTCTGCAAGGGTACATAAGATAGTATTGTTATATTAGAAATAGAAATGAACTTTGAAAATATGAAACAAGTGTGATTAAAATGGTAGATAAAATACTCATTGTAATGTAATGGAATGTTTAATAAAGAAATGAATTAAAGAGAATGAGAGAATGAAATTAGAAAAGGGGGGAACATTTTAATTTTTATAAATGTATTATAAAAATTTAAGTGAAGAAGAATCTGAAAGAAACATGAAAAAATTATGGAAATATTATAAGTGTTCCTAGAAGTATGATACCCTATTGAAAAGAAATGTTGAAGATGTCAAAGATTATAACTAACATTAATGATAGAGTTGAATTGGAATAGAATAAGTATTTTATTTAATATTGTTATATATATATTTTCTCTTCAAGAACTTAGTGCATATTTTAAGAATGTACCAAGCAGAATTTGACTGCTAACATTATATTGAATGTTATAATTGTAAAGGCATACATTGAAGTTTAAATAAGAATTGAATGGATAAAAATTAAAGGATACAAAGGTGTCAAACTCCAGTTAGTAACTATAGGGAAAAATTTTGTTCAGTGAGAAAAGAAAATATGAAATTGAAACAGGACAGACAAAAGTATAAATATAATCACTAGAAAGATACTGAAAATTAGTAAAAGATATATATAATTGAATTTAGAAAAGGATGAGAGAATTAAAAATAAGATTGAGAAAACTAAGGGAAGGGAAAAATTATTGAGAAAATGTTAAAATAGTAATAAGATATGGAAAAGAACACAAAGATGAATATGAAATTGAATTTGTGTCTGCATAGAGAAATGATAACCCGGGCCCATGCTATTCTCAAAAAAATAAAATTTACTTGTATTATGTTTTGTGAAAACCCAAATAATTTTTTGTTAAAAAAAAAAATTCAGCCATTGGAGTTAAAGGCCCGGTCCCACTACACTCACGGATGTGAAGAGGATGTAAAATGTTAAAAAAAGCTTGACATCAGTTGGAAAACACTATGCTTCCATTGTGTATTCATTGCATACGCTATGCTTCCATTGTGTATTCATTGCATACATTGTGTATTCATTGCTCTAACCGTCGAGCATCCATCCATTGCAATTTCATCCACGCAAGACGTTTTGAGTTGCACAAAACTTTGTGAATGGATGAACTTTTTGCCGCATACGATGTACATCCGCGACATATACGGGCAACAAACGTTCTATCTCCATTATCATCCATTAAACATCTTCTGTATCCTTTCTGCATCCTCTGGCCATCCCCTCAACGCACATCCGCTGCAGCTGAAAACGGAAAGAGGGAGGAAACAAAAGGTACACGGAATGCTTACACAGCATTAGTAGCACGGAAATAGAAAGGATGTTAGTGTATGCATCTCGTATATAAAGGATTAAAAATGGACAAAACATTTGTACCTGGGATGTATCTCATATATTTAGGATGTCTGGAGTATGTCTGGAGTATATAGAAGGACACCTAGCAGACAACCGATATTTCCTATAAAAAGGAGGAGAAAATCATCTGGATCTCAGTATGAGTCCAGCAGCCGTGGTGTACAGACCTCTTCACCCTAGGTCTTGGTCTTCAACATCATCAATTGTTCTACACCATGGATGATGACACAGTTCATATGATAGCTGCACTCATTCATCACCAGAACCAAAACCTGTTCAGACTGTTTCAACTTTTATACAGAAGGAGAAGAAGGAGACGTCCAAGAGTGGGTCTGAGGGGGTCTGAGGATGGATCGTGAGAAGAATGGAGTTTGGACTGTGTGACCAGTTGATGATGGAGCTGAGGAATGAAGACCCTCGTGTATTCCATCACTTCATGAGGATGCCACCAGCCATGTTTGACGAACTTGTAGAGCATCTGAGACCCAGGTTGACCAAGCCAGCACCAACTTCCATCCTAACCTGGACCTGGACTGAAGGTGGCACTGACTCTGTGCCACCTGGCCTCTGGAACCACACACAGAAACATGCAGTATTTGTGGAGGGTGCCACACAACAGCACCAGCAAAGTGGTCAGAGAAGTGGTGCAGGGCATCATTGAAGAATACATGGAGGAGCTCCTCAAGTGCCCCACCACTGAACAAGGCTGGATAAAACTTGCAGAAGAGTGGTATCAGAGGAAGAACTTTCCCCACACAGTTGGAGCCATAGATGGGAAGCACATGGCCTGCAAACTCCAGGCAACTCAGGGTCCACTTATTACAACTAAAAGGGCTTCTTCAGTATCATCCTCTTTGCCATGGTTGATGTTGACTACCATTTCATGTACATCGATGCTTCAGGCAACGGGTCAGCTTCAGATAGCCAGGATGGGCTGGAACGCAACCTCATCATGGGTTTCAAGATCCAGACCCCCTACCCAATGACACACAAGATGTGCCCTACTTCATCATTGGTGATGATGCCTTCTCCCTCAGAACCTACCTCTTGAAGCCTTACATTTCAAGATGCCTCACTCGTGAAGAGAGGATCTTCAACTACAGGCTGTCCAGGGCAAGACAGGTGGTGGAGAATGCCTTTGGCATCCTGGCTAACAGGTTCCAGGTACTTCTCACTTCCATGCAGCATGAGGCACATACTGTGAGGAGCATCATGGAAGCTTGCTGCATCCTGCACAATCTCATGCACACCCGCTACCCAGTGTTGCAGAACAGACTTGTGGACCGTCAACAAGGGAATGGGGACATGGAGCCTGGTGAATGGAGGCAAGGACGTAACCTGATAGACACTGTGGATGTACAAGGCCCCAACAGAGCCTCATGTGAAGGGAAAAAGCAGCACAACCTCCTGAGACACTGGTGCAACTCCCCAGCTGGAGCAGTGGAGTGGCAAGACAAGATGATAGATGATTAATGGATGCTTCCTTGAGGCTGTCGCATAACACTGACGAGACTGACGAGACATGTATGTTGAGTGGTCCTACAATGAATAGGGCATTAATAAAGAGCTTTGTTTATTTAAAAAGGGGTTGATCAATGAATAAATTGTTATTGATAAAAAAAGGTCCATATGTGTGGCAGCTGGGATGGTGGACCATACAGTCCCACTATGCTTGCACTGGAGGTTTATCTATCCCACAACTATCCTTATCTATCCCACAAACATGCAAAGGCTTAACCATTTTTTCAAAGTTTTCACCAACACTTTATTAAGTAAAAAAATGAACCAAGTGTCTTATACAAAAATAACCTTTATTAACTTTCTTCAGTAAACTTTATGACTTTATTAAATAAGCAAAATGAACCAAGTAAACTGCATTAAGTGTGTTAAGCAAAGATAACCTTTATTAAGTTTCTTAGGTAAACTTTATGACTTTATTAAAAAAGCAAAATGAACCAAGTAAAGTGTCTTAAGCAAAGATAAACTTAACAAGTACAACTCAGTCACTGACACTATTCTCAGTCACTCTGAGGCATGTCCATGGTCTCATCTGTTGAGTGGCCAGGGACTGTGGAGGTGGCTGTGGCTGGAGTGCTGGTCTGAGGCACCATTGGGGTTCTTGGCCTCAAGAGTACAACAGGGGATGGTGTGTTCAGGAAGCTGTCCGAGAGCTGACTCAGTCCCGTGAGGTTGAGAGGCCCTTCATCAAGGACTTGAGATGTCAGGCCCAATACTTATGACAGATTGTCCATTGACGGGCTTGACTGTGGGGTGGAGGAAGGAGGAGTGTAGTGGGGCTGTCTGGTCTGCAGCTGGGTGAGGAGTGGCGTCTGTGGCATGTGATGAACTTGGGCCTGGACTGGGAAGATCTGCTTCTGCTGTGGGAAGTCCTGGTAGTCATAGCCTTGGTTGGTAAGGGGCTGTTGAAAGCTGTGGAAGGGCTGTGATATCGTCTGGGGTGGAGGAGCAGATGTGGACTGGGTAGGAGCAGCTTCAGCTGGGCCTTGAGGGTTGTGCAGAAGTGCTGTGATCTTCTCCTTCATCACCTGGTACTGGGCCTCAGGCAGGTACTTGAGAGTCTGGGTCATGTAGGTGATGAAGGGCTTCTGGTCCAAGGATGGTATGTTGCTGTGGACCAGCTGAGACACCAGCTGGACCAGCTGTGCTGGTCTTCATTGTGTCCCTGATCTCCAAAGCACACTGTGGTCCTGTCCTTCCAGTCTGCCTCTCTGCCTGCATCCTCTGGAGCTGGGGGTGGGGGTGGGTTGGCCTCTGGTGGCTGCTGCTTCTTCCTCCATTTGTGACAGCAGGGCGTCATCCTCCACGGGATCCTCCAAGTCTGCCAGCATGGGGAGTGCAGCTGTTGGGGGGGTCTCTGCCGTGGGGCCCTCTGAAGACAGCTGCCTGGACAGGGTAGCTGGTTCTTGGCTGGAAGAGGACTGGTTGTCTGTGAGTTATCTGAGGGAGAGGGGTCTCAGAGGGGCTGCTCCTCGGTGACGGATCTCATCCTTCAGGAAACTGCACTTGGCCATGACATACATCTCCCAGTCAATGAGCTTAACAGCAGCCTGCCTGGATTTCTTGAGGTGTAGCTTGCCATACCAGGTGTGCATGTGCTTTCACCATCCAAGGAGTACTTCTGCAGTGTAGCCCAGGCTCTCTGCCTTGACTCTCCAAGCTGCCTGCTTCTTCTTGTTGTTGCTATACAGTCTGTGGCCCTTTCTCCAGAGGTACTCATTCTCCCTCAACCATTCCAGCACCTCATCCTCATGCTCCTCGAAAACGGTGTTATGTTTCCTCTCTCCCTTCTGCTTCCCTTGCCTCTTCCTCCCTCTGGCAGGGGCTTCAGCAGGGCCTTCAGGGGCTTGAGCAGCAGGGCCTTCAGGGGCTTGAGCAGCAGGGTCTTCAGGGGCTTGAGCAGCAGGGCCTTCAGGGACTTGAGCAGCAGGGCCTTAAGGGGCTTCAGCAGCAGGGCCTTCAGGGGCTTGAGCAGCAGAGCCTTCAGGGGCTTGAGGAGCAGGGCCTTAAGTAGCAGAGCTTTGAGGGCCTTGGGGCTGGTCCACCACAGCAGCAGCAGGAGCAGCAGCAGCAGCAGCAGCAGCTTCACAGTCAGTGCCAGTGGGTGGGATGCTGGTTCTGGCCTTCTTGCCAGGGCTGAAATGAGTAGGCACGGGCTTCCTCTTCTTGCCTGACTGAGGAACCATGGTGTTCCTGCTAGATGTATGTGGCAGCACGTCTTTCCCCTGTATGCTGACTGCATGCATGCTACATCCTTTTATATCCGTGGAGCTGACATAATTCATACTCCCCGCATGCACAGAGAACACTTTGCATCCGATATACATCCATGCGACATCCCCTTTGTTTCCTATAGGCGTCCGTGATGCATCCGCTTCATCCGCTAGGCATCTGCCCCTTCAGCTATGCATCCGCTTCAAAATTCTCCCCCGGAACTCCTTCGGATGTGTCATCCGCTTCCATCCACTATCATCCGCTAGGCTTCCTATGAACATCCGTTTAACATCCCCACTACATACTACCCACATCCATTATTTTCTGTTCTGTTTATACAAATTTTCGCCACTTTTTGGAGCGGATGACAGCGGATGGAGCCACCCCCAAAATTTTGCTCGTCTGCTGTGTCCTTTGTGCATACGTTATGCGTCCGTCGGCCAGTGGGACCGGGCCTTAAGTCTTTTGAAGACAAAAGGATAAATTTTGAATATTTTCCTATTCAAACCATCTTCAATAAGTTTCCATTTCTACTCATTTGAACTCTAATGCTAATAGGCAAGCAGAAAATTGAATAAGGTGAACATTTTGTTGGGATGTGCAGTGCAACATGAAGCAAGATGTTGATCTGGGCTATACTTCAGCTTGACCTGTGATCAAATTGGAACAATTCCAGCCAGGATCTGATATTGAGCAGAGGAGTATAGGAAAATTCCAGTCAAATATTTCAAAGTTTACTCACAGAAGTTTATAAAAGTAAAAAAAAAGAGTTGAGTGTTTTTTAACCAGACAGGATTTCTGTTGTACATGACAATCTCTCTGTATTGAGTGTGTACTGTGTGTTTGCAGAGTTTCCAGTGCATATGATAGAGCATAACATCTGTCCAGAAGTTAAGCCACAAAATAAACAAGTAGGTCCAGTCCTGTGTCAAAAATGATCCAACTAAAATTGACCACTTTTATGTTCTTTCTTTTAAAGGATTTTCACCAAAAGCAATAAGACTGTTTTTGTGAAGACTGGAATTAGACAAACTGAAATCATTAGGAATTCTTTAAATAGGCTTTGTCTGATAACTATATGCACAGCATGTAGAGACATTAAGTGATTAGTATTGATTGTCATAATGCCTCAGTTGTCTCATCATGCTGTTCAAAAACAAAATGATGAAGCAAAAATGATGAAGCAACTTACTGTGCAGAAGCTTCTTTCAACTAATTTTTCTGTGCTTTTAAAACAAACATTTAAAGTGTCGATACATATAATCATTTTTGTTGTAGGTTGTTGGAAACAGGAAGTTGCAGAAAAAATGCAACAGTATGCTAGCAGCCAAGTTGATTTTACTAAATTGATGATACAAACACGCTCTTTGGCCATTTTATGGAGCATATCTCCTATTTCTTGTCCTTCAGTTCAGATACCAAATGTGTTAATTCAGGTAGGAACAATGCTATAAACAAGTATTATGGAAGGATGTTCAGGTAGATTTTCCCCCTTTAACTTTATTAACTCATATTAAAATAATACAGTGGCTTTGGTTCCAATTTCTTTGGATGTCTACATATTCCCACAAATTTGCTTTGAGAATGGAGAATAGGCTAAAGCATTCTGCTGCCATGGCAACTGTGGATGAGTCAATTTCTGGAGTACTACTGTCCCAAGGAGTAAGATCTCTCATTGTTTTAGTCAAGGAAGGAAGGCAAGAAGGATGGAAGCTAAATTTATTTATTTATTTAACAAAATATATATTCATCAAAGTGTTAAATTTATATATCTATTTATATTTATAAATTTATCCCAATGACTCTGGCAGTTCACAAGTAAAGGAACATTAAAAGCAAGGGGAAAATACATACTGGACAAAAATAAAAGAATGAAAGTTGACAAGAGCTACAAAAGTACAAGAAAAATAAAGCAACTCACACGTTGTTCCAATATCTAAGGGATTGACACAAAGAAGAGGGAGCCAACCTCTTCTCCAAAGCATCTGAAGCTGGACAAGAAGTAATGGATGGAAACTAATCAAGGAGAGAAGCAACCCAATTTTTATTTTTACAGTTAGAACAATAATCAGTGGAACAACTTGCCTCCAGAAGTTTGGAATGTTCCAACACTGGCATTTTTAAAGAAGAGATTGGACAACCATTTGTCTGAAATAGTATAGGTTCCTGCCTAAGCAAGGGGTTTAATTAGAAGACCTCTAAGGTCCCTTCCAACTTTTTTTTTCATTTACATTTACATTTTATTTGATTTGTCAATTGCTTACAAGATAATAGGTATAAGTAAAAACATAGTTATGAGTACATGGATACATATAAGAAAAATGAAACAATAGGACAGGGACAGTAGGCACATTGGTGCGCTTATGCACGCCCCCTACAGACCTCTTAGGAAAGGGGTGAGGTCAATGGTAGAGAGTCTAAGGTTAAAGTTTTTGGGGTTTGGGGAAGAAACCACAGAGTCAGGTAGAATATTCCAGACATTGACCATTCTGTTGCTAAAGTCGTATTTTCTGCAGTCAAGTTTGATGCAGTTAACCTTGAGTTTCTATTTATTGCATGCTCTTGTATTGTTATGATTAAAGCTAAATTATTCATTTGCAGGTAGGACATTGCAATTTTTGATTTGATATACTATACTTAGATTGGACCAGAGGCAGCATAGTTCTAGGTTTTCTAGGTCTAGATCTGGTGGCATAAGGTATTCTGCAATGAGTAGAGGAGCAGAGAACTCTTCTTGTGAAATATTTCTGGACTTTTTCAGTTGTGTTAATATCAGATACATGATATGGGTTCCAGACTGATGAGCTTTGTTCAAGTATAGGTCTGGCAAATGTTTTGTATGCTGTAGTTAGTAGTGTGATATTACCAGAGAAGAAGCTACGTAGGATTAGATTAACAACTCTTAATGCCTTTCTGGCTATGAAGTTACAGTGGGCTTTAGCACTTAGATCATTTGAGATGAGTACTCCAAGGTCCTTGACAAAGTTTGGATCCTCAACAAGGTCTTAACTATTTATCTTGTATTTTATTTTCTGATTTTTCTGCCAATATGTAAGACAGAGCATTTATTTGTTGAGATTTGAAGTTGCCCTTTGATTGACCATTCCGATACATAGTCTTCAATAATAACTTTGTTATTCTGTTAACTCAAAAGGAGTTTCAGTCAACTTCTCCAAAGGTCTGGGGAATACCTATGTCTTCAAAACCCTTCAAAATATTCCAACCTTGAGTGAAACTTCATTCCAATGGGCAGACACTTCAACAGAGAAAGTACACTGTTAAGAGTGCTAGAGATGGCAACATTTAATGGAAGGAATCTGGACTGTGCCTAAAAGATCAAATTAACCAGGCAAATACTATGGCAGACAGGCAGTGCCTTGAGTAACCTATGTCATGTTGGGTTTTAGAGAAAGCAACCAGTACCTTGAATCATGCCCAGAAGCGAACTGGCAGTTAGTACAGTTTGCAAAGCAAGTGTCTTACATAAATCTCCTTTACTTCCTGCCTCTCTGTATTCAGGACCAGTTGAAGCTTCAGGTTGGTCTTCAGTGACATTCCCATGTAGAGTGTACTGCAAGAGTCAAGCCAGGAGGTTGTGAGATTGCTGAAAGTTTTGGATTCTCGAAGTTTTTTCCCTGCATTAAATGGAAAGGCCCCAGTCACAGTGTAAACTTGGGATGTTTTTTTGTTATCACTTATTAGAATTATGCCTAACATTTCTGCACTATATTATTAGACCACCCGAAATGAAAAAAGTATATTTTTGATATCCTCTCCTGCCTAAAACTGAATAACTGCATATCATATGGGAAAGTACAAATGGGTAAGATGTTATCTATTTCAAGGTGCATTTACTGTATTTTTGCTGATAAGGACAATGGGATGTTCTCCTGCAACATGGAAACCACATTTTTATTTTCAAATTTTAGTTCTTAAGTCCATTTTCCCTGCTTCTTTTAACCCTTCTTTATGTTCTCGCTTCCAAAGATCAGTTGTGGCATCTATTGTTTTGTAATACACTGGGTACTATTAATTAATGGTTTGCTATTTGCTCCAAAGGTATTAAAGGTCTAAGAGCCTGCAACCTTCTTTCTTCAGGGTGCTGTAAAATATAATTCAACTGTGCTTATTGCAGCCTATATAAATTATATCTTAATTGGTGTTTTCCTGCTCTGTTAGATTTGGAGATAAATTCTGAATCAAAATGTTCTGAAGGCTTTTCCTTTCCTTTCCTTTTTCTTCTTTTGCTGATTTGGAACCAACTTACATTTGCTGGAAAAGAAAGTATGAGATAGCAAAAAAGTCAAAGGGGAGTTGTCTAAATTAAACTGTGCTTTTTTTACATACTGAAAATATGACCCATACATTCAGCTTTTGCAGTTATTTGTGGCACACAGGTAGTCTACGAGTTATGGCCATAATGAGCTTACCAATCATGGTTGTAACTCCTGACAGTCAAATTTACCGTCTGTTTTGCACTGGTCATTAGGTGAATCTGCTGTCTTTAAACAAAAGCCATGGTTGTTAAGCAAATACAGGTTTGGTATGGGTACAGTTTTGTGTGATCATATTGCAAGTACAGTCTTGTTGGAAAATGAATAATTATTTTTATTTCAGTCATTGACTAGGCTTGCAACAAATGCCTTAAAAATAAAAATAAAGTACCAAACTAGATAAATTATTACAACTGATAATATGTTCATCACTGAATAATAGAACTCTGCCTAATTTTACAGGCAGTATAACAAAATTAAGTTACATTTAAGGACCCTTAATCATACTGATCTGATAATAACTACAATAAAAAGGTCAGAATTCCCAATGTATTTTACGAGGTATATTCCAGGTAAGGGGTTATAAGTTGGGTCCTTTTAAAGGATTCAGTAAAGCAAGACATGAGCTGCATTTTCAACAGCCCCTTGTCCACAGGAGTGTAGTTTCAGTTCATGGGGGACTTTTTTGTATTGGCCTTACAAAACTGTTGTAAAAAAGTGTTGAAGCGTATTAACATGGTACTCTTTAGAATTTGGAAACAGTTATGTGATGCAAGTATCTCACTGGTTTGTAAAAAGGGGCTTGACTGTGAGAAAAAAATATTCTTAGATTGGTTTTGTTGATCTTTGATATGTTTTTTTTTTTGAATTCACAGAAGGCATGTTCATAATCCACCACTTGAAATGGCTCCCTATCAAAGCCTTGATGTTGATTTTTTTGTGAAATTGCCTTGAATCATATTGATTTGTAATTGTCCTTAATAAGAAAAGAACTCAGATCTATGGGAAAGAATGGTAAGATGTTTGTAACATGGACAACAATATAAATTGGACAATAAAGAAACAAACTTCAATTAATTTGCAATAATACAATTGCATCTATTTTGATTGAAGATAGCTTGCTTGACTCCTTAATACTACATTTGGAGTGCAACCAACCACTTGGAATATTAGAATTTAAAAATTTAGATTGGAACCTTTTAAGAGGATTTAAGAAAGTGTAAGGTCCTAGTGAAATGATAGAATTATGACTTTTTTTTAGCATTTTGGATGACATAATTGAAGTCAGTACTATGTTTGATTTGGAAAACCATGCTCAAATATTTAAAATATTTCACTTGTTCAATACTCTTCCAATTTATTATCCAGGCATGCAGTTTAAGCCCCTGTCACACTGCACCAACGGATGCAAAGAGGAAGTAAAACGGACAAAAAAGCTTGCCATCCATTCGAAAACGCGATGTACTCACTGCCTCCGTTTGGCTTCCTCTCTATCCATCCAGCATCCGTTTATGGACGTTTAATCTTCTCCAAAAGTTTTAGGCTGCTTAAAACTTTTGCGAGGAAAATGTATCCAGTTCATCCGCTCTGCATCCGCTACGCATCCGTTATGCATCCGCTACGCATCCGCTATATCCGCTTGGCATCCGCTGCACATCTGCGCAACTCGCATCCGTTCGGACACAGGGAGGAAGCGGAACAGACGCGGAACGGATGCAGAACGGATGCAGAACGGATGCAGAACGGATGCAGAACGGATGCAGAACAGAAACAAAGCATTTAAAGCGGAAAAAACGTTCGCAGAGGGGATCTATCTCGGATATCAAGGATGTCTAGAGGATGCCTAGAGGATGCCTAGAGGATGCCTAGAGGATGCCTAGCGAAAAACCTATACTGCCTATAAAAAGGGGGAGCAACTCGCCTGCTTCACACTTTCAGACCAGCAGCCCAGCGGTGCAGACCTCTGCAGACTTCATCTGCCTCTTCCTCTTCCACAGCATCCAGTCATGTCCACCGTGGATTGCGACAAAATCCTTTCGGCAGCCAACATCCTTCTGCAACACTGCGAAACCATCTACAGTCTCTGTGAACAGTACTACGGGAATAAAAGGAGGCATCCAAAAAGTCTGGCTCCGAAGATGGTTCACCAGAAGAGCACAGTACGTACTTTACGACAAGCTGATGGTGGAGCTCAGGAGTGAAGACCCTCGGGCGTTCCAGAACTTCATAAGGATGCCTCCAGCCATGTTTGACAAAGTTGTGCAGCGCCTGACACCCAGGTTGAGCAAGACAAACACCAACTTCCCACCCAGCCTGGAACCTGGGCTCAAGGTGGCACTCACTCTGCGCCACCTGGCCTCAGGGACCACCTACAGGAGCATGCAGTACGGCTGGAGGGTGCCACCCAGCACCATCAGCTTTGTTGTCAGAGAAGTGGTGCAGGCCATCATCGAAGAATACAAGGAGGAGCTCCTCCAGTGCCCCTCCACTGAAGAAGGATGGGAAAAGTTGCAGAGCAGTGGTATAAGAAGTGGAACTTCCCCCACACCATTGGAGCCATCGATGGCAAGCATGTGGCCTGAAAAGCTCCAGCCAAGTTGGGGTCCACTTATCAGAACTACAAGGGTTTCTTCAGCATCATCCTCTTCATGTACATCGATGTTTCAGGCAACGGCTCATCTTCAGATGCCCAGGTGTACAACGACAGTCACCTCAAGGAGGTGCTGAAAAGCAACCTCATGGTGGGCTTCCCAGATCCAGACCCACTGCCCAACGACACGCAAGATGTGCCCTACTTCATCATGGGAGATGACGCCTTCTCCCTCACAACCTACCTCATGAAGCCCTACACCTCCAGATGCCTCACCCATGAAGAGAGGATCTTTAGCTACAGGCTGTCCAGGGCAAGACAGGTGGTGGAGAATGCCTTTGGCATCCTGGCCAACAGGTTCCAGGTACTTCTCACCAACATGCAGCATCGCCCAGAGACCATGAGGAGGATCGTGGAAGTTTGCTGCATCCTGCACAATCTCATGCACACCCGCTTCCCAGTCTTGCAGAACAGGCTCGTGGACCTCCAGCAAGGCAATGGGAATATGGAGCCTGGGGAATGGAGGCAAGGGCAAAACCTGATTGACACTGAGGATGTGCAAGGGCCCAACAGAGCCTCTCATGAGGCGAAGAAGCAGCGCAACCTCCTGAAACACTGGTGCAACTCCCCAGCTGGAGCAGTGGAGTGGCAAGACAGGATGGTAGATGCTTAATGGATGCTTCCTTGAGCCTGTCTCATCACACGGATGAGATTGGGCCATGTATGTTTGGTTGGCCTACAATGAACAGGGCGTTTAATAAAGAGTTGTGTTTATGTTGACATGTGTGGATCAATGCTAACATTGTAGTTGAAAATGAAGGGCCATAGGGGTGGCACCTGGGAGGGTGGACCATACAGTCCCACTATGCTTGCACTGGAGGTTTATGTATCCCACAGCTATTACCCATCCCATAGGTATCCCTGCCCATCACACAGGTATCCCTTCCCATCCCAAAGCTATCTTAACCCATCCCACAGGTTTCCCTTCCCATCCCACAGCTATCTTAACCCATCCCACAACTATCTTAACCCATCCTTAATGAAGCAAGTGTGTGAAACAAAGATAAACTTTATTGAACAACAAGCTGTAAAATAAACATGACCCAAGTCAAGTGTCCAAATAAAGTCCACAAATATCCAGGCAGCCAGTCTCTGGCAGTCCTCTTGGTCACTCGGAGGTGTGTGCCCAGGCTAAGATTTTAGGGAGCAGGTGCTGTGGAGGTCGGTGCTGCTGCAATGCTGGTCTGAGGTGTTCTTGGAGTGCCTAGCCCTGAGAGGACAACAGGGGACGGTGTGTTGAGGAAGGTGTTGGACAGCTGACTCAGCCCCGCGATGCTGAGAGGGCCTACCTCTATGCCATGGGGTGTCAGCCCCAGTACTGAGGACAGATGTACTGAGGCTGGGCTTGGCTGTGGGATGGAGAAAGGAGCAGTGTAGTGGGGCTGCCTGCTCTGCAGCGGGGTGAGGACTGTCGAGGTTGGCATTGGTGGCATCATTGGATCCGGTGGCAGCGGTTTCGCCTGATGACTCTGTGCCTGCATCTGTAAGGGCTGCTGTCTGTGCTGCTGTACCTCGGGGTAGCTGTAGTCCTGGTAGGTGAGGGGGTGTGGGAAGCCTTGGTATGGGAGGGACATCACCTGGGGTGGAGCAGCAGACCTGGACTGGGTGGGAGCAGGTGCCTCTGGGTCTGGAGAGTTGTTAAGCAGTGTGGTGATCCTCTCCTTCACCACCTGGTACTGGGGATCCACCATCTCCTTGAGGGTCTGGTTCACATAATTGAGGAAGGACTTGCGGTTGGAGGAGGAGGATTCGATGGGGACCAGCTGAGGGAGGAGACCTATGCTGGTGCGGGTGGTGTCCCTGATCTCCACCAGGACCTTGTGGCTCTGCCCCTCCTGTGGTCCGGCTCTCTGCCTTACTGTGGTGGCGGAGGTGTGGGTGGATGCGGCTTCGGCAGCGGTGGACTCGATGTCTCCTTTCTCCCACCGCACCAGGGAATCCTCCTTGCTCTCCACCATGCTTTCAACACTTGCCCGGGGGTTCTCCGCTGTGACACGCTCCACAGAAACCTGCATGGAGAAAGGGACTGACTCTTGGCCGCCAGAGGACTGGCTCCCAGCAGGCTGCTGGAGAGATAGGGTAGAGATTTGGACTCCTGGTGCTGCTCGGTGGTGGACCTCACCCTCCAGGAAGCTGCACTTGGCCATGACGTAGTTCTCTCTGTCCGTCAGCTTAACCGTGGCCTGGCCAGATTTTTTGCGTTGCAGCTTCCCGTACCAGGTGTGCATGTGCTTTCACCAGCCGAGGAGCACCTCCAAAGTGTAGCCCAGACTCTCCGCCCTCTCTCTCCAAGCAGCCTGCTTCTGCTTGGTGTCCCTGTACAGCCGGTGTCCCTTCTGCCACTGATAGTCGTTCTCTCTCAGCCACTCCAGCACCTCATCCTTGTGTGCTTCCTCGATGTAATACTGCCTCCTCTCCCGTTGTCGCATACGTCTCTTCCTCCCTTTGGCAGGACCAGATGGGCCCTGATCAGAGGGGCTTCTAGGTTGTAGGGGCTGCTTCTCCACACCAACAGCAGCAGCAGCAGCAGCATCACCAGCAGGATCATAATCATCATCATCATCATCAGCAGCAGCAGCAGCAGCATAATCACCAGCAGGATCATAAGCAGCAGCAGCAGCAGCAGCAGGATCAGCAGCAGCAGCAGCAGCAGCAGCAGCAGCAGCAGCAGGATCAGCAGCAGCAGAGTAAGCACCAGCAGCAGGGTCAGCAAGACCAGGGGCACGAGCAGAACGAGCAGGACCACCAGGACCAGGAGCAGCTTCAGCAGAGTACGCAGCAGAAGCACCACTGCCAGGAGCAGCTACAGCAGAAGCTCCAGCAACAGAAGAGCGAGCCCAAGCAGCAGAAGCCCCAGCAGAAGCAGAGTCAGGGACATGGGGCGGGAGGGTGGCCCTGTCCCTCTTGCCAGGGATGGCGGCAGGTTGCTGAGACTTTCGCTTCTTCCCCATGGTTGTGGGGTTGCTGGCTGGCAGGGAGGCTGGCAGGAAGGCTTGCAGGCACCAAGGCTGGCAGGAAGGCTGGCAGGAAGGCTGGCAGGAAGGCTGGCAGGAAGCCTGCCAGGAAGGCTGGCAGGAAGGCAGGCACCAAGGCTGGCAGACAGAGTGGCTGGCAGGGAGGCTGGAAGGCAGGCTGGCAGCAATGCTGGCAGGGAGGCTGGAAGGCAGGCTGGCAGCAAGGCTGGCAAGGAGGCTGCCCAGCAGGCTGGGAGGCAGACTGGGAGGCAGGCTTGGAGGCAGGCTGGCAGCAAGGCTTGCAGGCAGACATGCAGGCAAGGAACTCGAAGTGTCCAGCAGCAGGTCTTTCCTCGGAATGCTAGACGTGCGAGCTGCTTCCCTTTATATCCGGGGGGCTTGCGCAATGCATCCCCCCCGCATGCGCAATTAACGCCAGGCATCCGTTAGGCTTCCGCTGTGCATCCACTAGGCTTCCGCTCTGCATCCGCTTCATTCGCTGTACATCCGTTCTGCATCCGCTTTTTCCGTTCTGCGTCCACTTCGCTGAGGCCCCCCGGAAGCCTAGCGGACGCGCCATCCGCTTCCATCCACTGTGCGTCCGTTCTGCATCCGCTTTGCATCCACCCTGTGTCCTCCCTGCGTCTGTGTTGTCCGCTCCAATTATGCAAATTTTTGCCCGTTTTGAACGCGGATACAACGGATGTAACATTTTTCTCTTCCGTTGTGTCCTTTTTGCATCCATTGGGCAGTGTGACACGGCCTTAAGGTCTCTCTACAAAGATCAGGATTTTAGTTTTACTATGGTTAATTTCAAGTGCTTCTTCAGAGCCACAATTGGCCAAAGCATTCAGAACTCATTTAAATTGTGATAGAAATACTATGTCATCTGCAAACAACAAAGTTGAAATATATGCTTGCTAGTGGGGAGGGGAATGATATTCTAATTTATTTATTTTTTACCATGGGTGGACTTGTGTACAGATAAAACAGCAGGGGAGATAAAATGTATCCCTGCCTATCTTTTGTGTAAACTGGATTGTCAGTACTGTTGGTTGCATGCAACTTTGATTCTACAATTCTTACAACGTTTATTAATACATAACATTAACTGACTACAATGTATTACAGAGTAAATTAGAATATCATTAGTCTGGTGGCCTTGCGTACTGCAACATTGACTCCACAATTCTTACAAATATTATACATGCATTCATATACATACATGACCAGCATTTATAAACTTTTTACATGTTTTACATGTTTTACATGTTTGATTTTTGGCCAGAACTGAAGTAGGATATCATATTCTCTCTCTCTCTCTCTCTCTCTCTCTCTCTCTCTCTCTCTCTCTCTCTCTCTCTCTCTCTCTCTCCCTCCCTCTCTC
>BLBF01000016.1:35468731-35484835 GCA_015471245.1 Laticauda colubrina | reverse complement strand
GGGGGGGGGGCGGGGGGGGGGGAGGAGGAGGAGGAGGAGGAGGAGGAAGAGTTTTCTCACTGACCCTTACAAAAGGCTTAGGTGATCAGACAGATCTTCATGGTTCTTCTTAACAACAACAGAGTGGGTGCCATCCAGATGACAGGGAGCCTCATTCCAGAAGGCAGGAACTGCTGTAGACAAGGGGCATTTTTGGAAATCTGTTAAATTTGTTAAATCATGAGAGATGATATAGTAACCCCCTCCACCATGTGCTCCTTTTTGTCTCATGGGCTTCAGGGAAGCCTCTTGGATGATGCAGTAAGACAGTGAGGACGATCTAGGCACAACTGATCATTAGAACAACTGATCATCAGGAAAAAAAGAAAAAAAATACCAGTTTGGCCAAACCAGTAGCTGGTTTTTTTTGCTACCAGTTTGGCCAAACTGTAGCATTTTTTACTACCAGTTCACCTGAACTGGGCCAAACTGGGAGAATACCACCACTGGGGTAAACTGTGGACCCAGATTGTTGGGAGCAATATGCTGACTCTGTAGGGCACTTAGAGAGGACAGTAAAGCACTGTGAAGCTCTATTTAAGTCTAAGTGCTAAGTGCTGTTGCTAAGATATTATTGTTAGGACTATATTTGTCTCCTGAAGCCCAGAAATAGTATCTCTTTCTTGTGGATGAAGCTAGCAAGGAAATCCCCATTTATACTATATTTGATGATCTTGATGGTTTTCCTTCTTTATAACATGTCCAGATTAATATCTTTAAAAAATAATACTTTATCCCTATCTTAATACACCCTTTTCATCCCACAAACTGTTTGCAAACTTGAGTCACACAAACATTATTAAAACCTTATTATTAAATCTCTTGGGATTTGCATCCAATTGAACCTAGAAGCAAAGTCTTGATGTGTGCATTCCACATCATTATCTGAAAGTTTTAAATCCAGCAGTTTATCATGACATTTTGTGATAAGATATCCAATTAAATCAGTGTTTTCTGTATTTTTTCTAATCCTTTTATTCTCAAATATTTTTTCTGTTCTGATCTTATACATCAGGCAATCCAATCTAATGTCTGCAATATCTTTGTATATTTTTTTTAACATAAAACTCATTTTTTATAGCAGCATCATATACATTACTAAACAGACTTAGCAACTGCAGAAACTTGAGACAACAATTCTTTTAGTTTATTTAATTATTTATATCCCATCTTTATTGTTTTATTAACTTGTTCAAACATACCTGAAAAGTTATGCTGGATAATATTTTTGCTGATTGATCCCATTCTGCCCTTTGTTCTTTTTTGAATTACTAAATTAATAATTACTAAATTGGATTTCCTAAAAGTCAGGTTCAAAACTCCATCTTATTGTTACTCAATTTTTGTGTGTTTCTTCAGAATGTCATTGTCCTCAACCATTTTCTTTTCATTATTAAAATGAGGTCCATTTAGTTTGTTGATTTGCATCTATACTTGTTTGAGAATTACTTTCATTAGATATCTTTCTATTACCAATTAAATTTTGCACATGAGGAATGACTCCCAGGGGCATGCTTAGGAAGGAACTCTCATATAGTGAGTGGACTTGATAATTAGTAAATGGGTAAATGAAATTGTTGACAATCCTATTCAGAAATAAGCCTTACTGAATTTAAGTTTATTTTGCTCTGTGATGTAAAGAAAGCAGAGCAAAATGTATTACAATTGATCTTGCTACAAATAATTATACTAATTACATTAAATTATAATAACTTAATGCCCTTGTTCTGAAGTTAGGTTCTGGATTTTATATAAAAGAAGATGTTTTATGTTATCACTTATGTTCTAATAACATAAATAAAATCTGCTTAATATACTAAGCATTGTATCCACTATTCAATGCCAAATCTAAAGAAAGTTCCTATATCTAGATAATTGCAGATGATTTCATTAAGGGGGATGAGATACCACTAGTTGAAAGGTTCAGTCCCTATGATTCTGGAGGATATGTCCTTCGTCACTACTCTTTTTTTAAATACATTCAGACAAAAAATGTTTTCATGGAAATACCATTTATCTTCAGTAGCTGTTTAAAAATGAATGGATCATAGTCACATTATGGTAGCTAGATTCTATGCAGCAGCACTGAAGATTCATTGGAACCTAGTGAATAATCCATTATAGCTATTTTACACAATTAATGCACTAAATCTTTTGGTACTATCACCTTGTTGCATTTTAGTATCTAATGACTGTAGGTTTTCACAACTTAAGAACTAATATTATATTATAGCTTGGTCCGTATTCTTCTTTACATGCAACTGACAGATAGGATGCCAAATTATGATTTTAACATAGATTTTGTTATTTTTAATTATTTTATTATAGATTTTTTAACTAGGTACTCCTTAAATATTTTTAATTGTAATGGTCTTTGACTGTAATTAAGATTGAACCAAAGGAGATGTAGTACACCAAAAGAGAACAACTGCACTAAACTTAAACAACAGATAGCACAAGATTTGATGTTGTAGATTTGAACCTACAATTGTCACAAACAGGGAGAATTTCAACAATCAAAATGAATATTTTACCCAGAATTTTATATTTGTTTCAAACAATACCAATTAGGCTTGGAAAGGACTACTCTGAAGATTTAAACAAAATTGTGTTGAAATATATATGGCAAGATAAGAAAGCGAGAAAAAAGTTAAAACTTTTACAACATGCTAGAATTAGAGGAAGATTTGGTCTGCCTAACTGGGAGTTGTACTACCAAGCTACAAACTTGACATGGGCTAAGGAATGGATAACATTAAGAGATACTAGATTGTTGACACTAGAAGGATATGATTTATTGTTTGGGTGGCATGCCTTTTTATGGTATAAGGCAGTGGTCCCCAGCCTTTTTTGTACCAGGGACCGGTTTCACGATTATTCATTCTTCCATGGACCTGAGCAATGTGAGACTCCACGGCCATCAGGACGGCTCTTCATTCGAAGCCGCCCCCTCCCTTTGTCAAAACTAAGGTGCGAGGATTCCTTCAGCATCCAAACGCTGCTTTCCAACTGAAAAACCGGAAGCACTTTCCAACTGAAAACCTGGAAGCAACCGAAAACCCGGAAGCACTGTCAAAACAAGATGGCGGCACTCAAGTTTTGCGGCCTGGTAAAAAATGATCCACAGACTGGTACCAGTCTGGGGACCGGTGGTTGGTGACCCCTGGTATAAGGGAATTAAAATACAGGGTTATTTTAGAAGACATCATATACGGGAGTCTCTGTGGTTAAATTGGGAGAAGATTAAAAGACAATGTTATTTGAAAATTCTAGTCTGGTTATTGACTATTGAAGCATTTTCTTATCTTATAACATATAAGAAGGAGCAAACAGATATGGGGAAATTTTGAATGAAAAGGGTGAACTTAAATCTATGCAAAAACTAGAGGAACAAGGTATAAAGATGAATTGGTTTTCTTGTGCGCAAATACATTCAAGGTATGAAAAAGATTTTAAAACAGAAGGTTTCTATAATAAATTGACTGATTTAGATAAGATTTTGACAGGTACTGATGAAAAGGTGATTAAAAAACTGTATGGATATTTGTTAGAAATTAAACTAGAAGAAGAACAAGTTAAAGAAACTATGATTGCTTGGGGGAAGAATTTTGGATATGGGATTGATCTAGAGAAATGGCAAAAATGGTGGTCTCAAAATTATAAAATGACAATGACAACAGCACTTAAAGAAAATTTGTACAAGATGTTTTACAGGTGGCATTTTCCCCCGACAAGAATAGTAAGAATGTTCAAGAATAAATCCGAAAGATGTTGGAAATGTCATCAGATAACTGGCTCATATTTCCATATGTGGTGGACTTGTGCGGATGCAAAAAAATACTGGACTAAACTCCACACGTGGTTGGAAAAAATGACTAAAAAGCATATAGATTTAAAACCAGAGATATTTAAGCCCATGTCACACTGCACCAACGGATGCAAAGAGGATGTAAAATGGAGAGAAACACTTGCCATCCGTTGGTTAACGCGATGCATCCGTTCTGTACTCACTGCGTGCATGATTCATACATTCTATCCATCCAGCATCTGTCTACTGAGATTTCATCTGCTCAAAAAGTTTTGAGCTGCACAAAACTTTTTGAGTGAATGAACTTTCCGCCGCGTCCGTTCTATATCCGCGACACATATGGGGAACAAATGTTCTACGTCCGTCATCATCCGTTAAACGTTCGATGTATCTGCTTGGCATCCGCTGCGCATCCACGCAACTCGCATCCGCACCAGCGGAAAACGGAAAGAGGGAGGAAGCAAAACGGACGTGGAACATCCACACAGTGTTAGTAGCATGGACATAGAAAGGATGAAAGCAGATGCACCTCGGACATAGAGCATTAAAACAGAAAAAACGTTTGAATATGGGACGTATCTCGGATATTTAAGATGTCTGGTGTATGCCTAGAGTATGTGGAAGGACACCTAGTGAAAAACCAACATTTCCCATAAAAAGGGGGAGGAAATCACCTGGATCTCACTTTCAGTCCAGCAGACCTGGTGTGCACACCTCTTCGGCCTTGCTCTTGCTCTTCAACATCATCCATTGATCTCCACCATGGATCAATGCACACTCCTTTTGGTAGCCACCATCATTCAACACCAGAACCAAGCCCTCTTCAGACTGTTTCACCTTTTCTATGCAAGGAGAAGGAGACGTCCAAGAGCTGTCTGGGTCCAAAGATGGATCAGGAGAAGAGTGGAGTTTGGATTCTATGACAAAGTGATGGTGGAGCTGAGGAATGAAGACCCTTGTGCATTCCAGCACTTCATGAGGATGCCACCAGCCATGTTTGATGAAGTTGTGGAGCATCTGAGACCCAGGTTGACCAAGCCGAGTACCAACTTCCATCCAAGCCTGGACCCTGGGCTGAAGGTGGCACTGACTCTGCGCCACCTGGCCTCTGGGACCACATACAAAAACATGCAGTATGCCTGGAGGGTGCCACACAACACCATCAGCATTGTGGTCAGAGAAGTGGTGCAGGCCATCATCGAAGAATACCTGGAGGAGCTCCTCCAGTGTCCCACCACTGAAGAAGGCTGGAAGAAAGTTGAAGAAGAGTGGTATCAGAGGTGGAACTTCCCCCACACCGTTGGAGCCATAGATGGGAATCACGTGGCCCGCAAAGCTCCAGCCAACTTAGGGTCCACTTATCACAACTACAAAGGCTTCTTCAGCATCATCCTCTTTCGCCATGGTCGATGCTGACCACACGTTCATGTACATCGATGCTTCAGGAAACAGGTCAGCTTCAGATGCCCAGGTATACAATACCAGTCATCTCAAGGGGGGGCTGGAACGCAACCTCATCATGGGTTTGCCAGATCCAGTCCCACTATGCTTGCACTGGAGGTTTATCCATCCCACAACTATCCTTGCCTATCCCACAGCTATTATCCATCTCATAGCTATCCTTACCCATCCAACAGCTATTATCCATCCCACAGCTATCCTTGCCCATCCCACAGCTATTATCCATCCCACAACTATCCTTGCCCATCCCACAAGCATGCAAAGGCTTAACCATTTTCTAAAAGTTTCCACCAAGACTTTATTAAGTAAAAGAAATGAACCAAATGTGTGAAGCAAAGATAACCTTTATTAATAACAAACTGTAAAAGCAAAATGACCCAAGTAAAGTGTCTCAAGCAAATATAAAGTCAACAGGTAACAACTCAGTCTCTGGCACTGTTCTCAGTCACTCTGAGGCATGCCCATGGTCTCAGGTGTAAAGAGTCCAGGGACTGTGGAGGTGGCAGTGGCTGGAGTGCTGGTCTGAGGCACCATTGCGGTGCCTGGCCCCGAGAGGACAACAGGAGATAGTGTGTGCAGGAAGCTCTCAGAGAGGTGGCTCAGTCCCGTGAGGTTGAGAGGCCCTTCATTCAGGACCTGGGATGTCAGGCACAGGACCAATGACAGATGCTCTGTTGAGGGGATTGGCTGTGGGGTGGAGGAAAGAGGAGTGTAGTGGGGCTGTCTGGTCTGCAGCTGGACGAGGTGAGGTGTCAGTGGCATCTGTGGCATCGGTGGCATATGTGGCGTCAATGGCATCTGTGGCGTCGGTGGCATCTGTGGCATTGGTGGCATCTGTGGCATCAGTGTTATCTATAGCATTGGTGGCATCTGTGGCATTGGTGGCATCTGTAGCAGGTGATGAACCTGGGCCTGGACTGGGAAGGGCTGCCTCTGTTGAGGGAAGTCCTTGTAGCTGTAGCCTTGGTAGGAGAGGGGCTGTTGAAAGCCTTGGAAGGGCTGTGACATCGCCTGAGGTGGAGGAGCAGACCTGGAGTGGGTGGGAGCAGGTTCAGCTGGGCCTGGAGGGTGGTGCAGAAGACCTGTGATCCTCTCCTTCATCACCTGGTACTGGGGCTCGGGCATGTCCATGAGGGTCTGGGTCATGTAGGTGAGGAAGGGCTTGCGATTGGAGGATGAAATCTCGAAGTGTACCAGCTGAGAGAGGAGATCTGCACTCTTCTTGATTGTGTCCCTGATCTCCAAGAGGACAGTGTGGCTCTGTCCCCCCGGTCTGCCTCTTTGCCTGCTTTCTGTGGAGGTGGAGCTGGGGGTGGGGGTGGGTTGCTCTCTGGTGGCTACGGCCTCCTCTTGCTCCATCTGAGACAGGGGATCCTCCATGTCCTCCGGCATGGGGTGTGCAGCTATTGGGGCGGTCTCTGTCATGGGGCACTCCTCAGACACCTGCCTGGACACACTGGCTGTTTCCTGGCTGGAAGAGGAGTGCCTCTCTATGGGCTGTCTGAGGGAGAGGGTTGACAGAGGGGCTGCTCCTTGGTGGCAGATCTCACCCTGTAGGAAGCTGAACCTGGCCATGATGTATTTCTCCCGGTCCATGAGCTTGACAGCGGCCTGCCCGGATATCTTCAGGTGCAGCTTGCCATACCAGGTGTTTATATGTTTCCACCACCCCAGGAGGACATCAGGCTCTCTGCCTTCTCTCTCCAAGCTGCCTGTTTCCACTTGGTGTCTAGATATAGCCTGTGGCCCTTCCTCCACAGGTACTCGTTCTCCCCCAGCCATTTGAGCACCTCCTCCTCATGGTCCTCTGCAATGGAGTACTGTTTCCTCTCTCCCTTCTCCTTCTCCTTCGATTGCCTCTTCCTCCCTCTGGCAGGGCCTTCTGGGCTCTCATCAGCAGGGCTTTGATGGTCTTGGGGCTGGTCCACCACACCAGCAGCACCAGCAGCAGTAGCAGCAGCAGTAGTAGCAGCACCACCAGCAGCAGCAGGACCAGCAACAGAAGCACCAGCAACAGAAGCACCAGCAACAGAAGCAGCAGCAGGAGAAGCACCAGCAGCACCAGCAGAAGCACCAGCAGAAGCACCAGCAGCAGCAGAGTCAGCACCAGGGGGTGGGATGGTGGTTCTGTCCTTCTTTCCAGGGCTGGCAGGATTAGGCACAGGATTCCTCTTCTTCCCCATGGTCTCTGATGAAGATGTCTCTGGCAGCAGGTCTTTCCTCTGAATGCTGGCCGTGTGCGAGCTGCTTCCTTTTATATCCATGGGGCTGATGCAATGCATCCTCCCCGCATGCACAGTGAACGCTTTGCATCCGCTACGCATCCGCTAGGCATCCACTAGGTGTCCATGATGCATCCGCATCATCCGCTACACATCTGCCCCTTCCACTACACGTCCGCTTTGCTGTTCTCCCCCGGAAGCCCTGAGGACGTGCCATCCGCTTCCATCCACTAGGCTTCCGTTGAGCATCCGCTTAACATCCTTGTTACGTCCTCTCCCCGTCCGTTCCTTTCCGTTCTTTTCCATTCTGTTTATGCACATTTTTGCCCCTTTTGAGAGTGGATAACAACGGATGGAAAATTTGCTCGTCCTCTGTGTCCTTTTTACATACGTTTTGTATCCATCGGCCGATGTGACCTAGCCTTTATATTGGGAATTCTACCTGATACATATAGCAAAGATTTAAAATATTTGATTGTAAATGTATTAACAGCAGCTAGGATTGTATTTGCTAAAAATTGGAAAAATGAGAAAATACCATTGCAGGAGGAAACTATCAAGAAAATACTGGAATGTGCTGAAATGAGTAGATTGACATTTGAAATTAGAGAACAAGAGGATAAACAATTTTACAAAATTTGGGACCTTTTCTATCAATGGCTAGATAACAAAATATAATGAGAGAATATGTAGAATTTTAGAAAATAATGAATATATAAAGATGTATTTCTTTTCTTTTTTATTATTATTATATATATAAAATGTTTTTAGGATAGATTTGGGAGGACTAAATGAATTGTTATAAAATAAACTAAGTAAAGTATAGCTATCTTGCAAAGTATGAATGAACAAAATTATAGCCAGATGATTGATTAATAATAATACTAGGATATTCAATTTTTGATTGATAATATGAGTTATCATGTAATGTAACTGTAACAGAGATTATGAAATCGAAGCACAAAAAGTTTGCAAACCAACTGACACACTGCTTGTACATTTATGGAAGAAAGATGGATATTTTTATGTTTTGTTTGTTTTTTGTTTGTTTTTAAAAATCAATAAAACTTAACCCCCCACCCCAAAAAAAAAATTGAACCAAAGGTAGACCATTTTCCAAATATCATATCAGAAGTAAAATTAGCCAATACATTTTTGTTACATGAAGAAACAGTCCTAGACAATACAACTGGTTATCCCAAGTTCTGTCGTTCTAGTTTTTCTTTGGTGCAAGAAGGAAGTGTTATTTAGCTAAATAGATTGACAAAAAAAGTTCCAAGATGGATGAAGAAGGAGAGCACATAATGTATGGAGGCTGCTGTCACAAGAAGTTGATGGCCATGAGCTTATGTGGTTTAAAAGGGCATTTAGCCAAATCAGTAGAGAAAAGCTCCATCAATAGCTGTTAGACACTATGAAACATCTAAAGGCAGCAAATCTCTATAAATACTAATTGCTGGAAATCAGTAGCAGAAAAAGGCATGAGATAAGTGCCTTTTAAGAAGCTCCTCAGAGACTTCTAGTTAGTCATCTGCTGCCTTGCTCCCCATTATTGTCTGCCCACTGTGGCATCTATAGAAAGCCAAGGGAATTAGACTGATAAAAGCAGCCTTGAAACATCACAATGCAAATTCCACTTTCTATATTTTTCTGTGATGTTTTCCTCCCTTGCCTCCAAAAGGCAATGCTGGTTTTGTCCTTCTGACCAAGGCAGTGAGAACTTGTACAGGCTACTAAGTACCACAGTTCCTTTCTTCCCAGTATATGAAATAAAGTCATTTCTTCTGTTCTGAACAAAGGGAAAGTTATAGAAAAGCAATGTCAAACTCGTGGCATCATTGTCATCACATGACATATCGTGACTTTCCCCCTTTGCTAAAATGGGTGGTGGGGTTGGCCAATGTGTGGTGCATCCAGCCTTCAGGCCATAAGTTTGGCCCCTCTATCATAGAAGGACCTTCTCCATTGTGAAGTCACACCTCCTGAATTCAATTGGTTCATATAGGAGAAATAAAACTGATCCCTGGGATAAATGTTTGGTTTGATTATTTAGGATTCTATTTTTTATGAAGTGAAATGATTAAAATAAATAAGTTCTTCATTTTAGTTTCTGTGGAGATTCTAAGACATCCAGGTCATGGCTGTCCGAAAGATGTTTTTTTCAAAAGGCAACTGGACTTTCTTTGTTCTTCTTTGAATACATTTTGCTTCTTGTCCAAGAAGCTTCTTCTGACTGAATGGTGGAGGATGGAAGGATTTATATTCTGTGCAGGTATCTGATCATTAGGACTCTTTCTGAGAGTCTTTGAGGCCACCTGGAAATGTACCTGTGTCTCCAGGGTTACCTGAATAATGAAAATGGGTGTGGAACCTTTTTGGAATTGCTGAAAGGACTTGCAAAAAGCATCTTTGGGTCTTCATCCTAGTGTTTCCCCACAGGTACAGATTTTCAAATCAGCATAAACCATTTCACAAAACTGAATGCAGCAACTAGGCCCAACTGGATGGTTTTTCATGTCTGCATTAACTGTGTCCTCTCATCATTGCTTTAGTTTTCTGCATGGGCATTTACCATCAATGTTAAAATAATAGGCATGCTGGCTGCCCCATAAGATGCTGCTGGTAGAATGTGGCCATTCCACTATAAACACATTTCTTGCATTTTCATTGTTATTTGCAAAAATGCAAATAAATAAAGTTCATTAAAAGAAAAACAGAAAAAAATAGAAAAGAAAGAAAAAGTAAGAATATAGTAGAGAAAAATAAAAAAAGATCATGACATTTGTTCAGATTTTAAGAAACCTCTTTTATACATACAATTTAAGAAAATTATCCAGGTAATTTTTCTTGGTTGATATTTGCATATGCCTTTTAATGATTAAGACATAATTTGGTTTCTTTTGTATATTCAGTGTAGCATCTTTTTCCATATCATTCTTGTAGCCTGTCAATTTTCACTCCACTTTCAGATTAGTTTCAGTTTTAGTCATGTGTGGTGAAACTTGTTCCTCTTCCATAACTGTAGATTTTATCTATAGAGGCAGACAATCTTAAAATTAACTTTTGGCTCTATTTTTCAAAAGTTCCCTTCTGTAACTTAAAACAGTCTGCTTCATTCTGCTTTAGTAAGTTAAATATAAGTGTTCTTTTCCTTTCTTTGTAATTTTTACTTCCTTCTGTTTGTTTCTAGTTTCATTCTTCACAAACTCTTTACAGTCTCATTCCATCCTTTTAAAAAAAGAAAAGAAAAAGAAAGAAAAATAATTCAACATTCCCATGGGAGAAATTTTTTAACAAATTCCAAAATCTTATTTCAAATCCATCTGGACTTTTAGTCCATCTGTAACTTTCCAAAATCAAAATGTTAATTTGTTAATTAACAGTAATGTTAATTACTGTTGATCAGTAATCTCTGTTTTGTTGTATACAATGCTACCTCAGTACTCATTGTTAATTGGTTCTGGGAGGCATAACAAGTACTAAAAATGATAAGTGTCAAACAAACCATGTTCCTTACCATGTGTTCCTTTGTTTCGACAGGGGAGGACTTCCTATATGTCCCATTTTCTATATCAGCTATCTTCCCAGCATGGTGAACGTCTTGTCTGCATGGATGTTCCCCTTTTCCTACTGAAGCACACAAAGTAAACAGCAAGTACCAGACATTTTCATGTCTAAATGCATCAAGTACCAAATTTGATAAATTTTGAAGCAGTCAAGTACTGAGGTACTAGTATATTTAAAAAAAAACAAAACCTTTAAATGTATTTAAAACTTATTTCACTAAGGATTGCGGAAAACTCAACAAGTGTTTTGAAACTTGACCCAAAGTCTCTATTAGATAAAAAGCAGTTAACAATCAATCTCAAAAAGTGTTTGTAAAAAGAAATATGTGAACAGCGTTAATGACTCCAGTTGTGGTTTAAGCAAGATAGCTATTCTCTCATCTCACAGAGCTGGAAACCCATCAGAGACCACTGTCTTGTAATCTCCTTATAAGAAACAGCTTTTGGGAACACCTCTCAAGATCTTTCCTTATCCAGAAAAGAATTACAAAGAGCTGGTCTAGTCATTGGCTCTTCATTTCTCCATGGTCATTGCTTTCTTAAGTTCATCTTTTCTTCTCTGGAAGTTTATTTATTTAGGGTTCTAAATATGTAATGAATGAATTCAACACACACACACATGCATGCACGGAGAGATACATATATACTGTACATACAGTACATAGAGACACACGTTTGAAAAGAAGGAGCAAGCCAGAATTGCCTCCTTCTTTTTATGCAAAATATTCTTCCTGTGGCTTAGAAAGTACTTAAATCGCTTTATCTGTGTAACATTTTATACAAGATAATTAAAAACTGCCAAAATGTGGGAAATGCTTTGTTTTTTTCTGTTCATGTTATTGCCAGCTAGTAAATTATATAGCTCCAGAGAATCAGCATTCTGATGACATTCTGTACTCATGTTTTGATGATAGCTGACATTCAGTTGATTATTTGCAAAGAAGCTCTAAAGCATCATCTCTTTCCAAATTTAACAGCAGCTAACTCGTATTTTTATTGATTTGTGTGAAGATTAGTATCCAGTATAATACAGTCCTGCATCTTCCTCATAATGCTGCACTGGAAAAGGATTGTCTATCCTCCTTAACTTGTTTAAGAAAATGAATATTTACATTTCCATAATCTTTTATCTTAGTTTTATCTGAATGTAGAGTTTATTCAATTTTTAAAATACCACTAAGAAACCCGATCAAATCAAAGATGGCAAACTCAAAACTAAATCAGTTTCATAACAGTTTTTCCTTAACAACTGGCCTGAAGAAGTGAGATACAGAATATAGAAGATGCTAGAAGTGAGATACAGAATCAATCAACAATGGTAAATGGTAAATATGAGCTCAGGGTTGTCTTAATGCATGGGCCTGATGAGCACTTGCCCATGGACCCCATGAGCATAGGGACCCCATACTAATCTGTGTATGTGTTACCTGTTATCAGTGTAACCCTTCAATGCACCTTGTGTCATATAAAGACAGCAACATATTTATTACATTTTATGGCATTTTAAAATTAATACTAACATGCAAATATATGTTTAATTTTATTGACCATTTACATTCTTATTCCACTAAGTAGCTGTCATAGGGGCCCCAGTACACCGCTTTGCCCAGGGCCCATAATGCTGTTAGGATGGCCCTGAGTGACCTCTATAAAACTTATTCTGGCATTATGGTAACAAAATAAAAATTGTTACCACAGCATTAGGCAATATCAGAAAAATCTCCATGATCCTCATTAATGTGCGATCAGTGCCTCAGCATCTCCATTGAGGTGGTTGCGTAGATTTTCAGTAGCTGAGTCAATGATCAGTTTTGTTTGTCTAAAGTTAGCTGTGTGAGTTTCCTCTGAAGCAGGTAGCTTCCCATTCAAGAAAGCTTTTGTCTCTAAGATTTGCCCATTCACTTTTGCATCCCTTGGGAATACATGCTCCGTTGACACCACCACTTCAGTTGCTTCAAGTGGCAGTTTGGTTGTGCTTTTCACACAGTGGCTGGTTGTTGTTCTAACATTTTCAATTCTCAATGCAAAAAGTGCACACGGCAAGGGTAGAAAAAGGCTGGATGCCGTGCCTTTGAAATAGGCCAGATCAGGATGCAAATACAACCAGAAAAAAAAACTACTGCAATTTTATTTTATTGACATAGGATATAGTAATAGAATTCTGAAAGCCCAATAATAGTTTCCTTTCTTTCCTCTTATATTAAAGAGATTTGAGGTGAACAATGTTAGATTTCTTTCCCATGCTGTCTTGTTTTCCTAGAGTGATCTCATGCTTACTAATCATCATCCTCTTTTAATGACTCCATAATCCCTTGCAGGGTGGAGTTTGGGCAACTGGATTGAGCTGACTGTTTACTGGCTGGATGCCCTTCTTGTCCCCAATGCAGAGTTTTGTTCAGCAGATATATTTTCAGTGTGCTCAGAGAGAGAAATATCTGCCTCGATTTATGATCGAATTGACAACTTCCTATTTATGAGGTGAGAGCTCTACCTCTAAGACACCGCACCACCTGAATTCATGTTTACTAATGACCTCTGCAAAAAGATGAGGAGGGACTACTTTGCAAAAGGATAGTTGTTAATTTAATAAAGTTTACCAGAGATCATAAATAGCAATCAAATAGTATGACATAATTTAAAGACAAGGTTAACATTGACATTTTTTTAAACCACACATGATGCAGTCAATTTAATTTCTTATGAAAAGGGAAAAATGGTGCTTGTTCCAGAATAATATTAATAGGCATCATAGAATAGCATGTGATCAAAATTGTATGCCAAATTAATATTCCCTATGGAGCTTTTCCAGAAAGAAGATCAGACCTAATTACAGAAAAGACATTTCTGAAAAACAACCTAGGAGTTGTTCCGAGTGCTTCCAATTTGAGTTTTGAGGGGGAAAATTTGGGGGGGGGGGTGTGGACAAAATATGGCATCAATTATTAATAAACTGATATTCAGGAATTTCCAGTAATTTCAATAAAGCACCAAAGATATATCACATGATCCTTCCAGTTGCATTTTCTCTTCTCTCTCCCTTTATTTTAAGCATTTCTGTGACTGCATCCAGAAATTTGCTTCTCACATTATAATTAGGACAAATACATCAAAGTATTTCATGTATGATAAAGCCAAATTTATATGTGAAAAGTCTCTATTAAAGAGCTTTCTTTAACAGTTGTAAAAATTGAAAGGGAGGGCAGATCTGGGTTTCAAGTAGTGCTGAGTAGATTTTGTCACAGAGAAATATGTGAAATTGTCTTGAATGAATGTTCTACATTTAGCAAGCGATCAAGACTGATGGAAATACTTCAAGGCATCAACTTTTCTCAACATTTGAGTGAAGGATACAGTATCTATTCCATTGTTATACATTGTTGCAGCATCCCACAGTCATGAGAGGCCAGACAAGGAGATGCGTGCCTCGATGCGAGTGATGTTGAGTTGGCCATGCCCAGCCAGTCACATGACCACCACACCATGACCACCAACTAAGCCATGACCACAGAACCAGTTGTTAAAAAATTTGAATCCCACCCCGATTACATCCCAATATAATAGAATAGAATAGAACAGAACAGAACAGAACAGAACAGAACAGAACAGAATAGAATAGAATAGAATAGAATAGAATAGAATAGAATTCTTTATTGGCAAAATGTGATTGAACACACAAGGAATTTGTTTTGGTGCAAGTGCTCTCAGTGTACATAAAAGAAAAGATACATTTGTCAGAAGTCAAGAATCATCAGGTACAACACTTAATCATAGTCATGGGGTACAATAAGCAATCAAATCATACTAGAAAACAGTCAATATAAATCGTAAGGATACAAGCAACAAAGTTGCATCCATACACTCACAAGTAGGAGGGGATGGGCAATAAGAAGTGATGAGGATATGGTAATTAAAAAAATACATGAATGTTCTGAGATGGATAGCCGAACCAAATTGTTAAAAAATAAACAAGATTGTGACTATTATGAAATATGGAACATTTGGTATGATTGGTTAAAGAAAAGGTAATACTTGACATTTGGATAAGTTATGGAAATGACAGAAGATGTGCATTTAATTGTAAACTATATAGAGAAATTAAAACATTAAAAGAATGAAGGAGTTATTGTAACAAGGCAGATCATGTCAATGATAAAAATAAAGGAAAAAAGTTAACCATTGCTCAATATACGCTTCAAAATGTATGTATGTGTGTATGTATATATATATGTGCTGTTCAGCTTTCTTCGGGTATTATCCCACTTCATTGTAGTGCTTTTAAAGTTGTAGCAACGTTTCAGGAGAATCTCATCTGCCATCATCAGGCTTCTGTATAGAGTTCGTATGTGGGTCAGACTATCACAGCCGTTAGTTTTAAATTTGAGGCTAGCCTACTGCTGTGCCAGGATGGTTTTTTCTACATCCTGATTGGTTGGGAGTCTTGGTCTGTGTTTATTGTTCTTGGAGTTAGTTTGATTGGTGTTTCTGGTTTCTTCTGTCTGTTTTGTGGCTCTGATTGGCTGGCACTGTGTTCCTATATTGGAGGCTTTCAGTGGAGCTTGGCTTCGTGTAAAAGGACGTCTGTTATCTATTATATATATATATATAATATATATGTGCTGTTTAGCTTCCTTCGGGTATTATCCCATGTCATTGTAGTTCTGTTAAAGTTGTAGCAACGTTTCAGCAGAATCTCATCTGCCATCCTCAGGCTTCTGTATGGATATGGGTCTTACAGCTCCTGGTTTTAAATTTGAGGCTGGTCCATTCTGATTGGTTGGGAGCCTGGACCTGTGTTCATTGGACTTGGAGTTTGATTGATTGGTGTTCCTGGTTTCTTCTGTCTGTTTTGTGGAACAGTGTGGCAACAGTCTGTTCTTGTGTTGGAGGCTTTTAGTGCAGCTTGGCTCCGTGTGAAGGGACGGCTGCTCTTCATTAGCAAGCTGCTATTCATTAGCAAGCTGGGTTTCACCTGGGTGCCTGGTGGGGGGGTTAGGTTGGAGCTATCAGA
>BLBF01000016.1:35430705-35468331 GCA_015471245.1 Laticauda colubrina | reverse complement strand
TATTATCATTTTTCAGGGTTTGTAACGCTCTGAATTCATCTTTTTGCAAATTATTTTTTGGTGGTTTCGTTGTGCATAAGATGTGAGTAACCTGGTATCTTATTCTGTCAGCTTCATCTGTATTTAATTTGGTTAGGCTGGATTCTACTGCACATATGATGGATTCTGTTGGGATTTTTTTGGGTGCTATGGCATAATTGAATCCTTTGGATAGGACATCTGTTTCTGTTTTGTTGAGTTCTCTGTTGGAAACATTATATACTAATTGTTTCAGGTGTTGTGGTGGGTTGTTGGGGATTTTCTTGTCATTTTCTAATTTTTTTAGTTTCTTTGAGAGTTTTTCATTTTTGTAAGTGGTTTCAGTTTCAGCTCTCCAAGTTGTAAGTTGTTTTATCTTATCCCAAAGTAGAGGGTGGATTTTGCTGCTCAATTCCAGGTGTAGTGCTAGCAAATCTTTGTTTAACTGATCTAATTGGAATCTTTTACTGTGAACTTCATTTCTGAGTAAAGCTATCTCTGTTCTTTTCACGATACGTTTGGTAGCTGCTGTGTTCTTATGAAATGTTAATTTGAAGCAGGTTGGTGTTACATTGTTGTCTCTGCAGCTGCATAGGAATTTTAGGTCACATAGTATTCCTGCTCTTTTAACTTCCAGCTTTTCATAGCTTTTGATCTGGCTGTTTATTTCCTCCCCGTAGAGGTCAGATATTTGTTTTTTTAAGCTTTCATGGGTACTTACATGTGTGCTGTTTAGCTTCCTTCGGGTATTATCCCACGTCATTGTAGTTCTGTTAAAGTTGTAGCAACGTTTCAGCAGAATCTCATCTGTCATCATCAGGCTTCTGTATGGATGTGGGTCTCACAGCTTCTGGTTTCAAATTTGAGGCTGGTCTATTCTGATTGGCTAGGAGCCTGGGTCTATGTTCACTGGATTTGGAGTTTGATTGGTTGGTGTTTCTGGTTTCTTCTATATGTTTTGTGGCTTTGATTGGCTGGCAACACTCTGTTCTTGTGTTGGAGGCTTTCAGTGCAGCTTGGCTTTGTGTGAAAGGATGGCTGCTATCTATTAGGAAGCCAGGTTTCATCCGGGTGCCTGGTGGGGGGGTGTTTGAGTTGGAGGCATCAGAGGGAGTCTGTTTGTGCTCATGTGTTTGTCTGTTTTGTGGGGTGGAGATCTTTCTATTTGAGAGTGCAGGCTTCCAAATGATTGACAGTCTTCTGGAATCATCTCTTCTATTCATGCTTTCAGGTCTTTTTTCAATCTCTATGGCTTCTCTGATGATTCTGTGGTTGGGGTTTTCTATAGTGGCTAGGATTTTAGTGCCATTGAAGTTGATGTTGTGACCTGTGGTTTTCATGTGTTGGACTAGTAAGGAGGTGTGTTCCAGCTTTTTTACTGCATTTTTGTGTTCATCTAGGCGGGTACTTATTCTTCTATTGGTCTGTCCAATGTATGTGGCCGGGCATAATGTACAGGGAATTTCGTATGTGCCTTGGTTTTCCAGGTCAATTTTATCTTTGGGGTTTCTAAGGATGGCTGCTATTTTTTTGTCTGTTTTGAAGGCAGTCTTGATGTGATGCCTGTGTAGTATCTTATTGATTTTATCTGTAGTACCTCTTATGTTGGGCAAGACAGCTGTTCCATAGGTCTTTTGGTCTTCTAGGTCTCTGTTTTGTCTTGGTGTGTTTTTATGGATCAAGTTGGTGATTTTGTTTTTTGAAGCCATTGGCTGGGCTGCTGGGCTGAAAGTGAGATCCAGATGATTTGCTCCCCCTTTTTATAGGCAGTATAGATTTTCCCCTAGGTGTCCCTTTGCATCCTCTAGGCATCCTCTAGCCATCCTTAATATCTGAGATAGGTCCCCTCTGCGAACATTTTTTCTGTTTTAAATGCTTTGTTTTCGTGCTGCATCTGCTAGGCATCTTTTCTGCATCCATTCTGCGTCCGTTCCACTTCCTCCCTGTGTCTGTTTATCACTGGAGCGGATGGAGTTGCACGGATGCGAAGCGGATGCCTAGCGGATATAGCGGATGTATAACGGATGCAGAACAGATGCCTAGCGGATGCCTAGAGGATGCAGAATGGACGCATTGGATACATTTTCCGCACAAAAGTTTTGAGCAGTTCAAAACTTTCTGAGCGGATGAAACGTCAATAAACGGATGCTGGATGGATAGAGAGGATGAAAAACAGAGGCAGTGAGTACAGAACGGATACATCATGTTAATCAACGGATGACAAGTGTTTTCCTCCATTTTACATCCTCTTTCCATCCGTTGGTGCAGTGTGACAGGGGCTTTACTGATTTTGTCTGTAGTACCTCTTATGTAGGGCAAGACAGCTGTTCCATAGGTCTGTTTTTCTTCTAGGTCTCTGTTATGTCTTGGTGTGTTTTTGTGGATCAAGCTTTTGATTTTGTTTTTGTGGAAGCCGTTGGCTGTCAATACTTTAGTCAGGGTGCATAATTCAGTCTTTATATGTGTCTTGTCGGCGTTTGTTTCAGGTAATTAGTGTTTTAGCCACGGAATTTATCTGTGCTGGGTGGTGGTGGGATTGGGCGTTGAGGTAGCGGTTGGTGTGTGTTTTCTTCTGGTATACGGTGTGTCCCAGTGTGCCATCTGTTCTTTTGTAGATTAGTACATCTAGGAATGGTAGTTGTTTGTTTATTTCCGTTTCCATGGTGAACTTGATTTTGGGGTGTGTGTTGTTTAGGTGTGTTAGGAAATTGTTTAGGTTTTCTTTTCCATGGGGCCAAATCACAAATGTGTCATCGATGTATCTTAGCCACAGTTTGGGTTTGTGGGTGGCATTAGCCAGGGCTCTGGATTCGAATTCTTCCATGAACAGGTTTGCAATGATGGGTGACAGTGGTGATCCATAGGGGCTCCTTCAATTTGCTTGTATCTTTGTCCTTTGTATATGAAATATGTGTTGGTTAGGCAGTGTTCTGTTAGTTCCATGAGGTCTTTGGCTGGTTGGTATTTATTTTTGATGATTTCAAGAGTTTCTTTTATCAGAACTTGAGTGAATAGTTAAACCACGTTGAAACTTACAAGCAGATCTTCTTGTTCCACATGTAGATCTTTGATCATTTTTTAGACGTGGTATGAGTTTTGTACATTTTTCAATAGAGATTGAAAAAAGACCTGAAAGCATGAATAGAAGAGATGTCAATCATTTGGAAGCCTGCACTCTGAAATAGAAAGATCTCCACACCACAAGCCAGGCAAACACCTGGGCACAAACAGACTCCCTGTGATACCTCCAGCTCAAACACCCCCCCACCAGGCACCCAGAGGAAACCTAGCTTCCTAATAGATAACAGCCATCCTTTCACACGAAGCCAAGCTGCACTGAAAGCCTCCAGTGCAGGAGCAGAGTGTGGCCAGCCAATCAAAGCCACAAAACAGACAGAAGAAACCAGAAACACCAATCAATCAAACTCCAAGTCCAATAAACACAGACCAAGACTCCCAACCAATCAGGATGAAGAAAAAAACCATCCTGGCACAACATAGGCTAGCCTCAAATTTAAAGCTAAAGTTGTGACACTTGTAGCATCCCCATGATCATGTGACCAAAATTGAGCCACTTGGCAAATGAGTCATACTTATGACTATTCCTGTATCCCAAGGTCATGTGTTCATCTTTTGCAACCTTCTGACAAGCACAGCCAATGGGGAAGCTAGATTCACTTTGCAGGTTACTAACTAGGTTACTAACTTATCAATTGCAGCAATTCACTTAATAACTGACACAAGAGAGGTTGTAAAATGGGACAAAACTCATTGAACAAATGTCTCCACTTAACAACAGAAATTTGGAGCTCAATTGTGGTTGTAGGTCGAGAACTACTTATACACATTTAAAGGAGTATTTCATATTTATGTAATTCACCAAAGAAAACTATGCTTAAGGCATTCAAGAGGAAAAAGAGCTGAAGATCACCTCTAAACATAAGAATAGGAAGGTGACATAAACTGAGTCAAACACTAGTTCATCAAGTCATATTGTGGACCCAGATGAGTAGCAATTAACCAAGATATTTTTGTATTCTTTTTAAATTTTAGCTTTTCTGAGAGATGCTGGGATTTGATCCTGGGAACTTCTACATGTGAAACACATGATCTGCCATCCCTCTCTACAGTAGATCATGTTAGATAAGATGGTTCATCCACAATCTTGCATTTCCCAGCTAGCTTTTCAAGAAAAGAAAAGCTACAGTAGGCTTTTCTTTTGAGCAGAAGCAAAAAGCAGAGACATCACCCTGCCAACAAAAGTGTTTATAGTCAAGGTTATAGTTTTCCCAGTTGCAATGTATGGCTGTGAAAGTTGGACCATAAGTAAGGCTGAGCACCAAAGAGGCCTTTGAACTGTGGTGCTGCAGAAGACTCCTGTGAGTCCCTTGGACTGCAAGGTGATCAAACCGGTGAGTCCTAGAGGAGATTAACCCTGACTACTCCTTAGAAGGCCAGATCCTGAAGATGAAACTCAAAAACTTTGCCACATAATGAGAAAGAAGGATTCACAGGAGAAGAGCCTAATGCTGAAAAAGATTGAGGTACTGAACAATGGAACGACAGAGAATGAGGTGGCTGGCTGGAATCAATGAAGCTATTGGCATGAGTTTAAATGGACTCCAGAAGATGGTAGAGGACAGGAAGGCCTGGAAGAGCATTGTCTATGGGGTTGCGATGGGTCAGACATGACATTGCAACTAACAACAGCTTCTGCGTAATTTGCTGATAAGATATTAATAGGCAAAGCCCTCATTTCGGCACCAAACACAGAGAATAAACTCAGGCAGGTGTTCTTCATGGCATTAACCTGATTCAAGCCAAATTTTCAAGAATTGAAACAGACTTTGGGCATATTCCTTATTGTGTGTTTCTCAACCTTTTCTTCACCATGGGTCCAGAGGTGGATTTCTATCATTCTGTCCACCTCTGTAGAACCGGTAGCTCTGAAGATCAGCAGACATAGAACAGGTTCTAGGTCTGCTGATATTTTTGCCCACCCGCCCACCTGGGCTCTTATTTGATCTTTATTTCCTGATTTTTCAACTTCAGCTGTTGAACAAGGCATAGCTGCAGCTAAAAAAACAAGAAAAGAGGGCTGTTTCAAAGGCTGCTTCTCGGCAGCATGCTAATGATGTGCTAATGGTGTGAGGCTCACAGTGGGTAGGGAAGCTCGTAAATCCCGAACTGCTAGTTAACCCTTTTGTATCCCACCTCTGCATAGGTCCCCTTTAAATGCCTTTTGGGTCCACAATTCATGGCCACGGAACCCTAAGACTTAACTCAAGTTTTCAATCATAAGATTTGTTCAAGCCGTCGCAGACCTCCTGTGATGACATCATGTGACCCCAGGTCACAGGCCTTACATATTATACTTATATATATTATACTCTGCAAATATGTTTCATAGTTACTTCTGCATGAAAATTTAACAGAGAATGCTCTTAAATTCTCTTCAATGCATATTTAACATTTATGCTATAGGCACGTACAGTACATGAAACACAACTTTAGGCAGGAAGAGGCCACCAGAGACAAAATTTAACATCTATCTTCCACCTCTCCTGCTCAGTTTCACTCTAAAGCATGCATATATTATTGTGGAATTCATCTGAAACATAATACTAAATCAGTATAAATTGGTATGGGGTATCAGAACTTGTTAATGATTGTATTGTACATTATTTCACTTTTTTGGGGTTCTCTTAGAGTTCTTTAATTTTCATTAAAAAGAAGTAAAATTATTTTTAATGAACTCTGTCTCATGACTTTCTCTGCATGTGTATTTGCCATTGAAGCAAATAAAAACAAAAAGTTACCATGTCACACAGTAAATTTCTACTCCGAAGCCCTGTGACTTCTCAGTAATCATGTCAAGTGTGGATTGAACAGATGTATATTTTACCTGACACCTCAATTGGCCCTACTATTTTGAAAATTTGAGAGTAATAATCTTACCATATCTGAGCAAGGGTGGGTGGGGTTTGGAGAAGAACTCTTTTTCTCCCTGCCTTTTGATTTGGAGTCTGTGGGCATAATATTTTGTGCAAGTTGAATCAGAATAGCTGTTGGAACAAATCAGTTGCTTTCATCCGGAACTAGACTGGGATTCATTAAGCATTGCACTCATGCATATTCATGCAGCTTTCCTAAGCTGGACTAAACAAGGGTTCTTCTATTTTGAAATGAATAACAGTGATTACCTAGGGCTGATGTACGTTTAAAAACATTGAGGTGTCTCTCATGATTTCTATGCAAATTGCAGAGATGGTGATTACAAGTTAGAAGGAGCTGCTGTTCTCTTTCCCATGATATAGAATAGAGTGTCAGCTTCTATAAAGCCATACCTTCATCAAGCATATTTTGCCCGAGCATGCAGGCAGTCTTATGAAATAATAGAAGTTCAAACTCATTAGTAGGTCACATCATCAGTCACATCATTTTATGCTGGAAAAAGGAATGATGCTTCTCCATCCATCTTCAAGTTCTTGATAGGACAAGGGAGAGTACAGGTGCTCGGATTGTGCTGTGGAGATGATGTAAATAATGGGGGGGGGGGGGAGTCCCATAAAATTAATGGGTACTTGATGGAGTGTAAAACAAGAGCAGTCAAGGACAGGTGTAGGATATTGTCACTTACTAGGTGCTTCTGCATTTCCTATAACTCAGTACCATATGGGCTGGCTTTTGTGTGCTATGGAAACTAAGCCATTCAATGTCACAGAAATGCCTTGAAAGAAGAGAAGTTGTACTATTCATCAAAGCATAAAATATTGAAATGAACAATTTTTTAAAGAAAATAAGGCACGTCATAAAGAAAAGTCATCCAACTCTGCAGCCAACACTTGCCTTGCTGTGCTGTAGATCCCATGAGCTACCTAATATATACACACACACAAAAAGTGTGATAGATGACAGGAAAATATTAATTAAGAGCTTGATCATCATATTACAAAGGGGATAGGAGGCATAGATGGCTCATTAGTCAGGAATACATTTTATGCATTGTATTAAATTTTAAAACATGGGCTAATTATCAAATGTCTCTGGGACATGTATCTCTTGAAAAAGATAGAATATATTTAGCTGATGCATTCAAAGGGAAAATGTTATACTTTGACCAACGCAGCATCAACATTTGTTGGCTAATAAGAAGCAGTATATAAATATATAAATTGATATAAATATTTTGAGAAAGATCTGTTCCTTAAAACTCATTGCTGATGCTCTACCCCTAAACATTCAACCTGGCTAGCATGTAGAATGAAACTGTCAGGATTTCAGCAGTTGTCCTAATTAAACCATGAGCTTCAAAAACTTCAAAGAATTTATTAGGAGTGAACATGTCAGTTCCTGTATCTGTATGAAGCTGATTCTGAGACATGTAATTCACTGTCACAGGATCAATGACTTGACAAAAATCAGATGCGCTTTTTCCATAGATTACTCTTAAATTCCTTCTGCTATATAACAATAAAGTTATATACTTTATTGATTCTTCACATTTCCTTTTCTACCTCCTTTTGTCATAGACAGACTTTTAGCCATTGGTTTCTAAATTCTTCAGTAGCCTTCCAATCTCTCTCCCTCTGTCCCATTTTCATTCCTTGCCTTTTGAACAAAGGAGAAAAGGAAGATAGACTAGTTATTGCTCTGCCAATTCCCATAATCCAGTGATATTAAAAATATACAGACTTGCAACAGTTCATTTAGTGACCATTTGAAGTTACAACAGCACTCAAAAAAGTGACCATTTTTCACACTATTGTGGCATCGCAAGGTCAGGTGATCAAAATTCAGACACTTGGCAATTGATACTTATTTATAATGGTTGCAGTGTCCCAGGGTCACATGATCACCTTTTGTGACCTTCTGACAAACAAAGTAAGTGGAAAATCCAGATTCACTTAATAAACATGTTACTATCTTATCAACTGCAATGATTCACTTTAAAAAAATGGTGTCAGATTTATGACAACAAGCAACTGTTGAATTATTTCTATTGGAGAATATGACTTTTGGGGGTTATTTCTAACTTCTAATATTTTTGGGTAATTCTAGGTTGTATCAGGTCTGGAATAATGTCAAGTTTCAAGTGATGAAATCCATTTAAAAAGAAAAGAACAAAGTCAATCTCCCAAAACAAATTCTTTTATTTAGGAAAGCATCAAATTGGCAAAGTCCATGGTAATTCCGGATCTGACACAACCTGGAATTACCACACAATATCACAAGTTAGAAACAACACCCCAAAGTCATATTCTCCAATGGAAGTAATTCAACATTGCGTGATGTCATAAATCTTCACCTCCAGGGGGCCAAGCACAGACAGCTTGTTTCTCACAGGAAGAAAGCTCACCTAGCCAAAACAACTCTCTTTATCTCCACTCCTCCCTACTTAGGAATGTGGAAAGCCAGAAACCCTTCCCCCATGACTGCCATAGAGAAAGTTAGAGAAAGAATATATACTAAGCCTAACTAAAATGGCTACACATATGTCAATTTCAGGCTTGACAATTGGATAAAAAAAAGGTTGTAAAATGAAGCAAAATTCACTTTACAAATATTTCACTTAGCAACAGCAATTTTGGGCTCAATTGTGATCGTAAGTCGATAACTACCTGTATATAGCTCCAAGAGTAGAGAAAAAGCTTGTGTGGCATCAATGGGATTATCTGATAGGCCTGAAAGGTAAGATAAAGGGCAGGGGTGGGTTGCTGGGAGTTTGTAGAGGTTTGGGAGATCCCCTGGCTAAGATTCTGTGCAGTTTGGAGAATCCCAAAATCCCACTCCTGGCTGGCTCCACCCAGCCCTCCCCTTCCAGGAGTATCCATGCAGCCCATTTTGGATGCAGGTAAGTGCAGGGTGTGTGCAGAGGCGTGGGGAGGGTGAAAAACAGGCCTCCCAAAAATTCAAGAAGGCCAGAAATGGGCCTATTTCCGATTTCCAGAGAGCCTCCGGAGCCCAGGGAAGCTATTTTTGCCCTCCTGGAGGCTTAAGGAAAGCCTCTGGAACCTGGGGAGGGCAAAAACATCTCCCCACCAGGAGGCTGATGAGGCCACGCCCACCATGGCCATGCCCATCCAGCAACCAGACAGAGAACCTGTTGCTAAAATTTTTGAAGCCCACCCCTGAGTAGGCGTCTTTATAAAGGGTTGTTATTCTGACAGGGGAAACAAAAGTATGAATCAATGAAATATTAACAAAAAAAATCATTTTTGCTTAGTTGAGGCAGAATTAGCAAGGAGGGAGAACAAACTGGAGGAAGCTTTATTTCCCCAAAATTCATTTCTTTGTAAAATTACAATAATTGGAAGAACTTTGGTGACGCAAGATCAGATTGTAAAACACTGAATTTTTTCTTATACTTTTCCCGATGTTTCCTTATATTGATTTGTGCAATTATATTTTGCAGATGCCCTGACTGGTTCCTGGCAGTCTTGAAACATAAGCAGATTGATGCATTCTTCTCCCTTGACTGGATTTCCAATTGAGAAAATCCATAATCTTTCCAAAGCAGGCCACTTGGCTGTAAGTTTGGGAATCAATCAAATCCAATGAAGATTTGACTGTTCACAGAATAAAATATTTGGAAGTGAACCTTAAAGTAATAGCTGAGCAAATAGGGTGCAAATATTTTAGCCAGTGATTTCTGGAGTTCTTCTAAAAGTTAATGCTGATGTGTAAGTTTTAAGACTCTAGTTCTGTACATTATTCAAATACCAAGCTTAGTTCTCAGATCGTACAAAGCTGAACATCCATGAGCTATAGGTAGTATCTATTCATTGAAAGATGTGCCTTGTCAGTTCAAAACAGAACAAAAACATTTACACATTATCCCCAGTTTCTAAAATTCTTATTATTGTACAAATAAAATTAATAGCATACATTGCTATTGGTGGTGCAGTGGTTAAAATGCAGTATTGCAAGCTAATTTTTCCAGTTGCCAGCAGTTCGATCCTGACAGGTTCAGTGTTAACTCAGTCTCCATCCTTCTGAGGTCAGTAAAATAAGGACCCAGATAGTGGGGGCAATATGCTGACTCTGTAAACCACATAGAGAGGGCTGTAAAGCACCGTGAAGCAGCATATAAATCTAAGTGCTATTGCTATTTATTTATTTATTGTATGCAAGTAGTTCTTGACTTACAACAGTTCATTTAGTGACTGTTCAAATGTACAACGGACTTGAAAAGGGTGAATTATGAACATTTCTCACACTTATGACCATTGTAGCACCCCAGTGATAGCATGACCAAAATTCAGACACTTGACAATTGGTTTGTATTTATGATGATTGCAGCATCCCAGGGTCATGTGATCATCTTTTGTGATCTTCTGTCAAGCAAAGTCAACAGAGACCCATGGCTAGTAAGAAGCATGTCACTAGCCTAACAATTGAAATAATTCACTTAACAACTGCTGCAAGAAAGATCATAAAATGGAGCAAAAATTACTTAACTGTCTTGCTGAGCAATATAAATTTTGGCCTCAATTATGGTTGAAAGTCTAGGATAAGAATCTTCAAACTTGGTAATTTTAAGACTTGTGAACTTCAACTCCCAGAATTCCCTAGCCAGCATGGCTGCCAAGTTGCCAAGTTTGAAGACACCTGGTCTAGGACTACCTATATATTTCTTCTCTGTATGACTCTTACTATCTTGTACTCCCAGCTTCCGAAGAAATTTAAACAAAGTAAAAACTGAAAGATATTGACAGTTTCTGACCAATCTATAGCTATTCATACAGCCTAATAGCAGTGTATTATGATACTCAAGAGATTTGTTGATTTCTAAATATTTAAGCCCATGTCACACTGAACCGACGGATGCAAAGAGGATGTAAAACGGACAAAAAATCTTGCCATCCGTTCGAAAACGCGATGTACTCACTGCCTCCGTTTGGCTTCCTCTCTATCCGTCCAGCATCCGTTTATTGACGTTTCACCCGCTCCGAAAGTTTTGGGCTGCCTAAAACTTTTGCGTGGAAAATGTATCCAGTTCGTCCGTTCTGCATCCGCTATATCCGCTAGGCATCCGCTGCGCATCTGCGCAACTCGCATCTGCCCAGACGCAGGGAGGAAGTGGAACGGACGTGGAAAAGATGCAGAATGGATGCCTAGCGGATGCAGAATGGAAACAAAGCATTTAAAGCGGAAAAAACGTTCGCAGAGGGGACCTATCTCGGATATTAAGGATGTCTACAGGATGCCTAGAGGATGCCTAGAGGATGCCCAGCGGAAAACCTATACTGCCTATAAAAAGGGGGAGCAACTCACCTGCATCTCACTTTCAGAACAGCAGCCCAGCGGTGCAGACCTCTGCGGCCTTCATCTGGCTCTTCCTCTTCCACAGCATCCAGTCATGTCCACCATGGATTGTGACAAAGTCCTTTCAGCAGCCACCATCCTTCTGCAACAGTGCGAAACCATCTACAGGCTCTGTGAACTCTACTACGGGAAGAAAAAGAGGTGGCCAAGAAGCGTCTGGGTACGAAGATGGATCACCAGAAGAGCAGAGTACGGACTATACAACAAGCTGATGGTGGAGCTCAGGAACGAAGACCCTCGTGCATTCCAGAACTTCATGAGGATGCCTCCAGCCATGTTTGACGAAGTTGTGCAGTGGCTGATACCCAGGTTGACCAAGGCAAAAACCAACTTCCGGCCCAGCCTGGAACCTGGGCTTAAGGTGGCACTCACTCTGCGCCACCTGGACTCAGGGACCACCTACAGGAGCATGCAGTATGGCTGGAGGGTGCCACCCAGCACCATCATCTTTGTGGTCAGAGAAGTGGTGCAGGCCATCATCGAAGAATACATGGAGGAGCTCCTCCAGTGCCCCTCCACTGAAGAAGGATGGAAGAAAGTTGCAGAGCAGTGGTAGCAGAGGTGGAACTTTCCCCACACCGTTGGAGCCATAGATGGCAAGCATGTGGCCTGCAAAGCTCCAGCCAAGTCGGGGTCCACTTATTTCAACTACAAGGGCTTCTTCAGCATCATCCTCTTCGCCATGGTTGATGCTGACTACAAGTTCATGAACATCGATGCTTCAGGCAATGGGTCAGCTTCAGATGCCCAGGTATACAACGCCAGTCACCTCAAGGGTGGGCTGGAATGCAACCTCATCGTGGGCTTCCCAGATCCAGAACCCCTGCCCAACGACACGCAAGATGTGCCCTACTTCATCATGGGGGATGATGCCTTCTCCCTCACAACCTACCTCATGAAGTCATACACCTCCAAATACCTCACCCGTGAAGAGAGGATCTTCAACTACAGGCTGTTCAGGGCAAGACGGATGGTGGAGAACGCCTTTGGTATCCTGGCCAACAGGTTCCAGGTACTTCTCACCACTATGCAGCATTGCCCAGAGACCGTGAGGAGGATCATGGAAGCTTGCTGCATCCTGCACAATCTCATGCGCACCCGCTACCCAGTCTTGCAGAACAGGCTTGTGGACCATCAACAAGGCAATGGGGACATGGAGCCTGGGAAATGGAGACAAGGGCAAAACCTGATCGACACTCAGGATGTGCAAGGCCCCCCCAACAGAGCCTCACGTGAGGCGAAGAAGCAGCGCAACCTCCTGAAACACTGGTGCAACTCCCCAGCTGGAGGAGTGGAGTGGCAAGACAGGATGGTAAATGCTTAATGGATGCTTCCTTCAGCCTGTCTCATCATACGGATGAGATTGGGCCATGTATATTGGGTTGGCCTACAATGAACAGGGCGTTTAATAAAGAGTTGTGTTTATGTTGACATGTGTGGATAATTATTACATTATTATTGATAATAAAGGGCCGTAGGTGTGGCACGTGGGAGGGTGGACCATACAGTCCCACTATGCTTGCACTGGAGGTTTATCTATCCCACTGCTATCCTAACCCATCCCAGAGGTATCCCTGCCCATCCCACTGCTATCTTAACCCATCCCACAAGCATGCAAAGGCTTAAACCATTTCTAAAAGTTTCCAGAAAGACTTTATTAAAAAAAAGAAATGAAGCAGGTGTGTGAATCATAAATAGACTTTATTAACAACAAGCTATAAGACAAAAATGAGTCTCTGGCACTCCTCTTGGTCGCTCAGTCTCAGGGGTGAAGGGTGCAGGTGCTGTGGAGGTGGCTGCTGTTGGAGTGCTTGTCATCAGCTCCTCCAGAAGCAGAAGCAGCAGAAGCGCCAGCCCCAGAAGAGCGAGCCCGTGCTGCAGAAGCCCCAGCAGAAGCAGAGTGAGGGCCAGGTGGTAGGATGGTGGCCTTGTCCCTCTTGCCAGGGCTGGCAGCAGATGGCTGAGGCTTGCTGTGCTTCCACATGGTTGTGGGGTTGCTGGCTGGCAGGGAGGCTGGCAGGAACCAAGGCTGGCAGCAAGGCAGGCAGCAAGGCTGGCAGGCAGACATGAACCAATGCTGGCAGCAAGGCTGGCAGCAAGGCTGGCAGGCAGACATGCAGGCAGGGCAGGCAAGGCAGTCGATGTGTCCAACAGCAGGTCTTTCCTCTGAATGGCGACCTGTTTCCGAGCTGCTTCCGTTATATCTGCGGGGCTGAGGCAATGCATCCTCCCCGCATGCGCAATTAATGCCAGGCTTCCGCTGTGTATCCACTGTGCATCCGCTGTGCATCCGCTTCATCCGTTTGGCGTCTGCTGTGCATCCGCTGTATCCGTTCCGCGTCCGCTTCGTTGAGGCCCCCCGGAAGCCCTACTCCCATCCGCTTCCATCCGCTGGGCTTCCGTTCCGCATCCGCTTTGCATCCGCCCTGCGTCTTCCCCGCGTCCGTGTTATCCGCTCCGGTTATGCAAATTTTTGCCCCTTTTGAGAGCGGATAACAACGGATGGAACATTTTGCTCGTCCATTTTGTCCTTTTTGCATCCGTTGGCCAGTGTGACATGGGCTTTAAATTGTGCTATGTAAAAGTAGCCCAAACAAGCTAAAATGATGTATATTGCACAAGCTTAGAACTAAGAAGCAAACACATCTGTTTGTCATTTGAACTAAAATATCTATTTTTGATTGTCATCAAATTGTTTTCAATTCTTAGCAACCACACGAATAAAGAGTAAATTGTCCAATTACTTTGCAATTAAAAAGAAATATTCATAAACATGTACATTATATTCATTTACTTACAATGCATCAAATTTATTTAGTGGCATGAGATTTAAAGAATTTTATTCCATAGTTGCAGACAAAAATTAAATTATTTTAAATATAAAAATTTAAAATAAATTTATTAAAAATAAGAATTCTGCAAGGGAGTTATTGAGTCTGTCATTTGTACCTCTACTAAGCAGGACATGTACAGACTTCAATGGATAGTTAGGACTGCAGTAAAAACAAATGCAACCGGCCTGCCTTCCATTAAGGATCTGTATACTGCACTGGTCAGAAAAAAGGGCTCAGAAAATATCTAAATATCTTACATCCTGGACATAAGCTGTTTTAATTATCCCATCAGGATGCCACTATAAGGGCATGTATGCCAAAACAACTAGACAAACGACAGGTCCCTCTCCCCCCATACCATCACTCCGCTAAGCACCAAATTTCCACAGCACTGTCTTATTCCTAAGGATATCTAACCCTGTAGTAGGACTGTATTGCTATTATCCTTCTTATTTTCTCATCTTTCCTACTACCTCCTCCAATTGGTATCTTATGGTTTATCATTGTTTGTATCTCATGATTTATGACTTACCACTTTTTTGTTTGTATGTATACTAAGAACTTATGCACTAAAGACAAATTACTTGGTGTCCAATCACACTTGGCCAATAAAGAATTCCTATATAGTCCTATATCCAGAAATGGAAACTATGCATAATGGTCTGCAGCATTCAGTGCTGACTTCTATAGCTGGAGAATTTCTTTACAACTTTCTCCTTGCTTCATGCTACAGGTATGAGGAAAAATTATCCAATGTATTTTTGCACATTGTGCAATGTATCTTGTGGGAAGCAGTTGATCATGGTGATTTTTCATTCTTTGTTCTCTCTGTGTGCAGTGATTTTTTTTTGCTTTTTTCAATCACATGCATGTGTGACCAATACTAGGTTAATTACATTTCTAGCAACAACTTTTCAACAGATGTTGCAAGTGTATTTGAATGGTTGCTCCAAATTATTCCAAGAATACGTTTAATCAGAACAATAGCTGAAAATTGACTTACATTCTATGTTAAACCTGCTTTACTTGAGGTCTCAGGTTCAGTATCTGGTGAAAAGTATGTTGGGACTTCGAAGTAAGGTGTCAGTCAAAGTAAAGCAAATGTTCTAAAGGTTTCTCTGAAAAGTTCAGTTTGAATTTTGACACAATATTTTAGTTAGTGAAAAGAATCTCCATATATTTGTGGCAAACAAAAATGAAATCCACAGTAAGGCACTTACCTATTTTTAAATTAAAAGAGGGGGTTAGGGTTAGAGTTAGTGTTAGAGGAGAAAAAAAGGATCAGATTAACAGATCTTGTTGGAGGTTTGAGTCTGTCAGCACTTAATCTTGAGCATCTCATCCTTTACTGAACACAAGGAGGGAACTGGGTATAGACAGGGATTTAAATATTTATGTTCCCTTGTCTTGCATTTTGTGTAAGAGATTATTAAATGTCTATGGAAATTCTTGGTCACACAGCTCATGGTTGTCCCAAAGTTGCTTTTTCAAGAGGCAACTGGACTTCCTTGTTTTTCTTTGAAGACAAACACACCTTCCTTCCACTATATAACTCAACTCAAGGTAATGTTTATTTCTTGATTGTTGGTGTTTCAACAGGTATTTAAATAAACAAGAAGCAAACAATACTCCAATCAAGGAGCTACCAGTTCAGACCAACAAACTAATAGTCTTATTCAGGCCTGTCAAATTGGCCCATAGGCCAGATGTGTCATGCACAGGTCACACTCACCCTGGTTCCACAAAGACAAAAAACATTGTGATACATCATGATATATCATGTACATGATAGAGTTTGACACATGTGGTCTAATCAAGGAACCATCCAGAAAATTCCCATAAAAATTCCCATTCGCGGAGCTGACACAATTCATCCTCCCCGCATGTGCAGTGAATGCTTTGCATCCGCTACACATCCACTACGCATCCGCTATGAATCCTATAGGCGTCTGTGATGCATCTGCGTCATCCACTATGCATCCACTCCTTCCGCTATGTGTCCGCTTTGCTATTCTCCTCCGGAAGCCCTGCGGATGTGTCATCCGCTTCCATCCGCTTCCATCCGCTAGACTTTCTACAAACATCCGCTTACCATCCTCGCTACGTACTACCCCTGTCCGTTCCTTTCCGTTGTTTTCCATTATGTTTATGCAAATTTTCACCACTTTTGAGAGCGGATAACAACGGATGGAACCACCCCGACATTTTGCTCATCCGCTGTGTTCTTTTTGCATACGTTTTGCATCCGTCAGCCAGTGTGACCTAGTCTTACTGTGTTAAATAGGTTTTCAGCAGAATGATGGTCCAAGGGGGGAAATCTGCCTCAATGTCTAGTTATTTTGGCAAGTAATGCCCTATAGCAGTGTCCTGATGGGAGAAGTTGAAACAGTTCATGACCAGTATATGGGGGATCTGTAGATATTTTCTTAGCCCTCTTTCTGACTTGTGCAATATATCGAAAAAGGACTGAGAAAATACCTATATTATTCTAATATATATGTAACCTAAATAAATGTACTATCAGTATCACAGTCTAGTCTGCTGTTTAACCATTTCCACGTTCTACTTGCAAACCATTTTCTTGTGCCAAAATTTGCATTGTATTTCTTTCAAGAATTCAGGAATCAATTTGTACTAACTGTACTAACATCATCCTTCCAACAGTTGATTTCCATCAAGTTCCTTTGGATAGCTCAAAGGACATTTCATTGCCATTCCTTTGCAGCTATTCTTCAGCAATAGAAAGAAGAAAATATTCTGAGTAAGCCATGAGTTGACACTTTCAACCTCCCAGACTTATGAGAAGGGTCATGGTCATAAAATGTGATGAATTCTGTACCTTCGTTGTGCACAGACAGAAGAGAATACTTGCAGTGTGTAAAGATAAGGAATAAATTGGTGTTGTTGACCAGTACGTCTTTTTATGATTTCATTCCATGTGAAATTGTGAAACTGTGGATAGACTGTCTGAAAGTATCTTGATTAAGTTAGCCTTTCAGTTTCAATCTGTCCTTGCCATTTTCTCTATTTGGAAAAATGAAGAAATAATAAAGTAAGAGTGGAAAAAGTATGCTACCACAAGTCTGCCTGTAGCAGCATGCTCAGATAAACTTGCAATATAACCAGTTATTCGCAAAACATTTTAGCAAAGATTCTGTTTCTCTCTTTCTCCATGCATGATTTGTGTCTACATACATACATTTGTACAAAAGTTAACAATACCATGCTGAAGATATTGCTGTATGAAAAGTATAAATAAAGCATTATAATAGAATTTTCCTTGTGTTCTTGTATAGTAAAAACGTATGGCAAATTGTTACTAGTTGCTAAGTAACACACAGGAACTCATTTCTTTTCAAAGAAAGGCAATTAGGCCTTGTATTAGAAAAAAAATGAAGTTCAAATTTCTTGCATTTTTTCTATTTTCCAGCCCCCTCTCTGTTGTTCATCATGAGAGTTTCCAAAATGGATTTTAGAACTTTCAAAATTAATTCCCCATCACCTGAGTTCTATATTTTGACCTAATGTCTATTACTTCACTATATTTGAGTTTATTTGAATATATGCTTATTTTGTGCAACTTTCCAATATTGTTTTCCTCTAAAAAAATTTCCCTTTTAGACATATTCCACCCTTTGAAGCATCCTACTCTCCAGTGTAAAAATTTCCCCCTTCCTCCTATCCTTCTCAAGGGACTTGATGACCTGGTTCTGCCAGTTGACCTGGAGACACAATGGTGGAGTTCTACCCAAAAGGTGGCTCCTGGATTGATTATTGACTCCACCTCTCTCCTCCCTCTCTGCTTTCCTCCTGTTATCATGTTGATGTATTCTCACTGTTTTCTTTTTTATTGTTTATTTTATTGTTCTATTATTTTACTTCTGTTTACACTTTTTATTTCTTCATTTTTTAGAATAGAGTAGAATAACAGAGTTGGGAGGAACCTTGGAAGTCCTCTAGTCTAACCCTTTGCTTAAGCAGGAAGCCTTATACCACTTCAGACAAATGGTTATCCAACATCTTTTTAAAAACTTCCAGTGTTGTTGTTCCACTGATTAATTGTTCTGCCAGGAAATTTCTCCTGAGCTCTAAGTTGCTTCTCTCCTTGATTAATTTCCACACATTGCTTCTTGTCCTGCTCAGGTGCTTTGGAAATAGCTTGACTCCCTCTTCTTTGTGGCAGCCCCTGAGATATTGGAACACTGCTATCATGTCTCCCCTTGTCCTTCTTTTCATTAAACTAGACATACCCAGTTCCTGCAACTGCTCTTCATATGATTTATCCTCCAGTCCCCTAATTTTATTGTTGAAAGCTGACTAGAGTAGCCCCACAGTTACCCAAAATAATTTTAACAAATAAACAAATATAAATAAATATTTTAGCATACAGTTATTGGATACAATTTGAAGAACAATGTATTCTTAATATTATCTGTGTTTCCACTTGCCTTTTATCTGGATTGCCTAAAGTTGGTTGATCTGCCTTAACCTAGGGGAAAACCAAGTTGCCTTGTTTCCCTGACATATATACACCAAACATTTTCCATTCTGGTCTGTTTTCATGTGTATTTATCTGGGAAGTCTTTTGAAGAAAATGTAACAAAAATATAATAGCAAGGTTATCAAATCCAGGTTCAGAAAAGAATATACATCAAGTTGACTGTTCAATGTTTGGATTTAAGGTTTAAAATCTTTTGCTCCGCATGAGTGCAAATGCATTTTCTATGATTAAGGGCAAAAAAACCTCCCTTTAAACAACATGATACAATTGCTGATTGTCAGATTGATTCTTGTCAGGGCTCTGAAGCATCACACTGATCCTCAGACTATTTTTCCCAGTGCCATAAAAAAGGTGGACTTTTTTGGGAGAAGGATTGCAGCTATGTTTGTTATGATCTTTTTCAGCCTCCCAGGAAATCAGCTGGACAAACAATCCGTTTGTTTAATTTGTCAACTGCTTCCTAAGCTGGAGAGGCAATTTGAGGCAAACAAAGTCATTATAATAATAAATAGAGCTACTCAGAAACAATAGGGGGAAAACTGCCACCCATCTGTGTTATTACAAGACAGAATAAACAAACATTTTTGGAAGCCATGAAATCAACAGATCAACCAAGACAGAAATGCTCTGTGTTCCCTTTAGCAAAATGTAAAATGGATGAACCACCAACTGGTAGAAAGATGTAAAAAAAAATGACCCCATAGGATATTTATAAAGGTATGCTGATTTTCCAGATCAATAGCACACGTACACACATATAAATACAAATGTTCGGAGATAGGACTGGTTGAAGTTTCTGGGCTAAGAGGGTAGCCCAAGTGGTAGATTTGAGTTTATTCTGTTCAATGGAACCTAAACCAAATGCTTCTCCAGTTGCCAGAGGGGCCCATTGGCAGTCAAGCTGAAGGTTGTGGTCATCTCATTGATGCTTCATTGCCCTTACATGACTTAGGTAAGAAGAGGACAATTACACTGTCACAGTCTCCTCATTGACTTTTTTACCTGCACATGTGCTGCTCCACCCTGAAGCCCATTTTCCACTGCAAGCCATTGCAACATTAACAGGTAATCTTCAGTCCTCCAGAGTAGAGTTTGGAAGCACATGAGAGTCAGGAGGAAAGGACAATAATTTGCACCTTTAGCATTCCATTCATTTTCCCCCCTCTTCATTGAAAATGAGATACAGCAATCTGATGCTGGAGTGAACACCTGAACTGCTCCAGTCCAGTAGACAAGTGAAGCTTCTGCTTGTGCCATTTTTAGTTGAACTGATTATAGCAGATCAGTTCAGTGCCAGTGCTTGGTTGTTATGGAGAAACATGTCTTATCAAGTTGAAGCATCATATCAAAGAAGAAATGTTATCACTGAGGCTGATGACTGGGAAGTTGCATACTCCTGTTAATTAAATAGAACCCAGAGAATATATACAGATTATTATCTTGTGCACAGCTGCACATTTTAGGCCAGGCCTGTGACATCTAACAATCTAATATCATGGACTATTCAACCAGTTCTTTTGAAACTGTCTTCTAACCATCTTTCTCTTTTTTCCCTCCAACCATCTACTTACTCAACTCCTTCCCTCTGCTTGTTTTTATGATAGCTCTTCTGGACTACCCCAGCTTCTAATACATTTCAAGCATTCTAGCATTTCCAACTTTTTCATGGGAATGGTTTTTAAGGAGTGGTCAATTTTGTGAATGTATGGTTAGATAGACAAAACTAACTGGTTTATTTTCAAAGGAAAGGAATGGGGCAGGAATGTTTCTTTGCATGGTTCATTGCACAGATAGCCCAGTTGTTCAGGCTGGGTTTGGCATTTTATCCATCTATCAAATCCCTCCCAAGGACACTGGATAGGCAGATGTGGGTGTTTGACAGTATTAAAAGTATTGTCACAGAATGTAAGCTGTTCCGAGAAAAGCTGCCTTTTGCAATTGATCAATGGTAAATTTGTCAATGCTAATGGTGTTCAAGTGCTGTTTCAGATTGCATTCAAGAAGCCTATTACTATTAATGCTGCCTTTGCTTTCTTTGCATTATTATTATTGTTATTATTGAGATTCCAAAAGAGTAAGAAGAAATGAAGATCCAAACCTTCTCAAACACACAGTGCTATGGTATTACTTTTAAAATTCTGTTTAAATAGCATATCTATGGAACATTAAAACTCTTTAGGATAGCAAGTGTGGAATTTTGATGCCATTAACAAATGGCTCATGCTATATGGATATATTGTAACTTCAGAGCTAGTTGGTGTAGTGGTTAAAGACACTGAACTAGAAACCAGGGCAGCATACATTGTAGTCCAATCTTCGTCAAAAAGTCATTTGGGTGACCTTGGATCATTCTCTCTACCTTCTAGGAAGTTTCTGAAAAATAGTTCCAAGACACCTGTCTCTGTAGCTGCTAGGAATCAAGGGCACTTGCAAGTGTCTTTTTGCCCCAAATACTACACATTGCTGTTTGTTATGTATCTGTTGTTGGATAATGATTGGTTTTGCATACAAAAGGACACACAGTGAAGAGCCTTTCCTTGAACCCTGTAATTATTTAATTTTTTTCCTGATTATTTCAGTAGTTATTTTGATTACCACAAAAGTATTTTCCTGTCTAATAGAACTGGTTATTTAATAAATCTTCCAAAGATGTCACAAATCACATGCTGTTACAACAATAGCAATACAACAGCACTGAGACTTATCAACAGCTCCATAGTGCTTTACAGCTATCTCTCTAAGCAGCTTACAGATTTAGCATATTGACCCCAACAATCTGGTCTCTCATTTTATCAACCTTGGAAGCATGGAAGGATTCATTTATGCCATAAAAACCATTCCCATGAGAAAATTGGTCATGTTATAATATTTGAAATGTACTCTCTTAAAAGCTGGGATAGTCCAGAAGAGACATCATAAAAGCAAGCAGAGGGAAGGAGGTGAGTGAGGAGAGAGTGAGGTGGGGGAAGTGAGAGAGATGATAAGAAAACAGTTCCAAAATAATTGATTGAATAGTTTTGTTAGATGTCACAGTGCTGGCATAAAATGCACAGATGTTCACCAGATAATTATCTGGAAACAGTAAACCTTGAGCCAGTCAGGATCAAACTCCTGCCAGTGGGCAGAGTTAGCCTGCAATACTGCATTCTAACCACTGCACCATCATGGCTCCTCAAGGATACAGGGATACAGGTGGATGAAACCTTAAGGCAAGGAAAAGTTACTGCTTTCTACTTTTCCCCCCATCAAAGCCAGACTTTTCTTAAACCCTAAAAAGTCATTCCTGTGTCTTGGTCCCTAGTTTTCAAAACTTAAACAATTGCTTATTAGTATTTTGTGGGTCACTACCTTTCTGCTGGGAACAGTGCAATAGGAATATCTAAAAATAAAATACTAACTATCCATCACCTGAAGCTCAAAAATGATACAATGATTGACATTTGTATGGTTTCTTGCTTTTCATTTATATCAAGTAACCCTCCGGTCATCAAGAGTCAACATGGTATGATTTCTGAATACAATACCTCTAACCTACCATTATTGTTTGTGTGCAGGTGTAAATTAAAGCTCACATCTATTTTTCCTTTGATAAAGAGGGATCTGCACATACAGAGGGCTGTATAAATAATATATCAGCATCATCTTGGCTTATCAAAGTTTTTCAGTATTATCAGCTTATTTTACTACCTTACTCTCCTGGTTATACACAATGAATCAATACATCTTCTTTATTCATCAGGTGGCTATGTTGCTCTTAGTCTGCTTTTTTTAAAAAAATAAACAATTAATTAAAAAAAGAAAATCACTCAGTGCAATAATATAATCATTGTTAAAAAGCTTAAAAATTGTAATGCTACAATTAGGTAGTAATTGTAATCAAACATTATTAAAAAGGTAAAATGCTTTCAAATACTACAATTCCTTTGCACTATTTAATTTCACATTTAAAATGCTTTATCGGTAATGCAGTGATGCACAAGCTCCCCTACCAACATTTTGTTTGTAATTATTTCTTTATATTTTCAGAAAGCAGGAATAAAATAATCCCATATTTTTGAAAAGAAAAATGTTTTATAGAGGTTCTAGATCAGTTTTTCTCCACCTTGGAAATATGCATGGACTTTAACTCCCAGATTTCCCCAGCTAGTATTTAAAGAATTGAAATCCACACATTGTCAGTGTTCCAAGTAATGCGTCTGCCAAAAGCAGAACAAAAGCAGAGGGAAGTAGATTCCTCAAAATATGTTTATTGGATACATCATCGGCAGAGCTAGTGAAAACCAACTCTAAAAGTTTCCACCATTTCCCCTCTAATTAAATGAGCAAGTATTTCCTTCCCCGGATGTCACCAGTCACACTGTCCAATGAAAACAGCTGGCAGAGTGCTTGGTCACTCCTCTCTTTCTTCAGCTGCCACCTGTTGGGATGACCTTGATTCCCACAAGAAAACTTTTTGTTTTGACTGTTAGCAAGCCTATCTATTTCCCCCTCTCAGAGTTATGGCAAGTATGAGGCAGCACAAGATGGCTTCAGCCAGGTTCACTTCGGAGTTGACACACATACTAACTAGAGAAGAATTGAAGCCCGCACATCTTCAAGTTGCCAAATCTGAGACACACTATTTTAAAGGAAGTAATTAAATTCTCCTGGATTTGTATTGGGTACAGGGATTTAGCACTCTAAGAAAATGGAAGTGTCAAATTCTATGCCTTAGCCTTTATTTCCCATTGCTTCATATATATTACACCTTATTGTCCTTCCCTAGTACTATCATTGCTGAAAATGAATCATGCCAGCACGTTGCTATCACTTTTTGAAATTCCTACAGCTTCTAAAGCTGGTCTTCAAACAGTTCTTCAAGCACTCTGTGTGATCTTGTTGATATGATGTGAACCCATGGGTTCAAAGCTGAGGAAAAGCAAGCACATCTTCCAAGGAGAATGTAGACCACCTCTCTAATCAAAAGTCATCAAATAGCTCCTCTTTCTAGTATATCATTTTCTCAATATTGTTCAAGGAAAAATAAGTTCATTAGCATAAGAATGGATTAAAACTGCACAAAGATCATGTGCTGGAATTGCATTGCCGTCCCTAAGATCCTGCAGAATATCAATGTTCATGACAAAGTCTTTTTGCCTTAAGGGAAATGTCCAACAATATTTGGGGGCAATTTCAAAGGAAGCAAAAGAGAATTTTGCATGTTCCTTGTGGCCAATCTATCTTGGATGCAGTTATTTGAAATTATACCCATTTAATGTTGTTGGTAAATGATGATTGTTTGTTTGCTTATTACCACTCTCAAAGGCATGATAAACCTTTGAAAGAAGAATACTTAACTTCATGAGCTGGAATCATCAGTTATGGTAAGCTCTGTAACTTAATAGCACAGCCCCCAAGGCATGTATCTTCTGCAAAGTTTTTCAATCACAGCAACTGCCTTAGCTGAGATACTGTGAATGTATACTGTGCAATAAATTAAGACAGAATCAATCCTTTACATTCCATTATGTCAATTGACATTTAGGACAATAGAACTTGCCTTAGCTTAGTCACTCAACCAGAAGTAAGCTTTTGAAATGAAGAGAATTACTTGTTTTTATTTTCAAGCTTTGGTTTTTGAGATTTTCAATAGCCCTGGAATCCCTGAATAGAAACTTGGGAAACTTGGAGATGTCAAGAAATCAATATCATTTGGGATATTCACACCTGCGGATGAGATGCAATCCTTGAAAAAATTCTTTTTCTTTGGTTAAAAAATGGAACCTAAAAGGGAGATTACACATTTTAAGGATTAATACATTAAATTGGGAACCAGGTGATATCTGAAGCAATTTGCTTCAGAGGACTCTATTCTGGAGCAAGGGAGAAAAGGGACAAAACACAGTTGAAGCCAGTTTGTAATTACATTTGTGTGATAATATCATTAAGGGTGGGATATCATTTGGACGTCACTGGGGAGGCTTGGGTGGATATTGCTACCTGGTTGTTCTTCCTGTACATCCTTACAGACCACTACAGAAACCCAAACTCAGTGGGAAGCATATGATTATCCTGTTGATAAGGTTTGTATGACTTTAACTAATACAGATAAGCACATAACAAGGACAATGATCCCATGATAAAATATCCTTTGACTTCTTCATAGGATGCTTCTGATTGTACCAGTGCTACCAAGCTCATCAGAAATCAGTTTTTTTTTTAATATACTGATACACAGAAATACATCGACATACACATCTACACAGCCTCAGCCATATAGTATATACTCTTGGAGCCCGAGAGTATATATGTACACATTCCTTTCATTCTTTCTCTAATATGGGTCAGGAGACAAAATATGTTGCAGGGGAGGAGGGAAATACTGTCCCACTTCCCCCACCCTCATTCCAGCAATTTTGATGCCATTTTAATTGATTGACATTGGGTGGGTCCAATTGCCTTTTGGAAGGCAATAAAGTAACTGAATGATAGTTAATGGCAGAAATATGTTTATTACAAGGTCTTTTCAGAATCTATGGTGAGACCAGTTTCCGCAATCCTGGAAAAGGTCAACTGAAATGATAGTGAACCAAAGAAACCAATTGTGCATGAGAAAAGAAGTAAATTTAATCCTTCTGAGTTTAGAAAAAAACAAGTCAATACAAACACAGACGATGGGAGACAGGATATTTTTTTTCATATTGGACATAAACCATGAAAATCATGTGTGTGCAATATGTGATTTTAAAGGGTTTTTAAAAATCATTTTTGGCATTTGATTATTGGAAACAAAGATATCACAAGTGGAAACAATAACATTCGGTTTGGTAGCATTATATTTTTATTTTGAGAATTACATACTTTTTTTTCGCAACTTGGAGGAATTATATACTATCTTGTGTTAATACCATTCAATTTTTTTTCTCAGAAAAAAGATCCAAACCTGATTGGTTGGTTCCATTACTTTAAGAAATATAGTGAAGAATAATACTACAGCTCTAAAAGTCTTGCTTTTATGTCCATATTCTTATCTAGTCACCAAGAGCTACATTTTTGAAACAGTGCTCTCAGTCTGAGCTCAGCTCCTAGAAGCTGCAACCATGAAGTTTTCTTATCCTGTTGAGAGTTGTAGGAATATTCTTCCCTCACAAAATGCAGAAGGAAAAGATGAGAAGGAAAAGGTCTATACAAGGTGTTACCTGAAAGATTATTGAAATGTCATTCAAAAAGTTGATCCATCACTGTGAAACAAAATTCAAAGTTCTCTTTCTCTCTTTCTCTGCCTGTTATGCAAATCATCATCCATTCGTTCATCAATGCATACATACATACATACATACATACATACATACATAAATACATAAAAATATGTTATATTTTCATAAAGGAACCTTTGTTTATTTCTTCTTCAAGCTGACAGAAATTAATCCAGGGCTGTGAATTATCGTAGTATCAAAACAATTCAGAGCAGAATCTCTATTATGGGTAATCCTTCATTTATAAACATTTGTTTAGCAAGCATTCAAAGTTACAACATCAGCAAAAAAGTGATTTGTAGCCAGTTGTCATATTTATGACTGCAGCATTATCCTTGCAATCACATGATCAAAATTCAGGCACTTGGCAATGAATTGCTATATCTGATTGTTGCAGTATTCCACAATCGTGTGATCACCATTTGTGACCTTCCCAGCTGGCTCCTGATAAGCAAAGTCAATGGGGGAAGCTGGTTTTGCTTAATGTCCATTTGATTCACTCAATAACAACAGTGATTCATTTAACAACATTGGCAAAAAAGGTTGTATAATTGGCATGACTCATTTAGCAACTGAAATTTTGGTCTCAATTGTGGTCATAAGTCAAGGACTACCTGAACATTAATGTATGTATGATTTGCAAGATATATCCACTGCTGGAAATAGATTCTAGCTGAAGAAGCTTCTTGGAAGAGAAGCTAAAAGTCTTTAAAGAGAATTTTTATAAGATGATGTATTGTTGGTACTTAACTCCAGATAAGCTACTGTATCTAAGATGTATAAATGCTGTAAAATGAATGCTGAAAGTTTAAAAATAAAAAGGGACTTTTTATCATCTATGGTGGACAAAAGGTGATATTCAGCAGGAGAACCAATAGCAGAAATTTTGAGTAGTTCGGAGAACTGTCAAATACCACTTCTGATGAGATTTTATAGTATCCTTCCCCTGCCACGCCCACCAAGCCATGCTCACAGAAGCGGTAGTAAAAAAATTTGAATCCCACCACTGTGGTGGACATGTGATAAAGAAACAAAAATTGGAGTATGATTCATATTTTAATGCAGAAAATTCTGAAAATGGAGATAAAAATGAAACCAGAACTTTTTCTTTTGAGTCTAATGGAAAAAGAACTGGAGAAAAAATTTGGAACTTTATTACTTACTATAAACAGCATATTGACAGTAGCAAGACTATTGTATGCACAAAAGTGGAAGGACACTTCAGTACCTACCATGGAAGAATGGTTGCAGAAGTTAATGGAGCTGGCTGAAATGACAAAATGACTACTTTGATTAAAGAAAAGAACACAACTATTTTTGTTTCCATAAGGAAACTGTTCTGAACTTTGTGCTTGATGTGGAAAAGAACAAAACTTTGACTTTGGGTTTTACAGATTAGACTGGTAGAACTTTATAGAAATGATGTGTTCATATTATTATGGAAAAACAAAAAACTGTGATTTGATGCTAATACATTATTCTACTGCAACAGAGACAGAAGTCAATGTTTCTTTTTCTTTTCTTCCCCATTTCCCTTCCCTCCTCATTGCTCTTTTATTTACTTTTTTATTTTATAATACTTTATAACTTAATAAAATGTTTTTTTTTTAAAAAAAAAAACTGGATTAGAAATACATAACTAAGAATAACTGCATAATAATGGCGTACCACCTTCAATCCATGGAGTAACTCTTGCCATGGCTTCATGTAGAACAGAGATAAGAGAAAGGACTGAATGCTGAGTTAAACCTCTGGATCAGGTTTTCCTTTCACCAGAAACATTGTCTGGGTATTATGCCCAAGTCAGGTAGCACCATACCCCCAGTATGATGTGGTTTTTTTAAAAAAAATCTGGGGTATATTGTTTTGCAAAGATAGCAATTGACACAGAAAAACAAGACAGTGGAAGCTTTTGTGTTTTTTACTGTATATTGTGAAACTACTGATCATAAGTATATACAACACAATATCAGTGCAGGTCTTCTCCTATAGTCTTCCTGCCAGAGACTATTCCCTTGTACCGCTCCTGCTTCCTTCTACTTTCTCTCCATTTTTCTTGCCCCATTTTTTGACAAGAGAAAGACTGAAAAGAACGAGCTGGGATGATTGTAGTGTGCTCTTGTGTGACTTGACCTCCTCCTAGAATTGCTCAGTCAAAAATTGGTTGCTTTTTCATTGGGAGAAGAACCTCTCTCTCAGGAACTTCTGCTTCATCCTTCCCCAGAGATGGAGGCTTCTCCACTAATAGCCAATCTCCTCTTTCCCTTCTAGAGTCTTGGATGAAAAACCACCATCTATAATTCTGGGGTTCCCTTCTTCCTATTCTTGGGTGTTGGGTGGATCTCTCTCTTGTCCTCCTGGGTCTAGATTTCCCATTCTTCCAAGGAAGCTTCCCCTGGACCTTTCTTCTCCTTCCTCCACAATTGAACGACACACTTCTTGTTTCAACCACTGTATACATTCTATGCACAAACTTTGTTGTCCTCCTTTTCTCTCTCTCCAATTTTTAGGTAGACTGATAAGCATGTTATTCTATCCCTCTATTTTGGCACAGGATGTACCTGGGTATATTAGCAGAACCCTTTATGCTTTAGTAAAGAAAGTTCTGATGATATTGTATTCTGCAAGTTAATAAAAGAGTGCAATATTTTATTTTTATGGGAATCAATTTTTATGCATCTCTCTCCTACTAAATTAGAAACAGTAGGATTAAAAAAAAGAAAGAAAGGAGAATATAGCCATTGGAACTTTCTACTCGTTCTGGATTCCTTGTAATGATCTTGCTTGGAACTACACTGGAGGTTTTAGCAAGTCTATTCCAATGGAATTATTTCTGAGAGTGCGTCATTTTTTTTCTTTCATTCAAAAATAATTAAAATAAATGGAGAAATTCATACTGATAAATGAAATTCCATTATCTAAGACCATTCTCTCTGATTAGAGAAACTCTGCTTTCATATTTGCACAGCAGACTGCTCAGAGCTGGAGGAAGCAACTCTACGGAGCAGCAAAAGATAGAATTAAATAATTAAAGAACATAAAATAAGATAATATAAAGGGGCAATGTTTCATAATAGCATAAGAAAAGCTGACCAAAGCAATGATAACAGCATATGTTGTAATTCTACAACAGCAGAAGGGTGGTCTTATTATATCATAGGAAGGATATATGGAATTAAATTGAACCAAACATTAATAACTCGCAATGTTGTCTATCTTGGCTGGCCCCATTCAGCTGTTGTTTTCTAAACAAACTTACTAAATTGAAGTTTTACACAAAATTAGGGTGTTTAGTGCCCTCAATTTTTTTTCCAGTCAAATTTTTAAACAAGAAATAACAATGACCTGGAATTATGACTGAACCTTACTGGAAAGATTCAGAACAGGCAGTCTTCGACTTACAATAGATGTATAGCCCAAAACTTCTGCTGTTGAGTGAGACATTTGTTAAGTGAGTTATTCTCCATTTTATGACCTTTCTTGCCACAGTTGTTAAGTGAATCGTTGCAGTTGATAAGTTAGCAACAATAATTTTTTCAGTGAATCTGACTTCCCCATTGACTTTGCCTGTCAGAAGGTTGCAAAAGGGGATCACAAGACCTTGGGAAACAACAACGGTCATAAATATGGACCAGGCGCCAAGCAACTGAATTTTGATCACATGACCATGGGGATCCTGCAAAGGTCATTATCAGCATTCCAGAAAACCTCCATTCCAACAAATAGCTCTGTGACAGACATCTTCTCAAAAGTTATATTTTAATTGGATAGTAAACTGGCACAATTGGGGAATCCCAAATCTGAAAGTTCTGGGCTTCCTTGCTGTTCTGTATGGAACTTGGTAGGCTCCAAGTTCCCTATTCTGATTGGCTGAAAAGGCCATTCGCGGATTGACTGTTAGAGAACCAATCCGGCGAGAACCAATTGGCTGTTAGAGAACCAATCTGGCGGGAACAGTTAAAGCAGTGTCATTGGCCACAAGCTGCAGGCAAGCCACTATAAAAAGGGCTGCCGCGGCTTGGGCTGTTGTTCTGTTACTATTGCCTAGTGAGTTTAATAAAAGAGTTTATTGTTGAAACCCAGTCTCACATGCTTCTTTCCGAATGGAACACTGGCGATGAAGATGGGATTGTCGGAGAAGAGTGAGACCGAAGCACGCGGCAATCTGAACCAAGTGAGAGAGATGGCCGGTAATAACGCTCTGCCTGCACCATTCAATCCTGATGAGGAGGATTGGGAGTCATATATCAATCACTTTCTTATGTTTTTGGAAAGCAACGGACTGCAGTAACCAAAAGAAGAGGGCTGTCTTCCTTACACACTGCAGACCAGCCATCTTTAAAATGGTGAAGGCTCTGGCTAAACCCAGAGATGTCAAACAGATGACTTGGCCCGAGCTGAACAGAATGCTCTGAGAACACAACACACCTGTGGTCTCCAACTTGATAAAAAGACATGAGTTCTACAAGAGGGATCAGAAGGAAGATGAAACTGTCAGAGATTTTGTAGCAGCCCTGAGACACATTGGAGGAGCCTGCGAGTTCCAGAACATGGACGAGGCCATGAGGGACCGCATAGTCCTCAGTTTGAAGGACACTATCCTTCAGAGCAAGCTCCTGAATAGACCAAACATAACTGTGGCCGAGGCCATTGCAGAGGCAACTGCCGCCGAAGCAGCAAAGAAGTCAGCAGCCACCATGCGCCAAATGAATGCGATCCCAGATCTGCCAAACCAAGCCAGAGAGAAGAAGGAAGAGGGAGGAAAGAAACAGCCCACAGCGACAGCCCACTATGAAGATCTCAAATGCCAGAGTGATACTGAGGACAAAAATGAAGATGTCCGTAGACTTCAATCAGACGAGAAATGGCACAAAAAGAGGAGAAACCAGCAGGAGTTTAAATGTGTGGGATGGGGGGGCAACCACCCGTGAGCTAAATGCCGGTTCCTTCACACAATCTGTAGGGCTTGTAACAAATGGGGGCACATCGAAAGGGTCTGCCGCAACAAAAAGAATTACAGAAACAAAGACTGATTTTAAAAGACCACCAGGGAAATTGAAGCCTGGTAGTAGGCCTAGGACATTTCCTCATCGAATTCAAGAACCACGCTGAAATCTTGCCTCTGACCATCATCGACAGTGATCGCCCAAGTCTGCTAGGGATCGAATGGTTCACTCCCCTGTGAATCGGGATGACCGGGATCAACCACATTGCCACAGCCAACTGAGAGCCTGCTACAAGAATTCCAAGATATTTTTAATGGGACCCTAGGCAAGTACAAGGGGACCTCAATTTCATTTAGACTAGACCCAAAAATAGCCCCCATCCTTTTAAAGGCCAGACACGTCCCGTTTGCTTTAAAAGCAAAAATTGATGAACAACTGAACAAATTAATAGCTCAAGGGTTTTTTGAGCCAATCGACCATGCCAGGTGGGAAACACCATTGTTACTCCTGTGAAACCAGATGGGTCAATGAGCATCTGTGGAGACTATAAGGAAACCCTGAACCATGCGCTCCAACAAAGTGCATACCCAGTACCGGTAGTGCAACATTTACTGCACTCACTAGGGGGAGGAAGAATTTTTGCGAAGCTTGATCTAGCACAGGCGTATCAACAACTACCCATTGACCCCATTACCACAGAGGCACAGACTATTGTGACACATAGAGGGGCATTCAAGTGTAATCATCTCCAGTTCAGTGTTAGTATTGCCCCGGGTGTGTTCCAAAGCCTCATGGAGCATCTGTTAAACAGAATCAAGGGAGTCGTCCCTTATTTTGATGACGTTCTGGTGTCAGCAAAAAACGCCAACCAACTAGAGAGCAGATTAAGGGAAGTTTTAAGATTTAGAGATGCAGACCTTAAGGTAAAGTGAGAGAAATGTAATCTAGCCACCAACCAGGTCGAGTTTCTGGATTACCTAATAGATGAACAAGGAATACACCCCACTGAAAAAAAGTTAAAGGCAATCAAAGATGCACCTAAATCTAGGAAGAAAAGGTGACCTTCAAGCATTCCTTGGTCTCATAATTTTCTACAATGTGTTCCTGCCCCATAAGGAAACCATAGAAGAACCTTTACATCGGCTGTTAGACAAAAAACTACCTGGAAATGGGGCCACCGGGAACAAGTAGCATTTCAGGGTATCAAAGACCTATTAATGTCTAACACTGTTTTAATCCAGTACAGCAATACCCTGCCTTTGACAGTCACCTGTGATGCATCACCTTTTGGGATCGGTGCCATCCTGAGCCACAAGCTACCAGACGGCAGAGAGGCACCGGCGCTTTTTATTCAAAGACGCTTTCCAAGTCAGAATGCAATCATCTGGAGTCAAAAGATTCCATGAGTACCTTTATGGAAGAACTTTTTCAATCATCACTGATCACAAGCCCTTTTTAGGAATCCTAGAAGGCAACAAGCCAACCCCAAACATTCTGTCACCTAGAATGACAAGGTGGTCTGAATTCCTGGCTGCCTTCAGCTACACGCTGATTCACCGCCCAGGAAAGACCATCACCCATGCTGACACCCTGAGCTGTTCCCCGTTGCCCATCACAGAAGAGGACCCAGCTCCAACCATCTCCACACTCCAACTAGAGACCTGCCCGGACCTGCTGCAAACTGCAGTGGACGTCGCGAGAGCCACCGCTAAAGACCCTTTGACAGCACTCATATTGAATTGGGTAGGTAAGGGCTGGTTGGAGGAGAACAAAACTGAGACTTTTAAGCCATTTCGCATCTGACAGACTGAACTGTCTATCGAAAAAGGTTGCATTTTATGGGGTGACAGGGTGGTTATACCAAACAGTCTCCAGGAAGATGTTCTGTGCATGCTGCATGAGGGACACCTGGACATAGTCAAAATGAAAGCCCTGGCCAGGAGTTACATCTGGTGGCCAGGGCTGGACAAAGACATTGAACATTGGGTGGCAACATACCATGACTGTCAAAAATCGAGGCCTACCCCCCCACAGGCACCAGTCAGAGAATGGGAAACTGCCCGAGGTCCATGGTCTAGACTACATATTGACTTTGCTGGGCCGACAAAGGGGCAACACCTTCCTAAAATTGTGGAACTGGTTAGAAGTCATCCTCATGGTTTCCACAACCACCAAGGCATTAATGAAACAGCTAAACAAACTTTTCACCACACATGGGCTGCCTGATGTACTCGCGTCAGATAATGGGCCCCAGTTTACAGCATTACCATTCAAACAGTATCTGGCTGCCCAGGGTATCCGACATGCTTTAACAGCACTGGCCCATCTGGCTGCAAACAGAAGGGCTGAACGCATGGTTTGGTACACTAAGGAGGGCCTAGATAGAATGGAGAAGGGGGACGTGCAAGACAAACTAAACCGACTACTAACCCTACAGCATATTACCCCTAGCAGCACAACCAACAAAAGCCCAGCAGAATTCCTAATGGGTAGGAAATTACATTCCTACTTAGACAGACTGCACCCCACTTACACCTGGGACTACCCCCCCTCCAGCAAATACTGAACATTTGAAATTGGCAACCTGGTCTATGTGAGAAACCTTACCAGGGAACCGTTGTGGCTTCCAGCCACAATCACCCAAATTACAGGCCCCTGGTCTTACCGACTACTCCTAGATGACAGTAGAAAATGGAAGCAGCATATAGACCAGCTTCGTTCTCGCAACCTCAAACAAAAAAACACCACAGAACCCAAAAAAATAAATATCGACCAAAAAACACCCGAGGAAGGGGGGAAAATACAAAATAATAAAGGGAGAGATGAATCTCCCATAACAAAACAAGAAACACTACAAAAAGACTATCTAACAAATCAAAAAGAGCACTCACAGTTAGATGAACCCCAAATGAGAAGTCCGGGAGCAGGAGAATGAAGCGAGGCCTTCCAGGAAGGAAACAGCCAGGTTAGCTCAACCAACCCGGTCAAACCAAGAGGGAGTGGCGGAGCCATCTCAACTGGCCCAAGAGACTCAGGTGGGAGCGGCAAGGCTGACTCACCCTTCCAGGAGGTTCCATGGAGAAGGACTAGAGAGACAGCGATCCCATCCGAGCCGCTCGAAGACCACGCCGAGACTGAGCTGCACAGGTCAATCAGGACTCGAAAAAGCCCCACCTACCTGCGTAACTACGTGACACACGTTGGACTAAACCAAGGGGGGAGGGGTGTTCTGTATGGAACTTGGTAGGCTCCAAGTTCCCTATTCTGATTGGCCAAAAAGGCCATTCACGGATTGGCTGTTAGAGAACCAATCCAACGAGATTCAATTGGCTGTTAGAGAACCAATCCAGCGGGAACAATTAAAGTGGTGACATTGGCCACAAGCCGCAGACAAGCCACTATAAAAAGGGCTGCCGTGGCTTGGGCTGTTGTTCCGTTACTATTGCCTAGCAAGTTTAATAAAAGAGTTTATTGTTGGAACCCGGTCTCACGCTTCTTTCCAGATGGAACACTTGCAATAAATAAAAACTACAAATCCATTCTCTGTACCCATCATCACATCACATGTCCCAATCACCATCCATCCCAACTTGAGACTTCCCCTCACTTATGTGCATAATGACATGACCTTGAATTTTAAAAAGAATCTTGTTATGTTTAACTACATACACTTAAAAAAAATTTCCCAGGGTCAAAATGTGGCGGTATGGAAACATATGTTGTCAGTATGGCTTTGAAAGCTGACAATCATAACTGTGAAAAATGGTTATAAGTGACATTCTTGAAAGGTCACGAAATGAACTGTTGCAAGTCAAGGGCTACCTGTACTTTTTTTTGTTCTCGCTATTTTAATACACGTTAATGTTGAATACCATCTTGAGTTTTAGAACCTTACAGACCAGTGTGAGCATATGAATCCAAGAGTTTAGTAATTCACCTTTCAAATTTAAAATCAGAACAGAGAGAGATTTGATACAGATGATGTCGTACTAATGTTTCTAACTGAGAAGTACATAAAAATGAATCAACAGACTTTTGATAATCTTATCCATAGGGTGCATCCATAGGGAAAATACTGCAGTATGGACCCCTCTACTCCAGAAAAAAAATATTTTCTAGGAGGAAGGAAACACCCCCATTTTGTGAATACAGCTTGTATAGGTTTATCAAATCACATGGTTATATAACATTCCTGTTTCCCATATATGGGCATTATATAATGTTTTCATAAGAAAGTTCCAACCTTCTGGAACTTCTGGTGGTAAGGCAAGGACAAACAGAGGTGCAGAAGCCCATCTGTGGTTTCAGTTAATCTCTTTTTGTGGTTGGTGTGATCCTTTGAGGGTGAACGAGTCCCGGAGAGATTCGTACCAGTGTGGAGGAGACTTGGGTTGCAGTGTGGGGAAGGCAACCCTCCTGCAGCGAAGAGGAGCCCTCCAGAGCCCAATGAGCAAGAAATGGCCCCCTATCAATGGTGGCTCAAAAGTCCAGACTGCCATCGAGGTAAAGAAACGAGTGAGTGACAGTTTGTGGGATCATTGGGAAGAGTGTGGCAGAGAAAATTAGTGACGAAGAGGATGATTGGCAGGCTATAGACTTTTATAAGGCTATTACAAGTGTCTGTCCAGAGCCCTAAAAGAAAGCAGCCAAAAAGCAGATGCGAGACAAGTGAAAGTGAAAGGGCAGACAGAAGAAAGATAGAAGACAATAATGAGTAAAAAGGGAAGCTTACAAGGTTGGGAGATATACCACAATAATAGAAGGGAATCCTGTGGCTGGAAGGTGACTGGAAGCTGTGGAGGATTTGGACTATTTCATTTGATCTTTATGCTGAAAGATTTTATTAAAGCGGAGACAGGAAGAAGATCGGAGCTGATGGAACAGAGTTTCAAGTTTCGATGTGGTTTCACTATTCACTCAAGTCCCGATAAAAGAAACTCTTGAAATCATCAAAAATAAATACCAACCAGCTAAACACCTCATGGAACTAACAGAATACTGCTTAACCAACACATATTTCATATACAAAGGACAAAGATACAAGCAAATTGAAGGAGCCCCTATGTAATCACCACTGTCACCCCTCATTGCAAACCTGTTCATGGAAGAATTCGAATCCAGAGCCCTGGATAATGCCACCCACAAACCCAAACTATGGCTAAGATATATCAATGACACATTTGTGATTTGGCCTCATGGAAAAGAAAACCTAAACAATTTCCTAACACACCTAAACAGCACACACCCCAAAATCAAATTCACCATGGAAATGGAAACAACAAACAACTACCATTCCAAGATGTACTAATCCACAAAAGAACAGATGGCACACTAGGACACACCATATACCAGAAGAAAACACACACCAACCGCTACCTCAATCCCACCGCTATGCCCAATCCCACCACCACCCAGCACAGATAAATTCCGTGGCCAAAACACTAATCACCAGAACCAAACACATGGCAGACAAGACACATATAAAGACTGAACTATGTACCCTGACTAAAGTACTGATAGCCAACGGCTTCCACAAAAACAAAATCACCAGCTTGATCCACATAAACACACTAAGACATAATAGAGGCCTAGAAGATGAACAGACCTATGGAACAGCTGTCCTGTCCTACATAAGAGGTATTACAGACAAAATCAGTAAGATATTACACAGGCATCACATCAAGACTGCTTTCAAAACAGACAGAAAAATAGCAGCCATCCTTAGAAACCCCAAAGATAAAACTGACTTGGAAAACCAAGGTATATACAAAGTCCCCTGTGCATCATGCCTGGCTACATACATTGGAGAGACCAATAGAAGAATAAGTACCCGCCTGGATGAACAGAAAAATGCAGTAAAAAAGCTGGAACACACCTCCTCACTAGTCCAACACATGAAAGCCACAGGTTATAGCATCAACTATATGTTATATTCCACCAGACTGTCAATCATTCGGAAGCCTGCACTCTCAAATGGAAAGATCTCCACACCACAAGCCAGGCAAACACTTAGGCACAAAGAGACTCCCCCTGATACCTCCAGCTCAAACACATCCCAACCAGACACCCAGATTAAATCTAGCTTCCTAACAAATAATAGCCGTCCTTTTACTCGAAGTGAAGCTGCACTGAAAGCCTCCAACACAGGAACACAGTGTTGCCAGCCAATCAAAGCCACAAAACAGACAGAAGAAACCAGAAACACCAATCAAACAAACTCCAAGACCAATAAACACAGACCAAGACTCTCAACCAATCAGGATGTAGGACAACAGTAGGCTAGCCTCCCAACCAATCAAGACTCCAAACCCATCAGGATCCTGGGACAACAGTAGGCTAGCCTCAGATTTAAAACTAATGGCTGTGATAGCCTGACCCACATACGAACTCAATACAGAAGCCTGATGATGGCAGATGAGATTCTGCCGAAACGTTGCTACAAGTTTAAAAGCACAGCTACAATGACGTGGGATAATACCCAAGGAAGCTGAACAGCATACTTGTAAGTACCTGTGAAAACTTAAAAAAATAAAAAAAACATATATATGTGTGTGTGTGTGTTTAAGTTTTCGCGGGTACTTACATGTATGCTGTAGGTACATCATCATCAGTACAGAAGCCTGATGATGGCAGATGAGATTCTGCTGAAACGTTGCTACAACTTTAAAAGTACAAGTACAATGATGTGGGATAATACCCGAAGGAAGCTGAACAGCTTACATATACATATACATATACATATACATATACATATACATATACAT
>BLBF01000016.1:35366258-35420715 GCA_015471245.1 Laticauda colubrina | reverse complement strand
GGAACACCAATCAATCAAACTCCAAGTCCAATGAAATAGGTCCAGGCTCCCAGCCAATCAGAATGAACCAGCCTCAAATTTAAAAACCAGGAGCTGTAAGACCCATATCCATACAGAAGCCTGATGATGGCAGATGAGATTCTGCTGAAACGTTGCTACAACTTTAACAGAACTACAATGACATGGGATAATACCCGAAGGAAGCTGAACAGCACACATGTAAGTACCCGCGATAACTTAAAAAAACATATATATATATATATATATATATATATATATATATATATATATATAATAATACACATTTTGACAGCAGCCAGATTGGCTTTTGCACAATGTTGGAAACAGCCTCATGTTCCATCAGAGGAGATGATTATTCAAAAAATTTCAAGTTGTGCAGAAATGGACAAATTAACTTTAGCATTAAAAAATAAAGACACTTCAATACACTACAACAGCTGGAGCTGCTGGTACAAATGGATAGACCAAAGATAGATTTCACACTAAAAAGCAAAAGAGGACAGGATAGAACCATAGTAGTGATATCTAGATATATGTAAGGATTAAGTGTGTGTATATGGCTTAAAATAAGGATAAAAAAGAGGTCTCACAAACTGTTGAAGATGAAAATGTTTTTAATTGTTTTCTATCTTTTTCTTTCTATTTTCTTCTTCCTTTCTATTTTTCTTTTCCTTTTATGTATGTGTTTTATTCCATTTATGTATGTGTTGTTATTCTGTTTTAATTGTAAAGTTAATAAAATTTATTTAAAAAAAAAAGAAAGTTCCAACCTTCCATGGAAAACTTCCAACATTCTCATTATATTCAGATTTCCTGTTATTCAAATTCCAGAAGACTATGAGAAAACATTAATATACTTAATGATTTTTTATACATGAATACTTAATGTGACATTTAATGTCAGAGCACCCCAACACATACCTCCAACTTATGCCAAGTACATAGTTTTGCAATCTTGTATTTTTTCTAGCAGAAAACACATTACATAGATGTTCTGAGCTTTAAAAGTTCAGACTGAGAACACAAAATGGCTTCAGTTTGGCTTTTTATATTTTCACGTGTAATAACGAAATTTTCACCTATAACATGAACTTTGAAAGTTCTGAAGCAGCTTACTGTCATTATAATATTTACTGTATAAGCAAAAGAAATTCTTTTGTATAAACAAAAGAAAAAAATAATTTAAAATTTTACTAAGGAACCTCCTATATTGGCCAAGGGGTCAAACTCACTGTCCATTCTCAAATAGATACCTCCTGAGGATCATTACTAAAAATATGCCATGGCTTAAGAGATCCAGCAGAACCAAGAAGTATTCTATTATTCTGCATTAGTCTTAACATGGGCCAATCTCCCCTGTTAAAGGGTTTGAAACCAATTTAAATGGATGATCTAATCAATGAAGAAAACTATGGAGAAATCTATTTTTTGAGAACTAGGAGTCAAAAATAACTTGAAAGCACATACTCGGTTCTTAATCATTCATGCTGTGCTACAAGTTTCTTCTGCATTTATATAAAATCCATCTCAGTACAATTTTATGGAAAAGAAACTGCTTTTATACTTTTTTTTTTTCAAAAAAAGGACATTTTACCATCTTATAAGTCAAATATGAGGTTCTTGAATTTTTTAGGAAAAAGATTACTGAGGTTCAATGATGACATATATGCTCAGAATGATGGAAGGAGTAAAGCTGATATTCTGTTACAAAAATTGGAGGTTGTTTGGTTTGCAATGGAATATTAAATGCAAAGTAGTTCAGAAGTACCTGTTGCTTTTTTAATGGAAGCGATTATAGTAATAATCAATTTGGAATCTCTGCACCAACGGATGGAAAGAGGATGTAAAATGGAGAGAAACACTTGCCATCCATTGGTTAACGCGATGCATCCGTTCTGTACTCACTGCATACGTTTTTCATCCTCTCTATCCTTCCAGCATCCGTCGACTAACATTTCATCTGCTCAAAACGTTTTGAGCTGCTCAAAACTTTTTGAGTGGAAAATGTATCCAATGCGTCCATTCTGCATCCGCAACGCATACGGGGAACATGCGTTCTACATCCGTTGTCATCCGTTACGCGTCCGCTATATCCGCTAGGCATCCGCTGCGCATTCGCACAATTCACATCCGCTCCAGTGGAAAACGGACACAAGGAGGAAGCGAAAAGGAAGTAGAATGGACACAAAGCATTAGTAGCACGGATGGATGAAAGCGAATGCAGCTCACATACAAAGCATTTAAAATGGAAAAAAACATTCGCATAGGGGACCCATCTCGGATATTTAGGATGTCTGCAGGATGTCAAGAGGATGCAAAAGGACATCTAGCGGAAAACCTATATTTCCTATAAAAAGGGGGAGGAACTCACCTGGATCTCACTTTCAGTCCAGCAGCCCTGCTGTGCAGACCGCTTCAGACTTCATCTGGCTCTTGCTCTTCCACAGCATCCAGTCATCTCCACTATGGATCATCACACACTCCTTTTGGTAGCCACCATTGTTCTACAACAGTGCGAAGCCATCTACAGGCTCTTTCACCTGTTCTATGCGAAGAAAAGGAGGCGGCCAAGAAGAGTCTGGGTCCGAAGATGGATTGCCAGAAGAGCAGAGCATGGACTGTACAACAAGCTGATGGTGGAGCTGAGGAACGAAGACACTCGGGCATTCCAGAACTTCATCAGGATGCCTCAAGCCATGTTTGATGAAGTTGTGGAGTGTCTGAGACCCAGGTTGACCAAGGCAAACATCAACTTCCAGCCCAGCCTGGACCCTGGGCTCAAGGTGGCACTGACTCTGCACGACCTGGCTTCTGGGACCACGTACAGGAGCATACAGTATGGCTGGAGGGTGCCACACAACACCATCAGCATTGTGGTCAGAGAAGTGGTGCAGGCCATCATCGAAGAATACCTGGAGGAGCTCCTCCAGTGCCCCTCCACTGAAGAAGACTGGAAGAAAGTTGTAGAGCAGTGGTATCAGAAGTGGAACTTCCCCCACACCGTTGGAGCTATAGATGGCAAGCACGTGGCCTGCAAAGCTCCAGCCAAGTCAGGGTCCACTTATTTCAACTACAAGGGCTTCTTCAGCATCATCCTCTTCACCATGGTCGATGCTGACTACAAGTTCATGTACATCGGTGCTTCAGGCAACGGGTCAGCTTCAGATGCCCAGGTATACAATGCCAGTCACCTCAAGGAAGGGCTGGAACACAACCTCATCATGGGCTTCACAGATCCAGACCCCCTGCCCAACGATACACAAGATGTGCCCCACTTCATCGTGGGGGATGAGGCCTTCTCCCTCAGAACCTACCTCATGAAGCCCTACACCTCCAAATGCCTTACCCGTGAAGAGAGGATCTTCAACTACAGGCTGTCCAGGTCAAGGTGGGTGGTGGAGAACGCCTTTGGCATCCTGGCCAACAGGTTCCAGGTACTTCTCACCACCATGCAGCATCACCCACAGACTGTGAGGAGGATCGTGGAAGCTTGCTGCATCCTGCATAATCTCATGCGCACTCGCTACCCAGTGTTGCAGAACAGGCTCATGGACCTCCAACAAGGCAATGGGGACATGGAGCCTGGTTAATGGAGCTAAGGGTGAAACCTGACAGACACTGTGGATGTGCAAGGCCCCAACAGAGCTTCATGTGAAGGGAAGAAGCAGTGCAACCTGCTGAAACACTGGTGCAACTCTCCAGCTGGAGCGGTGGAGTGGCAAGATAGGATGGTAGATGCTTAATGGATGCTTCCTTCAGCCTGTCTCATAACATGGATGAGATTGGGCCATGTATGTTGAGTGGGCCTACAATGAACAGGGCATTTAATAAAGAGTTGTGTTTATGTTGAAATGTGTGGATCAATGATTACATTGTTATTGATAATAAAGGGCCATAGGTGTGGCACCTGGGAGGGTGGACCATACAGTCCCACTATGCTTGCACTGGAGGTTTATCTATCCCACAGCTATTACCCATAACACAGGTATCCCTGCCCATCCCACAAGTATCCCTGCCTATTCCACAGCTATTACCCATCCCAAAGGTATCCCTGCCCATCCCACTGCTATCTTAACCCATCCCACAAGCATGCAAAGACTTAAACCATTTCTAAAAGTTTCCACCAAGATTTTATTGACTAAAATAAAGGAAGCAACTGTGTGAAGCAAAGATAATCTTTTTTAATAACAAGCTGTAAAAGAAAAATGACCCAAGTCAAGTGTCCAAAGCAAAAATAAAGTCAACAGGTAACCACCCAGTCTCTGGCACTCTTCTTGGTCACTCTGAGGTGTGCCCAGTCTCGGGGTGAAGGGTCCAGGTTCTGTGGATGTGGCTGCTGCTGGAGTGCTGGTCTGAGGCGTCATTGGGGTGCCTGGCCCTGAGAGGACAACAGGGGATGGTGTGTGGAGGAAGCTCTCAGAGAGCTGGCTCAGTCCTGTGATGTTGAGAGCCCCTTCCTCCAGGACATGGGGTGTCAGCCCCAATACCGATGACAGATGTTTTGAGTCCAGGCTTGGCTGTGGGGTGGAGGAAGGAGCAGTGTAGTGAGGCTGTCTGGTCTGCAGCTGAGCGAGGTGAGGCGTTGGTGGCATCTGTGGCATGGGTGGCATCAGTGGTGTGGGTGGCATCGGTGGCATCAGTGGCATCGGTGGCACCGGTGGCGTATGATGTACCTGTGCCTGGACTGGGAAGGGCTGCCTGTGCTGCTGGAACTCCTGGTAGACATAGCCTTGGGAGGTGAGGGCCTGTGGAAAGCCTTGGAAGGGCAGTGACATCACCTGGCATGGAGGAGCAGGCCTGGACTGGGTGGGAGCAGGTTCAGCTGGGTCTGGAGGGTTGTGAAGAAGATCGGTGATTCTGTCATTTACTACCTGCTACTGTGATTCTGACATGTTCATGAAGGTCTGGTTGACGTAGGTGAGGAAGGGCTTGTGGTTGGAGGATGGGACGTCAGTGTGAACCAGCTGAGAGAGGATATCTACGCTGCTTCTGATGGTGTTCCTGATCTCTAGCAGGACAGTGTGACTCTGCACCTCCAGTCTGCCTCTCTGCCTTTCTATGGAGGTGGAGCTGGGGGTGGATGTGGGTTGGTCTCTGGTGGAAGTGCCCTCTCCTTGCTCCCACTGCATCAGGGGGTCCTCCACATGCTCCACCATGGATAGTGCAGCTGTCGGGGGGTTCTCCACCGTGGGATGCTCCACAGATACCTGCCTGGACACAGGAGCTGACTCTTGGCCAGAAGAGGACTGGCTCTCAGCGGGCTGCCTGAGAGAGAGGGTTGTGAGAGGGGCTGCTCCTCGGTGGCGGATCTCACCCTCCAAGAAGCTGCACTTGGCCATCACGTAGGTCTCTCGGTCCTTCAGCTTGAGCGTGGCCTGGCCAGATTTCTTGAGGTGCAGCTTCCCGTACCAGGTGTGCATGTGCTTCCACCAGCCGAGGAGCACCTCCAAAGTGTAGCCCAGGCTCTCCGCCTTCTCTCTCCAAGCAGCCTGCTTCCTTTTGGTGTCTCGATAGAGCCTGTGTCCCTTCCGCCATAGATACTCATTCTCCCTCAGCCATTCCAACACCTCATCCTCATGTTCCTCCATATGGGCCCTCATTAGAGGGGCTTCGAGGTTGTAGGGGCTGCTTCTCCACACCACAACCAGCAGCAGCAGCAACAACAACAGGAGCAGCAAAAGCAGGACCAGTAGGACCAACAGGACCAGCAGCACCAGCAGCACCAGCAGGACCAGAAGCACCAGGAGCACCAGCAGGACCAGCAGGACCAGGAGCAGCGCCAGCAGAGTAAACACCAGCAGAAGTACCAGCACCAGGAGCAGTGCCAGCAGAGTAAGCACCAGTAGAAGCACCAGTTCCAGGAGCAGCACCAGCAGAGTAAGCACCAGCAGAAGCACTAGCAGCAGGAGCAGTGCCAGCAGAAGCTCCAGCACCAGAAGAGTCAGCCCGAGCAGCAGAAGCCCCAGCAGAAGCAGAGTCAGGGCCAGGGGATGGGATGGTGGTCCTGTCCCTCTTGCCAGGGCTGGTAGCAGATGGCAGAGGCTTTCTCTTCTTCCCCATGATTGTTGGGTTGTTGGCTTGCTTGCTGGCTGGCTGGCTGGCTGGAGCTGTGTCTGGCAGCAGGTCTTTCCTCTGAATGGTGACCTGCTTGCGAGCTGCTTCCCTTTATATCCACAGGGCTCACACAATGCATCCTCCCCGCATGCGCAGTGAACGCTGTGCATCCGCTAGGCTTCTGCTAGGCTTCCGCTCTGCATCCACTTCATCCAGTCTGCATCCACTCTGCATCCGCTCTTTCCGCTGCACGTCCACTTCGCTGTGCTACCCCGGAAGTCCTGCGGATTTGCCATCCACTTCCATCCGCTTCCATCCTCTTGGCTTCTGTGGAGCATCCGCTTTACATCCTGGCTACGTCCTCTCCCCATCTGTTCCTTTCCATTGTTGTCCGCTCTAGTTATGCAAATTCGGGGCACTTTTGACAGCGGATAACAACGGATGGAACATTTTCTCGTCCGCTGTGTCCTTTTTACAAACGTTTTGCATCCGTCGGGCAATGTGACAGGCCCTTAAGAAACCTCACTCCAGGCCACTAGTTAGTTTGGATAAAAGAGTGGGTTTTGAAATAGAAGGATGGATTTAATTTAGAAGATCATAATCTGTGATTTGGGTTGTATGGTTATCTTTGGTGTTATAAAGTAAATGTAGACTTTAAAAACATTAATTCAGAGATGTTAAACTTATGGGTATGGAATAAATATTTAGATTTTACCACAGTCTAATGGTACATTTTCCAATGCTGAACTGAATTCACTGAATCATTTGGAGTCACTAAGGAGTAATTGATTCCATTCCTGATAATTAGTAAGAATTCAATACAAGGAAGCACCAATGCTCTCCAATGAGATTAATTAATTGCTTTTTTTTTTTTTTTTTTACCTTTTAAGGGCTTGAACTGTTGGCTACATCTGAAATAGATCTAATCCTCCCTAAAACATTTTTCAATTTTTCGACTTAAAAGTAAAATGGCTAAGACAAATAAAAGTATAATAAAAATTAAAAAAGTGTATTGGGTTATAATTGCATTTAAGCTAATCTCAACAGGAAGAAAATCAGGTGAAAATGTCTATCTCAATTGAATTCAGGACTCAGAATCGTTTCTTTACTCTGTCCACTCTACCACAAATTTATTGTGGAATTGCTTATCCTTTGTACTGTGAAAAAGGTAGAATTGGACATCTACATCATAGGTTTCTGCTCTAGATGTTCAGAGAATACTTTTTCCAATAAAAGAAACATAACTATGTTTCCTGCTTTATAACTTTTTTCTTAGATATAGTCCCATAAACAATTCTTGTTTTTTTTTCTTCTTTTTGAAAAAAATACCTGATCCTGCATCACTCACCTACAAAATAAGAGCAAAAAGATGTCCTGAAGACTTCAACTTTTACAATACCCAGCAAGACCTCACTTAAACCAATTAATTCAGGACACATCTAAAATGCAAATATCAACAACCTGTTTTCTGGTGACAGATTTGTACCATTTCCATTGATGAATAAAAGGGACAGCAAGGCCTCTCTTTCTTCCTTCAAAGCATCAAGATGGGCCAACTCATTAGAATCTTTTCCAACTTTATCCAGAGACCAGCTGTTCAGACAGCACAGTTGGAGTTTAGCAATAGCTGGCGTTTACAAATTGTAGCCAATAGGGGAAGGGAGAAAAATTATTATCAGTCTACCCCAAATGTGCTGACAGGGATTGTATTTGTATCTACTGTATAAGGAATTTTAAAATAAATAAATAATGCTTGCTTTGGAATCCTTCTAGTGCAAGAGTATCACTTCGAAGAATCTCCTTTCTCAAGAAAACAGCATCGAATACAGAACAATGAATATAAAAAAAATGACTACAACAAATCACGGAGTCTGACTTAATTTCAAATCTAGATATTATTACAGCTTAGATCAAATGTTCATAAACAGATCCAAAATACTTCACGCAGGAACTCCAAATGAGAATGGGCTGCATAATTATTAAATTTATTGTTGTATATTTTTCAATATCAACATCATCTTTTTGATTGGACTCAGAAGCATCTTCCTGTCTGCTTCCTCAATAACATAGAAGACTGTAGATCTATGAATAATGACAGAGATTAGGCAAATTTATAAAGGAATTTCAATAATGCCACACATTTTTGGTGATGACACAAATAAGTGGAATATAGCAGTCCTTTCCATTATGGTGTTAAGGTTTTTTATTTAACAACATTTTTCATTAAGATTTATTGAATAGCTACAATATTTGGCTTTATCCTGCTAATCCATAAACTAGTATCTACAAATCCAAATGGCTGCATTAACATACCCATTTTAAGAAAACTAAAACAAAACTACAATATTGTTTAATGTGATATCTAACTATTCTTGATATTTTAAAAGGGCAGCTTCTGGACAACCAAGAATCACAGAAGGTTATTTGGGCTTCCTAGAAAGACATTTTAGATTACAGAAAACTGTATCGGATGTACATTAATGCTATCCAACATGGATCTTTTATTCACTCCCTCCAGCAGGTGGACATAAAATCAAACCACAGATGTACCAGTTTTATGCTTTGCTGTTTATAAAACTGCCTTCAACAGTTCTCTTGTTTGGTAATCATGCATTTAAAGTAATGAGGGCCAAAGGAGATTAGTTGATACACTCCTGTTTAACATTTTTATTGAATTATAAATTATAAAATACAAAATACAAACATAAATAGAAAAATAGTGTGGAGGAAAGGGGAGAGGAGAAGTGAGGAAGGATAAGAAAAAAAAAGAAACATTGACTTCAGACTCTCTGTTGTAGTAAAATTAACATCAAATCACTTTTTTTTTTGCTCTTTCATGATAATATGAACCAGCCATTTCTGTAAAGATCGATTCATCAATTTGGTAAAACCCAAAATCAACATTTCATTCTTCTCCACTTCAACCACAAAGTTCAGAAGCAGTCTCCAAGTGGAAACAAAAGTATTTATGTTCTTTTTTTAAATCAAAATAATCAATTTTGCCATTTCAGCCAACTCCATCAACTTCTGCAACTATTTGTCCACAGAGATTAGTCGATACACTCCTGTTAAAAAGTTTTCCTATCCTTCAAAGGAAAAAAAGATTGAGAGGTAACTTGAACACAGGAATGAATCTGCTTCACAAGTGACCAGAAATACCTGCTCTCCAAAAATACATACAGTATTATATATATTAGGTATGTAGTGAACATGTTTCTCTCTTTCTTTTTCCTACTGATTATTTTCCAAGAACAATCTGAACTATGGGAGAAGACTGTAGAAAATGTTAAAGGTGTGGTAGACCACAAACCTACCTTGTTGAGAAATTAAAATGTATTTTGTTGCAGCTTTTCTTAGTACCTGCTGGTACTATAAGCTGCTTGGTTTGTTCCTTTTAAAATGAGGAAATTTAAGCTGTAAGGAGCAACAGTTGTAATGTGCATCGAACTTCTTGTTTCACTGACTTTGTTTCTCCTTTTTCCTCACTTCATGTCTTGAATGTAGTCAGAAATGAAAATGAGCTGATTCCTTGCCTACACAAATTGCATGCTTAATATACAACTGAGAAAATGCATCTGGCAATGCCCACCAAAAACAAATCAAACAAAACACTCATTTTTTTTTAAAGTTCTAGCAGTCTAGTTCTTAAATAAATGCATTGGAAACTGTTTTTTTTTTTTCTTTAGCAATGCGGGGAAATTTCTTTTTGATGTTTTCCTGGAGATATAATATCTGTCACCTAGATACAGATCATTATTTGAAGCATCAGTAACACTTACCAGCTGATAACTCCAGGAGACAAAGTACTTATTTTTTTCTAATACAGATCACTTAAAAATATTCATAGATCATAATACTGGTCCAGAAATTTAATCATTGAATAGGTTAAAAGACTTGCAATACATCAGGATATTAAAATAACTCCCTAGATATTTTAAGTTGATCAACTGGAAAACTTTCAGACTATTTTTTTTAAAGGTTCATGCTGCAGAAACAGGTTAAGTTTCACTTGATAATTTTGTTGGTTGTTTTTTTTTTTTAAAGTAAGCCACTGAATATGCAGGGATAGTAAAATAAAAATGGATCGGCTTGAAATGTGCATTTTTAACTTCGGGAGCTTAAAGATCTCTGCAAAGTTAACTTTGGACTCAGTACCGGTTGTCCTCAACTTGCATCCACAATTGAGCCCAAAATTTTAGTTGCTAAGCAAGGCAGTTAAGTGAGATTTGCACCATTTTGTGACTTTTGGGTTGTAACTGTTCAGCAAATCACTGCAGTTGTTAAGTGAATCATATTGTTCTTAAGTGAATCTGGCTTCCTCCACTAACTTGTCAGAAGCTTGCTGGGAAGGTTACAAATGGTTAATCATATGACCCTGGGACAGTGCAACAGGCATAAATACATGCCAGTTGACAAATGCCCAAATTTTGATCGCATGACCATGGGAATGCTCAGTCATAAGCGTGAAAAACATTCATAAGTCACCTTTTTCAGGGCTGTTGTAACTTTGAATGGTCACTAAGCAAATGATTCTAATGTTGAGGATGACCTATAATAGAAGATGCATAGATCTTTCTATTCCTAAAGAAATGAAGTTTTGTTGGCAAATTGTCACATGAGAAAAACGTTCAGCTTTTATGACACAAAGTTGCATTTCACATCAACAATCAAGGAAGTAGCTTAGGACATTTCTAACTCCCTAAGTTTGATTTCTAATTTGTATCTTTGACTTTTCTAGCTTTTTAAAAATTCTTATTCAATTCAAAGGAGGTTGCTCAGAAGAATCAGGCTACATTATACCAGTTAGGGCTACACCATATTGCTCCAAATCGTGTGGATATGTATGGAAGATGGAATAATAAGCAGTTTGCTACCAATTACTATATATCATCATCTATAAAGATGGCACATTGACTTGTCATCTCCACTTCATTGAAAGCCTGCAGATCCAAAACTGGGAACATTTCATGGTTTCTGGGGCAGCTGAAAAATATCTCTATTATACTTCTCTTGTCACAAATTGTAATGAAGATGCCTACAGTACATTCTTCAGTAAATAGTAAAAACATTTTTCTGGAGTTTGTTTCACACAACTAGAGTCTTTGATAAGTCATGGAAGATTTCATTGAGTTCAATTTAAAGACAGACTGCATTTGTGGACCACAAGCCATTGGGGACATTAGATACATAATTTTTGACTGCAAAGTCTACCCTGTAGAGATGAATGCTTACTTGGAGCTTTATTTCAAACTAAAAAAATACTTGGACACCTGAGATAAAGTGTTACTTTTTGCATGGAATAAACCTGCATATCATTTTAAAGACAACACTCTATATTTCGAAGGCCATTTTGAAGAAAATTGGATGTTTAGATCTTATTGGAGTTAACTGCGGAGGTGATAAGTTACTATGAATATGTCCTATCATTTTCTTTGTATCTACTTGCATATTTGTATTAGTTTTATATTTTTAATATTGTCAAATAACTAAGTCAATAAAGATTATCCTATCCTGTCCTGTCTCGTTCCATTCTGTTCCATCCCATCCCATCCCATCCCATCCCATCCCATCCCATCCCATCCCATCCCATCCAACATCTTGTAATATTTATAGTATGCATACTGAAATTTATTATGAGTTACTCTGGCTAAAATGCAAAGTCTTTTTATTAACTTAGTATATCAATAACTACTTACATATAACTGTAATATGTTAAAGAGGTGTGGCATGGGGTTAGCTAAAAAGAACATACAAATAAAATGTTAATAGTATCTAGTGATAAGAGGAGGCCACAAACACAAAACTGACAAAAATATGATTCATGGCTGTTCTATAACACAAGGCCATGTTCCAGTTTTTGAGAAGACAAATATAAATCTTTATAGAATGCATTATGTAGCTTTATGATTTATTTTTGCGGCTCTGGATTTTAATGGAAAGCAAGACATATTTTTCTCAAAGGTGAGAAACTGAGAATCAGGAAACATTATGAAGTTAATCTCATTGTTTTATAATTCTGCTTGACTTTTGAGGGAAGCAAAAAATGCTGATATTCTCAATGAGGATCATAATCAGAGAAGAAGAAAATTCAGTCTCTAGCCATACTTGGTATATTGGTAGGATTCCAACTTTGTATATTCATACGTGAATAGGAATTCATGAATCTACTTTAATTTTAAAAGACACTCATCTCTGCACAATTCATACATATGACACTACTGTCATTTTTACAGAACAATGGTGACACAGTGGCTAAAATACAGTATTGCAGGCTAATTCTGCTGTCAGCAGTTTGATTCTAACTGGTTCAAAGTTGACTCAGCCCTCCATTTTTCTGAGGTTGGTAAAATGAGGACCCAGATTGTCGGGCAAAATGCTGACTCTCTAAAATGCTTAGAGAGGTCCATAAAGCACTGAATATAAATCTAAGCACCAGTGCTATCTTCCTATTCAGAAGTGTATTGTATCTTTGAGAAAAAAAATGGAGCAAAATGCAATAAAGTCTGCCCTTAACATGATAATTTTTGCATAGTTCTTTGAATGCCCTTTATTTTCCTGATGCCATGCATAGGAGAAAGGCATAGAGCAATAAAGTTGCTGGTGGCATCATTTGTTTATGAATTTACTGCCATTCAACAGAGATCTGAGTTGGATGTACTGAAGCTTACCAGTTTCTGGCAATTTCAGACAGGATGGTAAATATCAGTTTCTGTGAAATACTGAAGAGCCATTAAACAATACAGACAGCTGGGTCAGAGTTTGAAACTCTGAAACTTATATTTCTTCATTCCATAATTCTTGCATATAGATGGTGAATGAACCATAAAGGGAACTAAAAAAATACTAGTTAATTAGAGCATTTAGACACATGGAATCATGTTGCAAGATCTGCTAAATCTTTCTTGACAGTTGTAAAGCCCATGTCACACTGCACCAATGGATAGAAAGAGGATGTAAAATGGAGAGAAACACTTGCCATCCATTGGTTAATGTGATGCTTCTGTTCTGTACTCACTGCTTCCGTTTTTCATCCTCTCTAACCGTCCAGCATCTCTCGACTGAGATTCCATCCGCGCAAAAGGTTTTGAGCTGCTCAAAACTTTTTGAGCGGAAAATGTATCCAACACATCCGTTCTGCATTCACAACGCATATGGGGAACATCTGTTCTACTTCTGTCATCATCCGTTATGCGTCCGCTATGTCCGTTAGGCATCCGCTGCGCATCCGTGCAACTCGCATCCGCTCCAGCAGAAGACAGACACAGGGAGGAAGCGAAACGGACACGGAACGGACACATAGCCTTAGTAGCATGGATGGAGAAAGGTTGAAAGCGGATGCAGCTCACTTATAAAGCATTAAAACGGAAAAAACATTCATAGAGGGGACCTATCTCGGATATTTAGGATGTCTGCAGGATGCCTAGAGGATGCAAAAGGACACCAAGCGGAAAACCTATCTTTCTGATAAAAAGGGGGAGGAACTCACCTGGATCTCACTTTCAGTCCAGTAGCCCTGCTGTGCAGACCTTTTCAGCCTTCATCCACTTATTTCAACTACAAGGGCTTCTTCAACATCATCCTCTTCGTCACGGTCGATGTTGACTACAAGTTCATGTACATCGATGCTTCAGGCAACGGCTCATCTTCAGATGCCCAGGTATACAATGCCAGTCACCTCAAGGAGGGGCTGGAACGCAACCTCATTGTAGGCTTCCCAGATCCAGACCCCCTGCCCAACGACACACAAGATGTGCCCTACTTCAACATGGGGGATGACACCTTCTCCCTCAGAACCTACCTCATGAAGCCCTACACTTCCAGATGCCTTACCCATGAAGAGAGGATCTTCAACTACAGGCTGTTCAGGGCAAGGCGGGTGGTGGAGAACGCCTTTGGCATCCTGGCCAACAGGTTCCAGGTACTTCTCACCACCATGCAGCATCGCCCAGAGACCGTGAGGAGGATTGTGGAAGGTTGCTGCATCCTGCACAATCTCATGCGCACCCACTACCCAGTCTTGCAGAACAGGCTCGTGGACCTCCAACAAGGCAATGGGGACATGGAGCCTGGTGAATGGAGGCAAGGGTGAAACCTGATAGACACTCTGGATGTGCAAGGCCCCAACAGAGCTTCATGTGAAGGGAAGAAGCAGCGCAACCTCCTGAGACACTGGTGCAACTCCCCAGCTGGAGCAGTGGAGTGGCAAGACAGGATGGTAGATGCTTAATGGATGCTTCCTTGAGGCTGTCGCATAACACTGATGAGATTGTCCCATGTATGTTGGGTGGGCCTACAATGAACAGGGCATTTAATAAAGAGTTGTGTTTATGTTGAAAGGTGTGGATCAATGATTACATTGTTATTGATAATAAAGGGCGAAAAGTGTGCCACCTGGGAGGGTGGACCATACAGTCCCACTATGCATGCACTGGAGGTTTATCTATCCCACAGCTATCCTTACCTATCCCAAAGGTATCCCTGCCCATCCCACAGCTATTACCCATCCCAAAGTTATCCCTGCCCATCACACAGCTATTACCCATCCCAAAGGTATCCCTGCCCATCCCACATCTATTACCCATCCCAAAGGTATCCCTGCCCATCCCACTGCTATCTTAACCCATCCCACAAGCATGCAAAAGCTTAAACCATTTCTAAAAGTTTCCACCAAGATTTTATTGACTAAAATAAATGAAGCAACTGTGTGAAGGAAAGATAATCTTTATTAATAACAAGCTGTAAAAGAAAAATGACCCAAGTCAAGTGTTCAAAGCAAAAATAAAGTCAACAGGTAGCCGCCCAGTCTCTGGCACTCTTCTTGGTCCCTCTGAGGCATGCCCAGTCTCAGGGGTGAAGGGTCCAGGTGCTGTGGAGGTGGCTGCTGCTGGAATGCTGGTTTGAGGCTCATTGGGGTGCCTGGCCCTGAGAGGACAACAGGGGACAGTGTGTGGAGGAAGCTCTCAGAGAGCTGGCTCAGTCCTGTGATGTTGAGAGCCTCTTCCTCCATGACATGGGGTGTCAGCCCCAATACTGATGACAGATGTTCTGAGGCCGGGCTTGGCTGTGGGGTGGAGGAAGGAGCAGTGTAGTGGAGCTGTCTGGTCTGCAGCTGAGCGAGGTGAGGCGTGGGTGGCATCTGTGGCATGGGTGGCACCGGTGGCATCGGTGGCATCGGTGGTTCGATGTACTTGTGCCTGGACTAGGAAGAGCTGCCTGTGATGCTGGAGCTCCTGGTAGCCGTAGTCTTGGTAGGTGAGGGCCTGTGGAAAGCCTTGGAAGGGCAGTGACATCACCTGGAGTGAAGGAGCAGGCCTGGACTGGGTGGGTGCAGCTTCAGTTTGGTCTGGAGGGTTGTGAAGAAGATCCTTTCCTTCACCACCTGGTACTGTGGTTCCGAAATGTTCATGAGGGTCTGGTTGATGTAGGTGAAGAAGGGCTTGCAGTTGGAGGATGGGACGTCGGTGTGCACCAGCTGAGAGAGGAGATCTACGCTGCTTCTGATGGTGTCCCTGATCTCCAGCAGGACAGTGTGGCTCTGCCTCTCTGGTCTTCCTCTCTGCCTTTCTGTGGAGGTGGAGCTGGGGGTGGATGCGGGTTGGTCTCTGGTGGAAGTGCCCTCTCCTTGCCCCCACTGCATTAGGGGGTCCTCCACGCACTCCGCCATGGGGAGTGCAGCTGTCGGGGGGGTCTCCATCGTGGGACGCTCCACAGATACCTGCCTGGACACAGGAGCTGACTCTTGGCCAGAAGAGGACTGGCTCTCAGCGGGCTGCCTGAGAGAGTGGGTTGTGAGAGGGGCTGCTCCTCAGTGGCGGATCTCACCCTCCAAGAAGCTGCACTTAGCCATCACATAGGTCTCTCGGTCCTTCAGCTTGACCATGGCCTGGCCAGATTTCTTTAGGTGCAGTTTCCTGTATCAGGTGTGCATGTGCTTCCACCAGCCGAGGAGCACCTCTGCAGTGTAGCCCAGGCTCTCCGCCTTCTCTCTCCAAGCAGCCTGCTTCCTTTTGGTGTCTTGATAGATCCTGTGTCCCTTCCATCATAGATACTCGTTCTCCCTCAGCCATTCCAGCATCTCATCCTCATGTTCCTCTTTTATTGAGTATTGCCTCCTCTCCCGTTCATGTGTCTGCCTCTTCCTCCCTCTAGCAGGGCCATATGGGCCCTCATCAGAGGGGCTTCGAGGTTGTAGGGGCTGCTCCTCCACACCACCCCCAGCAGCAGCAGCAGGAACAACAACAGTAGCAGCAAAAGCAGGACCAGCAGGACCAGCAGGACCAACAGCACCAGCAACACCAGCAGCACCAGCAGCACCAGCAACACCAGCAGCACCAGCAGCACCAGCGGCACCAGCAGCACCAGCAGCACCAGCAGCACCAGCAGCAGCACCAGCAGAGTAAGCACCAGCAGCACCAGCCGGACCAGCAGGACCAGGATCAGCAGCAGCAGAGTAAGCACCAGCAGCACCGTCAGGACCAGGAGCACCAGCAGGACCAGGAGCAGCGCCAGCAGAGTAAGCACCAGCAGAAGCACCAGCAGCACCGTCAGGACCAGGAGCACCAGCAGGACCAGGAGCAATGCCAGCAGAGTAAACACCAGCAGAAACACCAGCACCAGGAGCAGTGCCAGCAGAGTAAGCACCAGCAGAAGCACCAGCACCAGGAGCAGCGCCAGCAGAAGCTCCAGCACCAGAAGAGTGAGCCCAAGCAGCAGAAGCCCCAGCAGAAGCAGAGTCAGGGCCAGGGGGTAGGATGGTGGCCCTGTCCCTCTTGCCAGGGCTGGCAGCCGATGGCTGAGGCTTTCTCTTCTTCCCCATGGTTTTTGGGTTGTTGGCTTGCTGGCTGGCTGGCTGGCTGGAGCTGTGCCTGGCAGCAGGTCTTTCCTCTGAATGGTGACCTGCTTGCGAGCTGCTTCCCTTTATATCCATGGGGCTGATGCAATGTATCCTCCCCACATGCGCAGTGAATGCTGTGCATCCGCTAGACTTCCGCTAGGCTTCCAGTAGGCTTCCGCTCTGCATCCGCTCTGCATCCGCTCTTTCCATTCCGCATCCACTTCACTGTGCTCCCCTGGAAGCCCTGCGTATGTACCATCTGCTCCCATCTACTTCCATCCGCTAGGCCTCTGTGGAGTATCCGCTTTCCATCTCCTCTACATCCTCCCCCCATCCGTTCCTTTCCATTGTTGTCCGCTCTGCTTATGCAAATTTGGGGCACTTTTGAGAGCGGATAACAACGGATGGAACATTTTCTCGTCCTCTGTGTCCTTTTTACAAATGTTTTGCATCTGTCGGTCAATGTGACAGGGTCTTAAGCTGGTACTTTCAATCCAATTTTACTTTGACATCTTGCTTCCCCACAAAGTATTAGTGGGTAGTGTGCTTTTTATAAATATTTTTCCTGATCCATAAAAATGTGAATGGGTCTTCAAATTATATCCAGATTTAAAAATTTAGAATTGTCTCCTGAGTATTAGGCATTAAACATCATGCCAAAGGATATTGTAGAACTATACATATTTTTTTGGACTGCTGATTGCTTTTCCTCAAGGCTACTTAACTTTGAGGAGCAAATGTGACATTATGATCACTTTAACCAATGACATCATGATCATCAATTCTGATTGCTTTGCCCACGTGCAGCAACAAAAAAAAAAAGTTGATTTCATTTTCCACAAAATGAAATGTTGATATTTCCAGTCACTTCTAACTATTGTGAGTGATAGTCAAAATTGGAGGCAAATTGTCAAAGTAAGCAATAAGAAGAATAGGATCACATCTGTAAAGTGAACTAAAATTTGCTAAGATAAATTTAAGGGCCTTTTCCAGACCTGACATCATGGTAACTACCAGAGATGTAACTGTTAGCCTTATTCAGCATTATTCTCAAAATGCTTAGTTTCCGCACCCCATTGCTATATTAATATTTAGCATCACTATGACACAATTTCTGTAGTTGCTATGCAAGTTAAAAAAAAAAAAACTTGATACAAAGCGTAAATGTCACTTTTTTGAATGTATAGAAGAGTAACATAGAAGAATGATGTTCATTTAATCACAAAAAATGCACATTCTTTTATCTTTCTCTTTCAAAATCTTAGTATCTGACAGGCCATCTCATCATGTTAAATATTTTCTTTTGAAAAGTCCATGGAGTAATCAGACTTTTAAAGCGATGCTCATCATAATGTGCTTGGTTGTGAGCTTAAGTGTAAAGAATTTTCTTTCAAAGGTAGCATCCTACTTTTATTATATTTGATAGTGTTTGTCTGCTCTGGAGAATACAAAATTGGGACCTTATGCAATATTTCAGCTTGTCTTTCATCATTCACATCATTCACACAAGTCTACTAGGATGTTAATTTCAGAGTATCTGGAAAACTGACTTTGCATTCTCTAAGAATCTACAAAAAAAAAAAGAATCAAAGTAGAACTTTTGAAACAGACATTCAGGACAGACTCTTATGGAAAATGACGGAGGATTTTTGAGGAGCTATTATATACTATACATTGTCAGTGAATCCAAAGACTATTTCCTTCTTTTATGGTATTTAAGGGCATTAGATGATAGTAGAGGTATTCTGTACCCATTGTAAAGAACATTTTGAACTCTAATGGAGAGATTAGAGAGTTACAACTTCTCTGCCCTACATGTGACTGCCAACTTCTCTCTCTCTCTCTCTCCCTCCCCCCCTTCTCTCTCTCTGTCTCTCTCTCTCTCTTTCTTTCCTTCTCTTTGTCTCGTGGTATTTATTCCTAGAACTCTTGAGGATCATGCCACTGAAATTGTGTAGGATGTTTTTTTTTTGTCTTTTCTAACAAATAAGACCAAAAAAAAAACCCTAGCTATTTTCCACAAAGAGAAACAGGATGGATATTAATCCCACCAAATTTATTGAAACCACTATCCTTTCATCATGGAGCTGGAATTTTGAGTTCTACTACAAGGTTTTGGATGCTAAACCAAACATACTTGAAAGAGATTCTCAGGGAAGTTTATCTTACAAGGCATTGCTTTCATTGCAAAACAAAGTTATAAGAGCATGGTACAGTAACGAGCATATTATTATGGTATGTGGGAATGACCTTGGGAGACAGGAGGAAAAGCTGCAGACTAGACAGACAAGTGGCAGCTGAGTCTGCAAAAGGAATGAAGATGTTGCAGACATCTTAAGGCCCTGTCACATTGCCCAACGGATGCAAAACGTTTGTAAAAAGGACAAAGCGGATGAGAAAAATGTTCCATCCATTGTTATCCGCTCTCAAAAGGGGCAAAAATTTGTATAAGCAGAGCGAATAACACGGAAAGGAACGGATGGGGGGAGGACGCAGGGCGGATGGAAAGCGGATGCGGAACGGAAGCCTAGCGGATGGAAGCAGATGGGAGTGGATGCAGAGCAGATGCATAGCGGATGCAGAGCGGATGCAGAGCGGATGTCCCCCGTATGCCTAGCAGATGCAGAACGGAAGCGTTTGATATATTTTCCACTCAAAAGTTTTGAGCAGCTCAAAACCTTCTGAGCGGATGAAATGTCAATAGACGGATGCTGGATGGATAGAGAGGAAGCAAAACAGAGGCAGTGAGTACAGAACGGAAGCATCGCATTAACCAATGGATGGCAAGTGTTGCCATCCTCTTTTACATCCTCTTTCCATCCGTTGGTGCAGTGTGTCAGGGGCTTTACAACTGACCATCTCCACTTTCTTGCACAGTAAAAGTGAGGGGAGAAGAGATCTATTTACAGACTTGCAAGATTCCATCAATCCATAATTAGATTGTAGACAGTAATTAGAATGCAGTATTGCGGGCTAATTGTGCCCAGTTCGTTCGATATAGTTCAAGGTTCCATCCTTCTGAGGTTGGTAAAATGAGGACCCAGACTGTTGGGAGTACATACTAACTCTGTAAACCACCTACAAAAATTGCTGTAAAAGCACTATGAAGTGATATATAAGTCTAGGTGCTATCGCTATTATTATAACATTAAAATAAAGTCAGAGTTAATATTCTGGGTATGCTTCTTTTCTGGACTATCTCTGAAGGTTGACACAAACAGGCTCTGTATATAAGAATATACAGAATCTGGTATTGAATCAAGATGAAAAAAGATATACAAGACAAAATACTGGTCAGATGACTGCTAATCAAATATTCTCCAAAAAGAAGGATGCTATATTATGAAAGCAGAGATACACTGCTCCAATAGCCAAAGTTATCAGTGTTCTGAATTGAATATCCTTTGAGTGCCTATGAGGTTCTAGGCTTAGTTTCACTTTTTAGCTTTTAAAAAATGTTTCTTAAAAATACTGAGAGGGTAGCATGCTATAATGAAAAGTGATTCACATATCCCATTATATTTCATATGTTGTTTTTTAAAAATAATGTGGGTTTGGGGAAAAGTAAAATGGGGATAGCAGAAAGCATTTTTCTATGGTTTGTATTCTGAGTACACTTTGTATGTATACTAGTCATATCCATAATGACAACCATTTTGTGAAAGCATATACAATATATCTCAAAGGTGGCCATTGGCCTAAAATGATGGGTTTTCCATGATCCACATTTTAAAGATACAAGTAGCAACAATTAAAGCTGATTAACTGAGATATTTCAATTCCTAAATTCAGAATATATTTATTATTCATTTGCTTGTAAAATGAAACTTCTTTCCAAACACACATATACCTTTTTGTCTTAAAGTAATATACAGAGTAGATCTTCCTCCCATTTTTGTCATGACAAATCTATTGGGTAGCTTGGGTTGATGGCAAACTGGAAGGAGGGGATAGGGAAGGGGCTAGCCTACTGATTTCTCTAGTGCAAAATCTAGCAGATTTGATATTTGCTCTTCAACATAAGCACTTGTCTTGATAATGATTATTCTTTCTTGGTAAGATCACAAGTAGTCATGTTCAGTGGTATGTTGTAAGGGTGTTCATTAAGATAGTGGAGACCCCTAACTGAAGATTAAAGCCCTAAATGTGTGCTGCAATTTTAATATCTGGTGTCTGCTAAGCACTCACAAACTTTGTAGAAACATTTCCTGATTAAATTGTATTTTAATTCAGTGCATGCTATCATAAAAACTACTTTTATATATAGAACTTCTATTTTGGCAAGGCAAAATAAATCAGGAAAAACCTGAGATCATATTATATACTTGGGATTGTTGAGCATTAAACTTTTTCTTTAATTCTTTCTTCTGGCCATATCCTTCTTAGTTTATTTTACTGCTTTGTTTAATGATATCTTATTTATTTTAATTTTGTTTTGAAGTTTGTGCCCATATTATTCTGATTCAATAGTCTTAATGTTTTCTATTCCCAATATTTTTGTAGTTAAATTTTGCTGTATGTATACCTATTTATTTTAATCCCATGGTTCTAGCCTATATATCTATAATTATATTTGCATCTTGATTTGGTCTTAGCTGGTTAATGACTGTAATATTTTTATGATATGATAACAAATTAGCTGGTAATATTTCATTTAGGAGCACTTCCTCTGACTCAATGCCTCCAATCTTATGGGCAAATTATATTTGAAACTGGCATCCATCATTTTCTTCTGAAATTTTAAAATTAATTGGACAATAAAATGGGAAAGTATCTGCTGGGTACACTAATATTTTCATCACTGCTAATAACCAGTGTAGACCATTGGGCTGTAAGATGCCTTCTTTATTCATACTGATTGATGGGTCAGTCTAAACCAGGGGTGTCAAACTGATGGCCCTTGGACTGGGTGCATCACACACAGACCACACCCATCTTAGCTCCACGAATGGGAAAAACATTGCAAAATGTCATGTGATGGTAATGTTTGACACCCGTGGTGTAAACCTTCAAGGGTGGTGATCCATTTTGCTTCCCATAAAGGGGACAAAATTGTTGTGACAAATGATCACCCAATAAGTCTCCTGACTACAATTGGAAAGTTACATATACATCACACAGTCTTTCATGGAAACTCTCAAAGCTAGAAACTGTGTCAGCAGAGGAGCAAGCAGTTGTTAAAGAATGGGGATCGATGTATCATATTGTAGCTAAAAATTAATCCAGTAGAGATACACATTACATAGGCATGGATATTTGATCTGCGGAAATTCAGACTGCAGAAGATGGCAAGCAATGAGTACCAAATCTGCAACCACCTAACTCCCTTGTTCCTTAGTGACTTCTAAGTTCTGGTGAACTTTGTGACTTTATGTATTAACATTAATGTATCCACTTGAACTAAAGTTGGCATTTCTTTCAGCATCTTTTCAATTTCTTTCTTCTCTTCAAGGGCAACTTCTGATAGAAATTAGACCTCTCCTTAGTTCAGATTCTACTCCTCTTGATTAAAATATTGCACAAAGTACAAATTGTATATGGCTGAACTCTTTGTATAGAAAAAATAAGCAGGTCCCATCTTCTCTTTAATATTTGTTCACATCAGTCTTCAGAGAAGTCTTCAGGTCTGACATTGAAGAGTTAGATAAATATAAATTACTCTGTAATTGAGATCTGGGTTTTCTTGACAAGTTTAATGGGTAATGAATTCTAATAGCAGATAAATGAAAGCAGAATCAAGTCATAGGTAAAGGTAAAGGTTCCCCTCTCACATAGGTGCTAGGCATTTCCAACTCTTGGGGGCGGTGCTCATCTCCGTTACAAAGCCAAGGAGTCAGCACTGTCCAAAGACATCTCCATGGTCATGTGGCCAGCATGACTAAATGCTGAAGGCACACGGAATGCTGTTACCTTCCCACCAAAGTGGTCCCTATTTTTCTACTTGCATTTTTACATGCTTTCGAACTGCTAGATTGGCAGAAGCTGGGACAAGTAATAGGAGTTCACTCCATTATATGGCGCTGGGGATTTGAACTGCCAAACTGCCAACTTTTCTGATTGACATGCTTAACATCTTAGCCACTGAGCCATTGTGTCCCCTCAGATAAATAGATCCATGTGATTTATCCCTTAACCAGGTTTTTTTAGGTCTTCTAATGATGCACTCACCACACTGCAACTGAGTCCATCCACATTGCTGGCAGTTATCCTCTTCTTTTTTCCCCCCTTTCTAATTCCCCAGTATTCAAGCCTTCACCAGAGAGATAGATCTTTGCATGATTTGTCCAGAGTGGGATATGTCCAGAGTGGGATAATTTAATTTGTCCATTTGGATGTCAAATGAGAATTTGACTGATTTTTTTGATGATTCATCAGTTTGATTTCTTGACTACCCATGGTATTCCATGACTCTTTGCCTACATAAATTAAATGGTCATTATTTGATATAGACTTTCCAAAAATGTAGGTATAATTCCTAAATAACTTTGATAGTTGCATTAACTTTAAGAATTTAATCATTTTTAGATTTGAAAGAAAGTTTTAAAAAGCGTTTAAAACTGGGAGTTTTAAAAAGCGTTATTTTTAATCATTTTGTCATGTCCGACTCCTGGTGACTTTATAGGCAAGTGCACAATAATTAAATAATAAAAAATAAATTGAAACTTTTGTGAACATGACTTGGCACATCCCTACTATGATTTTAAAGATTATTTTTTTAAATGGGTAGAAAAATATCAGTCTTTTTTAAACCTAGTATGGACTTCCCATGTCATATTCACACAAGTTTCTATTGATTTTTTCCAAAGCATTTTCAGGTTGCATCATTCAAATGACTATTTTTTCCGATGAAAATTGAAACTAGAAAAATAGTTGCAGGTAAAACTCAAATGTTGCCTTTGCAGCATGTCTTTCCTAGGAGTGATCTTATTCTCCAAGGCAATTTGATTTAAAATAGTCATTTGCACTGAATGAGATCAATCCTTCAAGGCTGATGTACCAAACTGGATCAAACAAACACATATTAAATTAGATATCTTAATAAATGTAGTTTTGTGGAGGAAAGAAGTGTTTGCATCTTTGTGCACACATTCACCTGACTATTATTAGAATTTCATAGGGGTCCTGTTCACAGCTAAAAGTAATCTCAGTAACACTAAATAACACTAAAGTCATCCAACATGTAATGTACCAGGATGAAAAAAAGAATATTCTCTCTAGCTCAATCAGTTCAGTTAAAAAGATAATAAGGAAAAGTTATGTCAGCATTTAATTGGAGCAGTGCGGTGGTCTAGAGGTTAAGACCCTGACCTCACACTCAGGAGGCTGAGGGTTCCTAATGGCAGATGGGTGCACAGAGTTTTCTGCTGAGAACTCTGTGTAGGCATCAGGAAGTGCATCCAGCTAGTAAATATTCAGCTCCATTCAGTCTCCCTGATTCCACACTGATACAAGGGATTAAAACAGAAGTCTTCAAACTTAACAGCTTTAAGACTTGTGGACTTCAACTCCAAGAATTCCTGGAGGAAGAATTCTGGGAGTTGAAGTCCACAAGTCTTAAACTTGCCAAGTTTGAAGACCCTTGGATTACAGGATCATAAAAAGAAGAAAAAAGTCAATAGTTAACTCATCAAACTTTGGAATTTGCTATCATGAGATGGGGTGCTGCCTACCAGCTTGGCTGGCTCTAAACCTGGATTGGAACACTTCATGAAAATCAGGGGAATCGGTAGCTATTTATCTCAGTGGCAATGTGACTGCTTCTGAAGGCAACTGCTGGAAAACTAGTGAGTTTCCTTATGCAGTTGGATGACACCTTTGAGAACAGACTATGATATTACATAGGCCAGGTGTCCCAACAAAAAGTTACTGCTGATTTTCTTAAATCATCAGGGCTTCCTTATGTATAAATCTCACAGAAGTTAGTTTTTTGTGCAATAGTTAAATTTTCACATCAGAGATTCTAGCAGCAAATATCTTTTTCACAAAACTATAATTAATAGAAGAATTTTAAAATATATTTTAAATATATTCAAATGAAACAAAAAGTTAACAATGAATTAAGAGCCTTGGTGGAACAGTGGTTAGAATGCAGAATCGCAGCCTACTTCTGCTGACTGCCAGCTGCCAGCAGTTCAAGTCTCACCGACTCAAGGTTGACTCAGCCTTTCATCCTCCTGAGGTCAGTAAAAAGAGAACCCGGATTGTTGGAAGAAATATGTTAACTTTATAAACCTCTTAGAGAGAGCTATAAAACACTGTGAAGCAGTATATAAGTCTAGGTGCTATTTTTATTGCTAACAATTGCCGAACGAAACTAAATGGAGAATTCTTTATCTTCCCCCATTCTTTGAGACTCAGCTGTCCTATTGGAAAGTTTGAAAGTTCAATTTGTATAATTGTGTTCCTATTTTAGAATTTTTCAGCCAGTTTAAGAAGGCTGCCTTATTCAGAAGAACCATCCTATTTTTCTGATCCACTGCATTGCAAAGTTAAAAAAAAAGTTATAATGCAATATTTATTTGCAGATATACATTATACTGAAGTTTAAAAAAGTATACCATTATACTATACAAAAAGTATACCAGTATACTATTGACACAGACCCAATTTCTAGCCCCCTACATTCTAAAAAGAAACTATTTTTCTTAGAATTTATTATTAATTTTTTAAAAAAAGCAATTTAAGACAGGTTTATGTATTTATTTAACAATCACAAACCCAGAATTCTAGGTCAAACAAACTTCCATCTCACCTATACCTTCTGTCACTCAACTGCTGTTTTCTAACTCAGGGTAACTTTTTTGAAATAACTTTGCTCATTGCAGAACATTTTTAAATCCTTAAAAAAAATTAGGGTGAGCCACAGTGGTTTTGGCAGCCAGAATGTTCAGGAGTCCCATAATTGCTCATTTTTGTTTGGGAGCTTGAAAATTGAACAATTTTACATTATTTCTTTTATTTTCTTTTTTGCACTAGTAATGAATGATAGTGGCATCACCCTAGTAATGAATGATAGTGGCATCAGCCTTAAAAAACTTGTGTACTGTCCTCTCGAAAGTGGGATGGGTATGGCTGCCACTTCATTTGACATGCGTTCTCTCTATAATGTTCAAAAATTGTAGTGTTGGAAGTTGTCATGTTGATCACGCTTGTACAACTCCTGTTCCATACAGGAATTAAAATATCCATGGCAGATGACTTCCATAGTACCCAGTGAAGGGAAACCACTACTGGCTTGGTGATTTGTTACACTGTGGCATTGTTCCACTAGGAATTTTTTCTGGATATTCAACCAGAACCAGCTGTGCTATAAGTGAAATCCTTTATTCCATGCCTGCCTTTGGGGAGAATAATATAAGAGCAATTGTGCATTCTGGAAACCCTGAAGCAGGAAGCAGGAAGCTACTTTACTTATATACTTTTTACTGCTACTGTAAATAATTTTTAATACATAGAAATAAACACTTGGCCTTATATACTGCTTCACAGTGCTAAGTGATTTACAGAATCAGCATATTGGCCCCAACAATCTGAGGCCTTGTTTTAGTGACCTCTGGAGCACTGGTGGGATTCAATTTTTTTACTACTGGTTCTGTGGGCGTGGCTTGGTGGATGTGGTGTGGTTTGGTGGGCATGGAAGGGAAAGGATACTATAAAATCCCCATTCCCTGCCCACTCCTGGAGGAAGTTACTGCTTCCCTCCCCACCTGACTAACTGCTTTCCAGCTCCATTCTCCTGTGCAGGTCAACAAAAGAAGACCCAGCCAATCAGCTGGGATGCAGGAGGCAGACAATAGATGAGGGCAGGGGCAGTCAGAAATGGTATTTGCTGGTTCTCTGAACTACTCAAAATTTCTGCTACCGGTTTTCCAGAACTGGTCAGAACCTGTTGAATACCACCTCTGCTGAGGAGAATGGAAGGCTGAGTCTATACTGGAATTAAAAGCAAAACACCCTCAAACAATATAGGGGGATTTTTAAATATTCCAGTGTCAATTTTTAAAATGTTTTAGCATTCCGGATCAATTAATTTTTAATATACATTGACAGCTCATTTCATTTTTGCAGACGATCCCTGAAGATGAACTACGATACTCGGTGGCAGTAGAGTCTGTATGGCAATCAGTGCAGTTTCTGTCTATAGCTAAGCATCTGTTTTTGCAGTTATCTGTGATTAACTCTTTGAAAGGGAAAAAGAGGAGCATGAAAAAGGAGCAAAGTACAATAGGGCATTTCTTTGAAATGTACCTTGGATCATAGATGAAACATATTTAGCTGACAGAGTCAATTTCATTCAAACTCGCTGATAGTTAAGCAAGAGCTTTTAGAAATCAGTTAAGGGAAAGTGAGGTCTTTCATTTATTTTAAATGCATACCGGGAATCATTAGCAGGTCAGATGAAAAAAAGCTGGTAGCATGCTGCTTGTAGTTGAACCATAAAATTAAAATGATTCCCTTTTAGTAATGTTTGGCAACGGGAAAGAAAATCAGTGTAGCTTTTGAGTCTCAGCTATGGCCATGCAATTATGCAATTTCAGAGTGAGCAGAACAGTATAACAGAGTTGGAAGGGATCTAGGAAGTCTTTTAGTCCAACTCCTTGCTAAGCAGGAAACCTGTACCTTTTGTGTATAGAACTTGGTAGACACCAAATACCTTAAACTGATTGGCTGTGAAGGCCGTTCTTGGATTGGTTATTTAGGAACCAATCCGATTGGCCCACCGGACAGCGGGAACACTTAAAGTACTGTCATTGGCCAGTAGCCACAAGCAAGCCACTATAAGAAGGGCTGCCATGGCTTGGGCTGTTGTTCCGTTACCATTGCATTACTTGTTGAAATAAAGAAGTTGTTGTTGGAACCCGGTCTCGCGCAACTTATTTCCGAACGGAACAGTACCATTTCAGACAAATGGTTGTCCAATCTCTTCTTAAAGACTTAAAACATTCTTAAACTAGATTTAAACCACTCAGATATCTGAAAGGGCTCTGTTTTTAAAGAAGAATTGAATCCCACTAGTCCTTGCCCTGTTATGTCAGGGGCAAATAACCAGAAGCATTTGTTGAGTCCAAAGCATAGAATAGTTGATTCATTTTACCTATACACAAGAAGCTAATCAACAAATAATCAAAGCTAAATTGGTGGTAGATAAGGGTCACTGGATTTCAAAAGGTTTGGAAATGGCTCCCTAATGGCAATGCAATGACTCCAAAGTGATGACTCATTTAACCCTTGTCTTTTGGTTCAGCCTGCTCTTCTACAGTGATGACATATAGTTTTATGATTTCAGTTTAGACTTTATGATTGATACTGCTATTGACAACAAATGGAATCTTACCAGTAGCATATTGGAATGACTACTATGCAAGCTTATTGAATAATTTTAGAGGTAGCTTTGGATTCAATGGCAAAAAATGCTTCCATTGGGGCTAACATATATGGGCTGCAAAATCTTAGGAACCACTAAATCGAAGCAAAAAAATGTGTTTTATTTATCTCTTTGCTGTCTCTTGGTAATATTCATATTTTTGCAATCTAGACACAGCAGCCATAATTTCAGAGAGTGGGAGAACAAAGATGACATCTTCTAAAGCTCCCTGTGTTTTATTCATAGCTCAGAATCACAATATTGCCCTTTGCTGTTGTCATGCAATTTCATGAACAAATTTGCCTGATTAAAAAGTTGCACACAAATGCTACATTTACATTGTCCATAATAATTGTTCACCTTTGAATCCAAAGCACTGTGAAGTCCTAAAGGTTAGATCACACTGGCCGACGGATGCAAAACGTATGTAAAAAGGAAACAGCAGAAGAGCAAATTTTCCATCCATTGTTATCCGCTCTCAAAAGTACCCCAAATTTGAATAAACAGAATGGACAACAATGGAAAACAACGGACGTGGGGAGGATATAGCGGGGATGTAAAGTGGATGTTCATAGGAAGCCTAGCGGATGGAAGCGGATGGAAGCAGATGACGCATCCGCAGGGCTTCCGAGGGAGAACAGCGAAGCGGACATGTAGCGGAAGGAGCGGATGCATCACGGATGCCGAGAGGATGCATAGCGGATCCGTAGCAGATGCAAAGCGTTCACTGTGCATGCGGGGAGGATGAATTGCGTAAGCTCCGTGGATATAAAAGGAGGCAGCTCGCAAGCTGGTCACCATTCAGAGGAAAGACTGCTGCCAGAGACATCTTGAGAGAACACCATGGGGAAGAAGAGGAAGCCTGTGCCTACTCCTGCCAGCCCTGGCAAGGACAGAACCACCATCCCACCCCCTGGCGCTGACTCTGAAGCTGCTGGTGCTGCTGCTGCTGCTGGTGGTGCTCCTGGTGTTGCTGGTGCTTCTCCTGCTGGTGTTGCTGGTGCTGCTGGTGCTTCTCCTGCTGCTGAGGCTGCTGGTGCTTCTCCTGCTGTTACTGCTGCTGGTGCTTCTCCTGCTGCTGAGGCTGCTGGTGCTTCTCCTGCTGTTACTGCTGCTGGTGCTTCTCCTGTTGCTGCTGCTGCTGCTGATGCTTCTCCTGCTGCTGCTGGTGCTTCTCCTGCTGCTGCTGTGGTGGACCAGCCCCAAGGCCCTCAAAGCCCTGCTTCTGAAGGCCCTGAAGCCCCTGCCAGAGGGAGGAAGAGGCAAGGCAAGGAGAAGGGGGAGAGGAAACAATACTCCATTTCTGAGGACCATGAGGAGGAGGTGCTGGAATGGCTGAGGGCGAACAAGTACCTGTGGAGGAAGGGCCACAGGCTCTATCGAGACACCAAGCAGAAGGAGGCAGCGTGAAGAGAGAAGGCAGAGAGCCTGGGCTACACTTCAGATGTCCTCCTGGGGTGGTTGAAGCACAAGCACACGTGAGCCAGAGCCTCGTGGACATGCCCGAGGCCCAGTACCAGGCGATGAAGGTGAGGATCACAGCTCTTCTGCACCACCCTCCAGGCCCAGCTGAACCTGCTCCTACCCACTCCAGGTCTGCTCCTCCACCCCAGGTGATGTCACAGCCCTTCCACGGATTTCAGCAGCCCCTTGCCTACCAAGCCTACCACTACCAGGACTTCCCACAGCAGAGGCAGCCCTTCCCAGTCCACACCCAGGTTCCTCGGACGCCACAGATGCCACAGACACCTCAGCTGACCAAGCTGCAGACCAGACAGCCCCACTACACTCCTCCTTCATCCACCCCACAGCCAAGCCCATCCTCAGAATATCTGTCATCAGTCTTGGGCCTCACATCCCAGGTACTTGAGGAAGGGCCTCTCAACCTCACGGGACTGAGTCAGTTCTCTGAGAGCTTCCTGAACATACCATCTCCTGTTGTACTCTCGGGGCCAGGCACCCCAATGGCGTCTCAGACCAGCACTCCAGCAACAGCCACCTCCACAGTCCCTTGCCCCTTTACATCTGAGACCATGGGAACGCCTCAGAGTGACTGAAAAGAGTGCCAGAGACAGAGACCTGCTCACTTTATTTTTGCTTCAGACACTTTACTTGGGTCATTTTCCTTTTTAATAAAGTCATACAGTTTGTTATTAAGAAAGGTTATCTTTGCTTCACACACTTGGTTCATTTTTTTTACTTAATAAAGTGTTGGGGAAAACTTTGAAAAAAGGGTTAAAACTTTGCATGCTTGTGGGATTGGTAAGGATAGCTGTGGGATGGATAGCTGTGGAATGGGTAAGGATAGTTGTGGGATTGGTAAGGATAGCTGTGGGATTGATAAACCTCCAGTGCAAGTATAGTGGGACTGTATGGTCCACCCTCCCAACTGCAACACATATGGACCTTTATTATCAATAACAATGTAATCATTGATCAACACATTTCAACATAAACAAAACTATTTATTAATGCCCTGTTCATTGTAAGGCCACTCAACATACATGGCACAATGTCATCAGTGTGATGAGACAGGCTGAAGGAAGCATCCATTAAGCATCTACCATCCTGTCTTGCCAATCCACTGCTCCAGCTGGGGAGTTGCACCAGTGTTTCAGGAGGTTGTGCTGCTTCTTCCCTTCATGTGAAGCTCTGTTGGGGCCTTGCACATCCACAGTGTATATCAGGTTTTGCCCTTGCCTCCATTCACCAGGCTCCATGTCCCCATTGCTTTGTTGGCGGTCCACAAGTCTGTTCTGCAACACTGGGTAGTGGGTGCACATGAGATTGTGCAGGATGCGGCAAGCTTCCACGATGCTCCTCACAGTCTCTGGGCGACTGCATGGTGGTGAGAAGTACCTGGAACCTGTTGGCCAGGATGCCAAAGGCATTCTCCACCACCCGTCTTGCCCTGGACAGCCTGTAGTTGAAGATCCTATCTTCACGGGTGAGGTATCTGCAACTGTAGGGCTTCATGAGGTAGGTTCTGAGGGAGAAGGCATCATCCCCCACAATGAAATAGGGCACATCTTGTGTGTTGTTGGGTAGGGGGTCTGGATCTTGAAAACCCATGATGAGGTTGCGTTCCAGCCCACCCTTGAGGCCACTGGCTTTGTATACCTGGGCATCTGAAGCTGACCCATTGCCTGAAGCATCGATGTACATGAACTTGTATTCAGCATCGACCATGGCAAAGAGGATGATGCTGAAGTAGCCCTTGTAGTTGAAATAATTGGACCCTGAGTTGGGTGGAGCTTTGCAGGCCACGTGCTTCCCATCTATGGCTCCAACTGTGTGGGGAAAGTTCCACCTCTGATATCACTGCTCTGCAACTTTCCTCCAGCCTTCTTCAGTGGTGGGACACTGGAGGAGCTCCTCCACGTATTCTTCGATGATGGCCTTCACCACTTCTCTGACCACAATGCTGATGGTGTTGTGTGGCACACTCCAGGCATACTGCATATGTTTCTGTATGTGGTTCCAGAGGCCAGGTGATGCAGAGTCAATGCCACCTTCAGTCCAGGGTCCAGGCTGGGCTGGAAGTTGGTGTTTGTCTTGGTCAACCTGGGTGTCAGCCACTCCACAACTTCGTCAAACATGGCTGGAGGCATCCTCATGAAGTGCTGGAATGCATGAGAGTCTTCATTCCTCAGCTCCACCATCAGCTTGTCATAGAGTCCAAACTCCGCTCTTCTCCCAATCCATCTTCGGACCCAGACAGCTCTTGGACGTCTCCTTCTCCTTGCGTAGAAAACGTGAAACAGTCTGAAGAGGGCTTGGTTCTGGGGTTGAATGATGGTGGCTACCAAAAGGAGTGTGCGATGATCCATGGTGGAGATCAATGGATGATGTGGAAGAGCAAGAGCAAGGCTGAAGAGGTCTGCACACCAGGGCTGCTGGACTGAAAATGAGATCCAGGTGATTTCCTCCCCCTTTTTATAGGAAATGTCGATTTTCTGCTAGGTGTCCTTTCACATACTCTAGACATCCTCCAGACATCCTAAATATCCGAGATACGTCCCATATATGAACGTTTTGTCTGTTTTAATGCTTTATATACGAGATGCATCCGCTTACATCCTTTCTATTTCCATGCTACTAACGCTGTGTGGACGTTCTGTGTACCTTTCGCTTCTTCCTTCTTTCCGCTTTCTGCTGGAGTGGATGTGAGTTGCACGGATGCCCAGAAGATGCCGAGAGGATACATTGGACGTGTAACGGATGACAACGGACGTAGAATGTTTGTTGCCCATATGTGTCGCAGCTGTAGATCGTACGCGGCGGAAAGTTCATCCGCTCAAATAGCAGTAGACGGTTGTTTTATGGATAGAGTTTATGAAAGATGTACGCAGTGAGTACACAACGGATGCATCACATTTTCCAATGGATGACAAGCTTTTTTGTCCATTTTACATCCTCTTTGCATCCGTCGGTGCAATGTGACATGGGCTTAATGTTCAGTACATGCTGATTTTGTGTTCATATATATGAAATATATGAATTACACTGGCTCCCAGTTGCTTTCTCGGTCTAATTCATGGTGCTGGTTATCATCTTTATAGCCCTTCATGGCACAGGGACATTTTGCTCCTGGGACTGCCTCTCTCTGGAGTTATCTACTACTAACCTACTAACTTTGATCTCTTCCTGATCTCCTCCCATAAAGCCGTGGTGGTGCAGTTGTTAAAATGCAGCGTTTCAGGAAAAATCTGCAGGAGTTCAATTCTGTCCAGTTGACTCAGTATTCCATAATTTTGAGGTCAATAAAATGAAGACCCATATTGTTGGGGGAAATTTCCTGCCTCTGTAAGCTGCTTAGAGAGGGCTGCAAAGCCCTCTGAAATAGTATATAAGTCTAAGTGCTATTGCTATTGCTTTAACGTGATAACAAAGTTAGAGTTAATATTCTCGTGTGCTTCTACTCTGGACTATCTGTAAAGGTACCATTGTGGAGTGGTAGATAAGTCTAAGTACTATTGATTTTACCAAATCATGCTTCGGAGTTATACCTTCTTAGTGGTCATCCCAGCTATTTGGGATAAGGATCCCTACTCTTTTTGCCTTCAAGAAGGCCTAGTTCTTCCCCAGGCATTGGATTAAGATGAGGCTGAGCTGAGCAGCTATTTGGTTTGATGCCTGGTGGAAGGTTACTTCCATTTTTTGCTCTGATTTTGCAGATTGATGTGAACCATCTAGAATCATCATGCGATTTAGATGACCATAAAAGTCAAGTAAGTAAGTAAAAAAAATAAATACTCATTTTCCACTAAATTTTGCCATGTAGCTGTGATTAGAGAGACGATTAGAATTTCATATAGCTTTCAAAAAGGGGGTCCTATTCCTTCTTTCTGTGATATACTTAAGTGAAATCGCCAGAGACTCACCAAACTATACTCTGAAATCATTTCCAAAGTCATTTTTCTAAAGGATTGGCAAGCTTACTGCTGCTAAGATTCATACAAATGATCAACCCCTCTGACTTTCAGCAAGTTATAATTTGCAGAATCAGGTCACTTTGATTTTTTATTTTTTTTTGGCCTTTCATGCTGGAACTCAAGGCAAGAAATAAGCATATTAGAGTAACTACCCTCTCTCTCTCTCTCCACTGACATTGTTCCCCTGCTGATAATTAACCCCTTTCCTTTCTCAATAAATTTGACTTTAAGCTGGAAAGAAAGTAGAATATTGCATTAAAAAAAGATCTTTCCCCCATTTGCTCAAGCTTCTAAGGAAAAAAAAGTTGGCAAATAAGTATTATTATTTAAAGTAGACTAGTTCATAAAAGAAAATAAATGGATTAGGGGGAAAATGTTTGCTTTCTATGGCTGCCCAAAGTTTTGATGTGCGATTCGCTGTAGCTACTCTCTTAAGCAGAATGGCACTTTCACATACCAGATTAAGCCCCTGTCACACAGCACCAACGGATGGAAAGAGGATGTAAAATGGAGAGAAACACTTGCCATCCATTGGTTAAGGCGATGCATCCGTTCTGTACTCACTGCGTCCGTTTTTCATACTCTATCTGTCCAGCATCCATCTACTGACATTTCATCCGCTGCATTTCATTGAGCTGCACAAAACTTTTTGAGTGGAAAATGTATCCAACGCGTCCGTTAGACATCCGCTACGCATACAGGGAACATCCGTTACATGTCCACTATATCCGCTAGGCATCTGCAGCGCATCCGTGCAACTCATATCCGCTCCAGCGGAAAACGGACACAGGGAGGAAGCGAAAAGGATACGGAACGGACACGCAGCATTAATAGCATGGACAGAGAAAGGATGAAAGCGGATGCAGTTTGCATACAAAGCATTAAAATGGAAAAAACGTTCGTATAGGGGACGTATCTCGGATATTTAGAATGTCTGCAGGATGCCTAGAGGATGCAAAAGGACGCCTAGCGGAAAACCTATATTTCCTATAAAAAGGGGGAGAAATCACCTGGATCTCACTTTCAGTCCAGCAGCCCTGCTGTGCAGACCTCTTCAGCCTTCATCTGACTCTTCCTCTTCCACAGCATCCATTGATGCAGCTCACATACAAAGCATTTAAAACAGAAAAACGTTCATTGAGGGGATCTATCTCGGATATTTAGGATGTCTGCAGGATGCCTAGAGGATGCAAAAGGACACCAAGTGGAAAACCTATATTGCCTATAAAAAGGGGGAGGAACTCACCTGGATCTCACTTTCAGTTCAGCAGCCCTGCTGTGCAGACCTCTGCAGCCTTCATCTGCCTCTTGCTCTTCCACAGCATCCAGTCATCTCCACCATGGATCATCACACACTCCTTTTGGGAGCCACCATCGTTCTACAACAGTGCGAAACCATCTACAGGCTCTTTCAACTGTTCTACAGGAAGAAAGGGAGGCAACCAAGAAGTGTCTGGGTCCGAAGATGGATCACGAGAAGACCAGAGTACGGACTGTATAACAAGCTGATGGTGGAGCTGAGGAATGAAGACCCTCATGCATTCCAGAACTTCATGAGGATGCCGCCAGCCATGTTTGACGAAGTTGTGGAGTGGCTGAGACCCAGGTTGACCAAGCAGAGGACCAACTTCTGGCCCAACCTGGACCCTGGACTGAAGGTGGCACTGACTCTGCGCCACCTGGCCTCAGGGACCACCTAGAGGAGCATGCAGTATGCCTGGAGGGTTCCATACAACACCAGCAGCATTCTGGTCTGAGAAGTGGTGAAGGCCATCATCGAAGAATACGTGGAGGAGCTCCTACAGTGCCCCTCCACTGAAGAAGGTTGGAAGAAAGTTGCAGAGTAGTGGTAGCAGAAGTGAAACTTCCCCCACACCATTGGAGTCATAGATGGGAACCACGTAGCCTGAAAAGCGCCAGCCAAGTCGGGGTCCACTTATCACAACTACAAGGGCTTCTTCAGCATCATCTGCTTCGTCATGGTCAATGCTGACTACAAGGTCATGTACATCGATGCTTCAGGCAATGGCTCATCATCAGATGCCCAGGTATGCAACTCCAGTCACCTCAAGGAGGGGCTGGAACGTAACCTCATCATGGGCTTCCCAGATCCAGACCCCCTGCCCAGTGACACACAAGATGTGCCCTACTTCATCGTGGGGGATGACGCCTTCTCCCTCAGAACCTACCTCATGAAGCCCTACACCTCCAGATGCCTCACCCGTGAAGATAGGATCTTCAACTATAGGCTTTCCAGGGCAAGACAGGTGGTGGAGAACACCTTTGGCATCCTGGCCAACAGGTTCCAGGTACTTCTCACCACCATGCAGCATCACCCAGAGACTGTGAGGAGCATCGTGGAAGCTTGCCGCATCCTGAACAATCTCATGTACACCCGCTACCCAGTGTTGCAGAACAGGCTTGTGGACTGTCAACAAGGGAATGGGGACATGGAACCTGGTGAATGGAGGCAAGGACTAAACCTGACAGACACTGTGGATGTGCAAGGCCCCAATAGAGCTTTACGTGGAGGGAAGAAGCAGCGCAACCTCCTGAAACACTGGTGCAACTCCCCAGCTGGAGCAGTGGAGTGGCAAGACAGGATGGTAGATGCTTAATAGATGCTTCCTTCAGCCTGTCTCATCACACGGATGAGATGTGCCATGTATGTTGAGTGGCCCTTCAAAGAACAGGGCATTTAATAAAGAGTTGTGTTTATGTTGAAATGTGTGGATCAATGATTACAATGTTATTGATAATAAAGGGCCGTAGGTGTGGCACCTGGGAGGGTGGACCAAACAGTCCCACTATGCTTGCACTGGAGGCTTATATATCCCACAGATATTACCCATCCCACAGGTATCACTGCCCATCCCACTGCTATCTTAACCCATTCCACATCTATTACCCATCCAACAGGTATCCCTGCCCATCCCACTGCTATCCTTACCCATCCCACAAGCATGCAAAGGCTTAAACCATTTCTACAAGTTTCCACCAAGACTTTATTGACTAAAAGAGGCAAGTGTGTGAAGCAAAGATAATCTTTATTAATAACAAAGTGTAAAAGAAAATGACAACAGGTAGCAACCCAGTCTCTGGCACTCTTCTTGGTCTCAGGGGTGAAGGGTCCAGGTGCTGTGGAGGTGGCTGCTGCTGGAGTGCTGGTCTGAGGTGCCATTGGGGTTCCTGGCCCCGAGAGGACAACAGGAGATGGTGTGTGGAGGAAGCTCTCAGAGAGTTTGCTCAGTCCTGTGATGTTGAGAGCCCCTTCCTCCATGACATGGGGTGTCAGTCCCAATACCGATGACAGATGTTCTGAGGCCGGGCTTGGCTGTGGGGTTGAGGAAGGAGGAGTGTAGTGTGGCTGTCTGGTCTGCAGGTGAGCGAGATGAGGCATGGGTGGCATCTGTGGTGTCGGTGGCATCTGTGGCATGGATGGCATCTGTGGCATTGGTGGCATCTGTGGCATAGGTGGCATCTGTGGCAGCGGTGGCAGCAGTGGCAGCAGTGGCGTACGATGTACCTGTGGCTGGACTGGGAAGGGCTGCCTGTGCTGCTGGAACTCCTGGTAGCCATAGCCTTGGGAGGTGATGGCCTGTGGAAAGCCTTGGAAGGGCTGTGACATCACCTGGGGTGGAGGACCAGACCTGGACTGGGTCGGAGCAGGTTCAGCTGGGCCTGGAGGATTGTGAAGAAGACCTGTAATCCTCTCCTTTATCACCTGGTACTGTGATTCGGACATGTCCATGAGGGTCTGGTTGACATAGGTGAGGAAGGGCTTGTGGTTGGAGGATGGTATGTCAGTGTGTACCAGCTGAGAGAGGAGATCTACGCTGCTTTTGATGTTGTCCCTGATCTCCAGCAGGACAGTGTGGCTCTGTTCCTCCAGTCTGGCTCTCTGCCTGCTTTCTGTGGAGGTGGAGCTGGGGGTGGATGTGGGTTGGTCTCTGGTGGAAGTGCCCTCTCCTTGCTCCCACTGCGTCAGGAGGTTCTCCACACGCTCCGCCACAGGGAGTGCAGCTGTCAGGGGGGTCTCCGTCATGGGATGCTCCACAGATACCTGCCTGGACACAGGAACTGACTCTTGGGCAGAAGAGGACTGGCTCTCTGTGGGCTGCATGAGAGAGAGGGTTGTCAGAGGGGCTGCTCCTTGGTGGCAGATCTCAACCTCCAAGAAGCTGAACTTGGCCATCACATAGGTCTCCCGGTCGGTCAGCTTGACTGTGGCCTGGCCAGATTTCTTCAGGTGCAGCTTCCCGTACCAGGTGTGCATGTGCTTCCACCAGCCAAGGAGGACCTCCGAAGTGTAGCCCAGGCTCTCTGCCTTCTCTCTCCAAGCAGCCTGCTTCCTTTTGGTGTCTCAATAGAGCCTGTGTCCCTTCCGCCATAGATACTCGTTCTCCCTCAGCCATTCCAGCACCTCATCCTCATGTTCCTCTTCAATGGAGTATTGCCTCCTCTCCCATTCACGCATATGCCTCTTTCTCCCTCTGGCAGGGCCTTCTGGGCCCTCATCAGAAAGGCTTCGAGGTTGTAGGGGCTGCTCCACCACACCACCACCACCACCACCAGCAGCAACAGCAGTAGCAGCAAAAGCAGGACCAGCAGCACCAGCAGCACCAGCAGCACCAGCAGCACCAGCAGCACCAGGATCATCATCAGCAGAATAAGCACCAGCAGCACCAGCAGCACCAGCAGGACCAGCAGCAGAGTAAGCAGCAGCAGGACCAGCAGGACCAGGAGCACCAGCAGGACCAGCAAGACCAAGAGCATCAGCAACACCAGGAGCACCAGGAGCACCAGGAGCACCAGTAGGACCAGCAGGACCAGCAGGACCAGGAGCAGTGCCAGCAGAGTAATCACCAGCAGAAGCACCATCACCAGGAGCAGCGCCAGCAGAGTAAGCACCAGCAGAAGCACCAGCACCAGGAGCAGTGCTAGCAGAGTAAGCACCAGCAGAAGCACCAGCACCAGGAGCAGCGCCAGCAGAGTAAGCACCAGCAGAAGCACCAGCACCAGGAGCAGCACCAGCAGAGTAAGCACCAGCAGAAGCCCCAGAACCAGGAGCAGTGCCAGTAGATGCCCCAGCACCAGAAGAGTCAGCCCGACCAGCAGAAGCCCCAGCAGAAGCAGAGTCAGGGCCAGGGGGTGGGATGGTGGCCCTATCCTTCTTGCCAGGGCTGGCAGCAGATGGCACAGGCTTCCTCTTCTTCCCCATGGTTGTTGGCTGGTGGAGCTGTGTCTGGCAACAGGTCTTTCCTCTGAATGGTGACCTGCTTGCGAGCTGCTTCCCTTTATATCCACAGGGCTGACACAATGCATCCTCCCCGCATGCGCAGTGAACGCTTTGCATCCGCTAAGCATCCGCTAGGCTTCTACTCTGCATCCGCTTCATCCACTCAGCATCCACTCTGCATCCGTTCCTTCCGTTGCACATCTGCTTCGCTGTGCTCCCCCGGAAGCCCCGCGGATGTGCCATCCACTTCCATCTGCTTCTATCTGCTAGGCTTCTGTGGAGCATCCGCTTAACATCCTGGCTACATCCTCCCCCCATCCCTTCCTTTCCATTGTTGTCCGCTCTGCTTATGCAAATTCAGGGTACTTTTGAGAGCGGATAACAACGGATGGAAATTTTACTCGTCCGCTGTGTCCTTTTTTCATACGTTTTGCATCCATCGGCCGATGTGACAGGCCCTTTAAAGCAAGTGTATGTTTTTCTGGGATTTCCTGGCTGTCCTTCATCATTGAAGCATGATCCTAGGAAAAGGTATGTTTATGATGTGTGTGCTTCAGGGAATTGCCGACAGGTGCTAAAATGTGTCTATGTGGAGCTCAAAGAACCATTCTCCTTTCAAATTCAAAACGCCTCATGGTCTTATTGATTATCATTTGAAAAGGGGGGAAAACAGTTTTTGAGGAACTGATCTGACAACATCTTTCTTTCTCACCGTTGCTCAAATCAATGCTTCTCCTGTGGAGACAAATGCTATAGTAATCATATGGCTTTTTATCAGCTTAGAGGAAAGTGTTTTAGTCCTCTGACTAAATGTGGTATATTTGGCTTTTAAAAAAAAAAAAAAAATCTTCTCTAAGAGTGGCATCTCAGTTTGCTTTGTGCGAACACTATCTTCTCAGCATGTAAAGATTGAACTTAGGCAAACATGAGGAATAAACAAAGCCAAACTTCTTGAGAATCAAGGCAGCATCCAGCAGGTGATAGAAGTAGTTAGGATTCTGTGAACTTGTTGGATCTCATTTTGTGAACTGAGCATGAAATAGCCATCTGATGCTGCAACAGTATGCCTGAGTTTTGGTTCTCAGGAAGACGTTAAATAAACAGAGATAGTCACAGAAAACTTAATAAATGAATGTCTGTGTCTGGGAGTGAGAAAAATTAAATGGTCTGTTACAGAATAACCCTTGTGTAACAAGGATATGCACATGGAAATGTTTATGAGAGTAGTTATGAATAATTATTCAGCCACACAGAGATACACTAAATTGAGTTAAAGTTTATTTTAAGAAATAGCACAGTCCAATAAGTGGTCCAGGTCATATACATTTTACAGTCCAAATAATATCCAATTACAAGGTCTTCTTACCGGTTTCCTTTGTCATTTACAGTAAACAAAAATATCAAAGTATAAGCAAAGCATAAATATAACAGAGAACCTTAGATAGCAACAGAAAGTCAGAGAGAGCAAGTTATGATCTCTAGCTCCTTCTTATGGTAATTTGCAATATAATCAACCAATCAGAATATAGTATAAATCAATGTAGTGATTTTGCCTTAAAGCTACAAACATACATTTTTGGTTTATATATTACCAACCCAACTAATTGGTGTACAGATTCCTAACATGGTCTCACCAGTTTTAAATTTGACTTGGCAAATAGGAGTAGTAGCAAATATCCAAAGCTTTCAAGTTTTTTTTCTTCTGCTGCCACTACAGCCACTATATCAAACTAACTCTCATTCTGTATACATATATAAAATAATGACTGAAGCTGTTTCAATACTGTTTGATTTCAACTGATCATATTCTACCATTATTGAACTTTCAACATCTTTATTCCGAGTTTCCCTACACTCTTAAACTTATAAGTTTTACTATTCCTACAACCAGCTATAAATAACACATAGTCATATTACTTGGTAAAGAACATTTAAAATTCTCTAATTCTAATTCTCAAGTAACTAGGACAATAAGGTACTTGCTGTTACAAGTGTTTTAAACTGAAAATATTTGCTTCTGCAATTCAATTATAATTTAATTTTATTAATTTATCTTAGACAGCAACAGCACTAAGACTTAAGGCCCTGTCACACTGCTCAACGGATGCAAAACGGACACAATGGACAAGCAAAATGTTCCATCCATTGTTATTTGCTCTCAAAAGGGGCAAAAATTTGCATAACCAGAGCGGATAACACGGACGCAGGGAGGACGCAGAGCGGATGGAAAGCAGATACGGAACGGAAGCCCAGCGGATGGAAGCGGATGGGAGCGGATGGCACATCCGCTAGGCTTCCGGGGGGCCTCAGCAAAGCGGACTTGGAATGGATACAGCGAATGCACAGCAGATGCACAGTGGATGAAGCGGATGCAGAGCAGAAGCCTAGCGGATGCACAGCAGAAGCCTAACGGATGCCTGGCGTTAATTCCGCATGAGGGGGGGATGCATTGCGTAAGCCACACGGATATAAAGGGAAGCAGCTCACACGTGGCCAGCATACGGAGGAAAGACCTGATGCAGGATACATCGAGTCCTTGCCTGCCCTGCCTGCATGCCTGCCTGCAAGACTTGCTGCCAGCCTTCCTGCCAGCCTGCCTCCAAGCCTCCTGGCCAGCCTCCCCGCCAGACTTGCTCTCTGCCTACTTGCCAGCCTTGCTGCCAGCCTGCCTTCCAGCCTCCCTGCCAGCAAGTCTGCCTGCCAGCCTTGGTGCCTGCCTGCCTGCCTGCCTTCCTGCCAGCCTTGGTGCCAGCCTTCCTGCCAGCCTTGGTGCCAGCCTTCCTGCAAGCCTTGGTGCCTGCCAGCCTCCCTGCCAGCCTTCCTGCCAGCCAGCAACCCCACAACCATGGGGAAGAAGAGAAAGCCTCAGGAACCTGCCGCCATCCCTGCCAAGAGGGGCAGGGCCACCCTCCCGCCCCCTGTCCCTGACTCTGCTTTTGCTGGGGCTTCTGCTGCTCGGGCTCGCTCTTCTGGTGTTGGAGCTTCTGCTGAAGCTCTCCTGGCGGTGGTGCTTCTGCTGCTGAGTACTCTGCTGAAGCTCCTCCTGGTCCTGCTGGTCCTGCTGGTCCTGCTCATCCTGCTGGTCCTGCTGGTCCTGCTTGTCCTGCTTGTCCTACTCGTCCTGCTCGTGCTTCTGGATTTGCTCGTACTGCTCATGCTCCTGGTCTTGCTCGTACTGCTCGTCCTGCTCGTGCTCCTGGTCCTGCTCGTGCTCCTGGTGCTGGTGCTGCTGGTGCTGCTGGGGCTCCTGGTGCTTACTCTGCTGCTGCTGATCCTGGTCCTGCTGATCCTTCTGCTGCTGCTGATGATGACGACGACGATGATGATCCTTCTGCTGTTGCCGCTGCTGCTGCTGCTGCTGCTGCTGATGATGATGATGATTATAATCCTGCTGGTGATGATGATGATAATGATGGTCCTGCTGGTGCTGCTGCTGCTGCTGGTGTGGAGGAGCAGCCCCTACCACCGGGGAGCCCCTCTGATGAGGGCACATCTGGTCCTGCCAAAGGGAGGAAGAGGCATATGTGGGGACGGGAGAGGAGGCAATACTTCATTGAGGAGGAACACGAGGATGAGGTGCTGGAGTGGCTGAGAGAGAATGACTACCTGTCATGGAAGGGACACCGGCTGTACAGGGGTACCAAAAGGAAGCAGGCTGCTTGGAGAGAGAGGGCGGAGAGTATGGGTTACACTTCAGAGGTGCTCCTCGGCTGGTGGAAGCACATGCACACCTGGTACAGGACGCTGCACCTGAAGAAATCTGGCCAGGCCACGGTTAAGCTGACGGACAGAGAGACCGACATCATGGCCAGGTGCAGCTTCCTGGAGGGTGAGATCCGCCACCGAGGAGCACCAGGAGCCCCTCTCACAACCCTCTCTCTCTGGCAGCCTGCTGAGACACAGTCCTCTTCCGCCCGAGAGTCAGTCCCTGTCTCCAGGCAGGTTTCTGTGGAGCGTGCCACGGCGGAGAACCCGCGGACAGCTGTTGTCACCGTGGTGGAGCGCATGGAGGACTCCCTGGTGTGGTGGGAGAAAGGAGACATCGAGTCCACCACAGTCATAGCCGCATCCACCCCCACCAGCTCTGCCTCCACAGAAAGGCAGAGAGCCAGACAGTAGGAGGGGCAGAGCCACACTGTCCTGCTGGAGATCAGGGACACCATCCGCTCCAGGATAGATATCCTCTCTCAGCTGGTCAGCACCAACTCCTCATCCTCCAACCACAAGCCCTTCCTCACCTATGTCAACCAGACCCTCAAGAACATGGAAGAACCCCAGTACCAGGTGGTGAAGGACCAGATCACTGAGCTGCTTCACAACCCTCCTGATCCAGAGGAAACTGCTCCCACCCAGTCCAGGTCTGCTCCTCCACCTCCACCCCAGGTGATGTACCTCCCATACCAAGGCTTCCCACAACCCCTCACCTACCAGGGCTACGGCTACCAGGAGGTCCAGCAGCACAGGCAGCAGCCCTTCCCAGTCCAGGCACAGAGTCATCGGACGACACCGTTGCCACCGGTTCCACTGATGCCACCGATGCCACCCACGACAATGATGCCACCCATGACAGTGATGCCACCCACATCAGTCCTCACCCAGCTGCAGACCAGATAGCCCCACTACACTACTCCTTCCTCCACCCCACAGCCAAGCCCGGTCTCAGTACATCTCTCATCAGTACTGGGGCTGACACCCCATGGCATGGAGGAAGGACCTCTCAGCATCGCGGGTCTGAGCCAGCTGTCTGAGAGCTTCCTCAACACCGTCACCTGGTGTCCTCTCGGGGCCAGGCACCCCAATGATGACACAGATCAGCACTCCAGCACCACCCACCTCCACAGCACCTGGACCCTTCACCCCTGAGACTGGGCACACATCCGAGTGACGAATAAGAGTGCCAGAGACTGGGTAGCTGGGTACCTGTGGACTTTATTTGGACACTTGACTTGGGTCATTTTTTTTTTTTACAGCTTGTTGTTCCATAAAGTTTATCTTTGATTCACACACTTGCTTCATTTCTTTTTTTTGTAATAAAGTCTTGGTGGAAACTTTTAGAATTGGTTTAAGCCTTTGCATGCTTGTGGGATGGGTTAAGATAGCAGTGGGATGGGCAGCAATACCTGTGGGATGGGTAATAGCTGTGGAATGGGTAAGGATAGCAGTGGGATAGATAAGCCTCCAGTGCAAGTATAGTGGGACTGTATGGTCAGCCCTCCCAGGTGCCACACCTTTGGCCCTTTATTATCAATAACAATGTAATCATTGATCCACACATTTCAACGTGAACACAACTCTTTATTAAATGCCCTACTCATTGTAGGCCCACCCAACATACATGGTCCAATCTCATCCGTGTGATGAGACAGGCTGAAGGAAGCACCCATTAATCATCTATCATCCTGTCTTGCCACTCCACTGCTCCAGCTGGGGAGTTGCACCAGTGTCTCAGGAGGTTGCGCTGCTTCTTCCCTTCACGTGAGGCTCTGTTGGGGCCTTGCACATCCTGAGTGTCTATCAGGTTTCGCCCTTGCCTTCATTCCCCAGGCTCCATGTCCCCATTGCCTTGCTGGAGGTCCACGAGCCTGTTCTGCAAGACTGGGTAGTGGGTGCGCATGAGATTGTGCAGGATGCAGCAGGCTTCCAGGATCCTCCTCACGGTCTCTGGGCGATGCTGCATGGTGGTGAGAAGTACCTGGAACCTGTTGGCCAGGATGCCAAAGGCGTTCTCCACCACCCGCCTTGCCCTGGACAGCTTGTAGTTGAAGATCCTATCTTCACGGGTGAGGCATCTGGAAGTGTAGGGCTTCATTAGGTTGGTTCTGAGGGAGAAGGCGTCATCCCCCACGATGAAGTAGGGCACATCTTGCGTGTCGTTGGGCAGGGGTTCTGGATCTGGAAAGCCCATGATGAGGTTACCTTCCAGCCTCTCCTTGAGGTCACTGGCGTTGTACACCTGGGCATCTGAACATGAGCCGCTGCCTGAAGCATCGATGTACATGAACTTGTAGTCAGCATCGACCATGGCAAAGAGGATGATGCTGAAGAAGCCCTTGTAGTTGAAATAAGTGGAGCCCGACTTGGGTGGTGCTTTGCAGGCCACGTGCTTGCCATCTATCCTCCAACGGTGTATGGGAAGTTCCACCTCCGATACCACTGCTCTACAACTTTCTTCCATCATTCATCAGTGGAGGGGCACTGGAGGAGCTCCTGCAGGTATTCTTCGATGATGGCCTGTACCACTTCTCTGACCACAATGCTGATGGTGTTGTGTGGCAACCTCCAGCCGTACTGCATTCTCCTGTAGGTGGTCCCTGAGGCCAGGTGGCGCAGAGTGAGTGCCACCTTGAGCCCAGGTTCCAGGCTGGGCTGGAAGTTGGTGTTTGCCTTGGTCAACCTGGGTCTCAGGCGCTGCACAACTTCGTCAAACATGGCTGGAGGCATCCTCATGAAGTTCTGGAATGCCCGAGTGTCTTCGTCCCTGAGCTCCACCATCAGCTTGTTGTACAGTCCGTCCTCTGCTCTTCTGGCGAACCCTCTTCGGACCCAGACTCTTCTTGGCCGCCTCCTTTTCTTCCCGTAGTAGAGTTCACAGAGCCTGTACATGGCTTCGCATTGTTGCAGAAGGATGATGGCTGCCAAAAGGGCTGTGTTATGATCCACGGTTGACATGACTGGTTGCTGTGGAAGAGGAAGAGTCAGATGAAGGCTGCAGAGATCTGCACAGCTGGGTTGCTGGTCTGAAAGTGAGATGCAGACGAGTTGCTCCCCCTTTTTATAGGCAGTATAGGTGTCCCTTTGCATCCTCTAGGCATCCTCTAGGCATCCTCTAGGCATCCTCTAGACATCCTTAATATCCGAGATAGGTCCCCTCTGCGAACGTTTTTTCCTTTTTAAATGCTTTATTTCCGCTAGGCATCCATTCTGCATCCATTCTGTATCTGTTCTGCGTCCGTTCCGCTTCCTCCCTGCGTTCGAGCTGATGCGAGTTTCATGGATGCGCAGCGGATGCCTAGCGGATGCTGCGAGTGTGTAACAGATGCAGAATGGATTCAGAACTGATGCCTAGCGGATGCAGAATGGACGCATTGGATACATTTTCTGCACAAAAGTTTTGAGCAGCTCAAAACTTTCTGAGCAGATGAAACATCAATAAACAGATGCTGGACGGATAGAGAGGAAGCAAAATGGAGGCAGTGACTATATCGTGTTTTGCAACGGATGGCAAGCTTTTTTGTCCGTTTTACATTCTCTTTGCATCCATTGGTGCGGTGTGACAGGGGCTTTAAATACCACTCCATAATACTTTACAACCCACTCTCAGCAGTTTACAGAGTCAGCATATTTCCCCCAACAATCTGGATCCTCATTTTATCGAATTTGGAATGATGGAAGGATGAGCCAACCTTGAGCCATTGAATTACTGGATTGAATTACTGGAAGCTGGCAGATTTAACCTGCTATAATGCATTCTAGTCACTGTACCACTATGGCTATTAGATACTGTATTTATTTTCTTGTTCAGTCAGAAGAAAAAAGTTATGTCTAATTTCTCCAAAATAGATTCCTCCATAATGATAATTTAGCATAGTTGTGAAGAATCAAACTTAAGTTTTACCTATCAAAGTCTAATGTATATATTTGACTGAACCCCATACCTCCTTATTAGTTAACATGGCATAAACAAATAATTATGTTTTCTATGAAGGTTACGGTAGATTCCAATACTTTCCAAATTGGTTTCAAATACAATATACTGGTTACAAGGTATCCTATTTTTTCAAAGAAAAAACATTATGCTGTAAACATACATAAAGACTCTCAATTGAAACTTTCTACAATTAAATGTATAAAAAGGATTTCACAAAAAAACCCATAAAACCCTGCATCAAATTTGGAGAAGCGCACTTTAGAATGTATAAGGAATTTCTTCATGTTAAATGAATTGCGCATGTCAAATATTCATTTTTAAATTATTTATTTTACTCTAGATACATAGCCTAAATGAGGCCCATCTATACTAATCTGTTCCCTCTTTCTATTAAAATATATATAAATTAAATTTAATCCTCCAAGATATATTTCTCGGAACTCTCAACCTAAGGTAAGTTATTGCCTTTGGATGCTATCAAAACTGTTCAGAGAAAGCTAATTTTGATAATATAGGAGTCTCAAAGGTATCACTTCAGATTTACAACAGTTTATTTTATAGCCAGGAAAGGCATCCAAGTATTAATTTTACTAATTTGGAATGGAAGATTCAGATTTCTTATAAGCACTGTGGCTATGCATGTCTTGAGCATAATTTATCCACGTGCTTCTGAGTGGGATTGAATCATTTCATTACTTTTGAATCATTTTCAAAGCATGCTCGGCCTTTTGAAATCCCTTTCCCACAGCTAGCTTGCAGACAAGAGGCAGGGCAGCCAAGCAACCAGTGGGAAATTGTCCCTCTCATCTGCTGGCCAAGGTCAGAAACAATATGAAGATATCTGTGTGGCTTTGCAGAGAAGCAAAGGGACAAAAAGATTTAAAAAAAGGAAAAGAGGGGACTCAGGAAAAAAATGCACGCCAGCGTGTTTCTTTCGGCATTTCCGCATTTTAGTTTCATTCATTCTATTGATTGTTGTTTATTTAATGAAATTTATATGCCACCCACCTCACTGTCCGAAGTCACTCTGAGCAGCTTTTTATGGTTCTATAACTTTAGGTAAATGGTTAAGGCCCTGTCACACTGGCCGACGGATGCAAAATGTTTGAAAAAAGGACACAGCGGACAAGCAAAATGTTCCATCCGTTGTTATCCACTCTCAAAAGTGCCCCGAATTTGCATAACCAGAGCGGACAACACGGAAAGGAACGGACGGGGGGAGGACGGAGGGCGGATGGAAAGCGGATGCTCCATGGAAGCCTAGTGGATGGAAGCAGATGGAAGTGGATGGAAGTAGATGGCACATCCGCAAGGCTTCCGGGGGAGCACAGCAAAGTGGACGTGGAACAGAAAGAGCGGATGCAGAGTGGATGCCAACTGGATGAAGCGGATGCAGAGCGGAAGCCTAACGGATGCCTAATGTTCATTGCGCATGCGGGGAGGATGCATTGCATCAGCCCCGTGAATATAAAGGGAAGCAGATCGCAAGCAGGTCACCATTCAGAGGAAAGACCTGTTTCCAGACACAGCTTGCCAGCCAGCCGGCCAGCCAGCCAGCCAGCCAGCCTGCCAGCCTGCCAGCAACCCAACAACCATGGGGAAGAAATGGAAGCCTCTGCCATCTGCTGCCAGCCCTGGCAAGAGAGACAGGGCCACCCTCCCACTCCCTGGCCCTGACTCTGCTTCTGCTGGGGCTTCTGCTGCCCGGGTTCGCTCTTCTGGTGCTGGGGCTTCTGCTGATGCTGCTTCTGGTGCTGGTGCTTCTGCTGGTGCTTACTCTACTGGCACTGCTCCTGGTCCTGCTGGTCCTGCTGGTGCTTACTCTGCTGGTGCTGCTCCTGGTGCTCCTGGTCCTGCTGGTGCTGGAGTGGCTGAGGGAGAATGAATATCTTTGGCGGAAGGGACACAGGCTCTATAGGTACACCAAAATGAAGCAGGCTGCTTGGAGAGAGAAGGCAGAGAGCCTGAGCTACATTTCGGAGGTGCTTCTTGGCTGGTGGAAGCACATGCACACCTGGTATGGGAAGCTGCACCTCAAGAAATCTGGCCAGGCCGCAGTCAAGCTGATAGACTGGGAGAACTACGTGATGGCCAAGTGCAGCTTCTTGGAGGGTGAGATCCGCCACCGAGGAGCAGCCCCTCTCACAACCCTCTCTCTCACGCAGCCCACAGACAGCCAGTCCTCTTCTGGAAAAGAGTCAGCTCCTGTGTCCAGGCAGGTATCTGTAGAGTGTGCCACAACGGAGACCCCCCCAACAGCTGTACTACCCCTGGTAGAATGCATGGAAAATCCCCTGACGCAGTGGGAGCAAGGAGAGGGCACTTCCACCAGAGACCAGCTCCACCTCCACAGAAAGGCAGAGAGGCAGACCGGAGGGGCAGAGCCACACTGTCCTGCTGGAGATAAGAGACACCATCAGGAGCAGCATAGATCTCCTCTCTCAGCTGGTACACACCAATGCCTCATCATCCAACCACAAGCCCTTCCTCGCCTACGTCAACCAGACCCTCATGAACATGTCAGAACCCCAGTACCAGGTGGTGAAGGATAGGATCACCGATCTTCTTCACAGCCCTCCAGACCCAGCTGAACCTGCTCCCACCCAGTCCAGACCTGCTCCTCCACCCCAGGTGATGTCACTGCCCTTCCAAGGCTTTCCACAGGCCCTCCCATACCAAGACTATGGCTACCAGGAGGTCCAGCAGCACAGGCAGCCCTTCCCAGTCCAGGCACAGGTACATCATATGCCACCGGTGTGACCGATGCCACTGATGCCACCAATGCCACCCACGCCACTGATGCCACCCATGCCACCGATGCCACCGATGCCAGTCCTCACCCAGCTGCAGACCAGACAGCCCCACTACACTGCTCCTTCCTCCACCCCATAGCCAAGCCCGGCCTCAGTACATCTGTCATCGGTATTGGGGCTGACACCCCATGTCCTGGAGGAAGGGGCTCTCAACATCACGGGGCTGAGTCACCTGTCTCAAAGCTTCCTTAACACACTGTCCCCTGTTGTCCTCTTGGGGCCAGGCACCCCAGTGGTGCCTCAGACCAGCACTCCAGCAGCAGCCACCTCCACAGCACCTGGACCCTTCACCCCTGAGACTGGGCACGCCTCAGAGTGACCAAGAAGAGTGCCAGAGACTGGGTGGCTACCTGTTGACTTTATTTTTGCTTTGGACACTTGACTTGGGTCATTTTTCTTTTACAGCTTGTTATTAAAAAAGATTATCTTTGCTTCACACACTTGCTTCATTTATTTTTATCAATAAAGTCTTGGTGGAAACTTTTAGAAATGGTTTAAGCCTTTGCATGCTTGTGGGATGGGTAAGGATAGCAGTGGGATGGGCAGGGATACCTGTGGGATGGGTAATACCTGTGGGATGGGCAGGGATAACTTTGAGATGGGTAATAGCTGTGGAATAGATAAACCTCCAATGCAAGCATAGTGGGACTGGATGCTCCACTCTCCCAGGTGCCACACCTCTGGCCCTTTATTATCAATAATAATGCAATCATTCATCCACACATGTCAACATAAACACAACTTTTTATTAAATGCCCTGTTCATTGTAGGCCCACCCAACATACATGGCCCAATCTCATCCTAGTGATGAGATAGAATGAAGGAAGCATCCATTAAGCATCTAGCATCCTGTCTTTCCACTCCACTGCTCCAGCTGGGGAGTTGCACCAGTGTTTCAGGAGGTTGAGCTGCTTCTTCCCTTCACATGAAGCTCTGTTTGGGCCTTGCACATCCTCAGTGTCTATCAGGTTTCACCCTTGCCTTCATTCCCCAGGCTCGATGTCCCCATTGCCTTGCTGGAGGTCCATGAGCCTCTTCTGCAACACTGGGTAGCGGGTGCGCATGAGATTGTGCAGGATGCAGCAGGCTTCCACGATCCTCCTCACGGTCTCTGGGCGATGCTGCATGGTGGTGAGAAGTACCTGGAACCTGTTGGCCAGGATGCCAAAGGCGTTCTCCACCACCCGCCTTGCCCTGGACAGCCTGTAGTTGAAGATCCTCTCTTCACGGGTGAGGCATCTGGAGGTGTAGGGCTTCATGAAATAGGTTCTGAGGGAGAAGGCGTCATCCCCCACAATGAAGTAGGACACATCTTGCGTGTCATTGGGCAGGGGGTCTGAATCTGGGAAGCCCACGATGAGGTTGCGTTCCAGCCCATCTTGAGGTCACTGGCATTGTATACCTGGGCATCTGAAGCTGACCCATTGCCTGAAGCATCGATGTACATGAACTTGTCATCAGCATTGACCATGGTGAAGAGGATGATGCTGAAGAAGCCCTTGTAGTTAAAATAAGTGGACCCCGACTTGGGTGGTGCTTTGCAGGCCACGTGCTTGCCATCTATGGCTCCAACGATGTGGGGGAAGTTCCACTTCTGATACCACTGCTCTGCAACTTTCTTCCAGCCTTCTTCAGTGGAGGGACACTAGAGGAGCTCCTCCAGGTATTCTTCGAAGATGGCCTGCACCACTTCTCTGACCACAATGCTGATGCTGTTGTGCGGCACCCTCCAGCCATACTGCATGCTCCTGTAGGTGGTCCCTGAGGTCAGGTGGTGCAGAGTCAGTGCCACCTTCAGCCCAGGGTCCAGGCTGGGCCGGAAGTTGGTGTTTGCCTTGGTCAACCTGGGTCTCAACTGCTCCACAACTTCGTGAAACATGGCTGGAGGCATCCTCATGAAGTTCTGGAATGCACAAGGGTCTTCGTTCCTCAGCTCCACCATCAGTTTGTTGTCCAGTCCATACTCTGCTCTTCTCCCGATCCATCTTCGGACCCAGACACTTCTTGGCCACCTCCTTTTCTTCCCTTAGAACAGTTTAAAGAGCCTGTAGATGGTTTCGCACTGTTGCAGAACAATGGTGGCTACCAAAAGGACTGTGTTACGATCCATGGTGGACATCAGTGGATGCTGTGGAAGAGGAAGAGGCAGATGAAGGCTGCAGAGGTCTGCACAGCAGGGCTGCTGAACTGAAAGTGAGATCCAGGTGAGTTCCTCCCCCTTTTTATAGGCAATATAGGTTTTCCACTTGGTGTCCTTTTGCATCCTCTAGGCATCCTGCAGACATCCTAAATATCCGAGATAGGTCCCCTCTATGAACGTTTTTTCCGTTTTAAATGCTTTGTATGTGAGCTGCATCCGCTTTCATCCTTTCTCCGTCCGTGTTACTAACGCTGCACGTCCATTCTGTGTCCGTTTCGCTTCCTCCCTGTATCCATTTTCCACTGGAGTGGATTTGAGTTTCGCGTATGCACAGCGGATGCCTAGCGGATACAGCGGACGTGTAACGGATGGCGACGGATGTAGAACGGATGTTCCTCACATGCGTTGCAGATGCAGAACGGACACGTTGGATACATTTTCCGCTCAAAAAGTTTTGAGTAGCTCAAAACTTTTTGAGCGGATGGAACCTCAGTCGACGGATGCTGGACAGATAGAGAGGATGAAAAATGGAGGCAGTGAGTACAGAACGTATGAACCGCATTAACCAACGGATGGCAAGTGTTTCTCTCCATTTTACATCCTCTTTCCATCCATTGGTGCAGTGTGACATGGGCTTTAGGTTGTTTGTAACTGAGAATTTGTCAGAATTAGAGTGAGTTAGAAATTCTGCAAACAAACAGATCGGCACACACAGATTTATCTGTGGTATTTTAGCTTGAAGCAATAGAATTTCAAGCAGATACTCTCATCAATCATTATTTTCATTCGTTCCTGGCCCAATCACCTTCTCTTTGTAAAATACAAGTTTTCCTTTTGTTCTTTTGATTTTATTACGTTTTCCTTTTCGCAAAACTTTAAAACTGGTCAAAGGCACTGATCATGATTTACGTATAGCATAACCTATTTTCAAATTCTTTAGAAACCAATATGCTTAGATTTTTTAAAATTGCACAAACAGCTTTGCCCTTTTTATAAATTAATACAATTTGGTAAGAATGAATTTACGTCAAACTTGAAACATTACGATTCATGCAGCCATACCACGGGAGAAAAATAGTATTCTAACCTTACATACATCATTGTTGTAAAGAATTTTGAATTGCAGAAAAAACTATACAATCTGAAACTGTGTGATGATCCCAGAGGGGAAAAAAAAAGACTAGAAAACAGAAATCAGGTTGTGATTCTTTTCCTTGGCACAACTGAAGTCAGCATAGGAGCATAATAAAGGACATTTTTTTGTGTTAGAAAGTTTCAATATCAATAGAAAGGGTGTGCTTCCTTAAGAGTACAAATTTTAAAGGGATTATGTCAAGCAGCATTAAGGTAATTCCAAGTTTTTATTAGAGGATCCACTCTGATGGAAGGATTTAATGGCACATGGGAATGACCTTTGAAGGCAAGGAGGAAGAGACAACGACTAGAAAATTATCATACAATCATGGGTGGGATTCTGCCAGTTCAGACCGATTCAGGCAAACCCCTTGCTCCAAAGATCAGCTGGCAGCGAACCAGTTCGCTACAATGAGCATGTGTACCCGTATGCCCTGCTTTTTCCTGTGCTTTATTTCCCTTTTAAGAGCACAGCTGATTCACGCGGCAGAGCAGTTAGCTTTGCCTCAGCTGTTTTATTCACGGGGAGTATAGTAGAAGGTAAGTATTAGAGCTTTTTCAAACACGGAGCACTCACATGGAGTGCGCATTTGGTGTATATGTGCATGCAAAATGTATATGTGCATGCACATTACCGAACCGGTTGTTATACCAGTGGAATTCCACCCCGCATGCAATAGTACCTCAGTCTACAAAAACAGAAACTTCATGAGAAGCATTTCATAAGGGACATTCCCTGATTTTCCAGAGGGTAAAGGGGAAAGAGGAGAAAAATACTTTCAGACTTGGAAGTCTCTTACAAGTATAAATGATGAATAAATTATTATTTTTTGTTTTCTTACAACCCTTATCTTGAAATGAATAAGTTTTGTTTTTAACGTAAGTTGGTAGTAATTTACTTTTTCAATCACTGGATTTTAATACTTTTCTTCAAAAGAAACTTTTTAATTAATTGTAACAACAACAATAATTGAAATGATCCAAGCAGAAATGAGAAATAACATCCAAAATATTTGTCATTCTGTCTGTCTCCGTGTATGTGTGTATTTGTGTGTCTATGTGTATCAAGTACCAATTAATGGCTGCAGGTTGAAAAAAGAGAAGACAAAGAAGGGTCCAGCAGAAATAAATACATATACACATTCTGTTTTCCTTTTTTCATAGATGATAGATAAATAGATAGACAGATTTTTTTTATGTGAACATTTTGTTCAAACCCCCCAAAAGAGAAAAAGGCTAAAAAGTCTCCAAACATTAAATACATTTTTACATTACCTCCCTAAATGAGCTAATGCTTTATTTATCGGTAAATAATTGTTTAATTTCGTGGAAAGCAATTATATGTCACTGAACAGAAAATTTACTTCAATAACAGGGAAGTTGAGTTTGGACAGTGTAAATGAAGACATCAAAAGTATAATAACAACAACAACTACTACTACTACTACTATTATTATTAACACAAGTATATATTTCCAACTATTTAAAGGTATAATGTTAAAGTTATAGTGAATCATGGTTTCAGTTTATCAATATACATCTGTCTGCAAATAGACATTTTATATGTTTTTTTGAAATTTTTTCCCTTGTATAATTTTGTGTATTCTTTTTCTGCACTTTTTTCATTTGGTTAATAAATACAATTAAATACTTTTCTTTAAGATGTGGTCATATGCAAAGCAATATGGAAAGGCCTTCAGATAGATGATAGATAGATAGATAGATAGATAGATAGATAGATAGATAGATAGATAGATAGATAGATAGATAGATA
>BLBF01000016.1:35334559-35366248 GCA_015471245.1 Laticauda colubrina | reverse complement strand
ATAGATAGATAGATAGATAGATAGATAGATAGATAGATAGATAGATATAGAATACAGTAGATATAGATATTTGTTTTCTTAGGTTTTCGCATGTATTCCTATACCAAATTTAAAACAGAAATGGCTGTGAAAGCCTGACTCAAAGATGAACACAATACACAAGCCTGATGATGGCAGATGAGATTCTGCTGAAACATCACTACAATTTTAAAAGCACAACTATAATGACGTGGGAAAATACCTGAACAAAGCTGAATACCATAGATAGAGATAGAGAGAGAGATATAGATATAAAAGATTTCAAGATGGTTTCTGCCCACACACATATATCCCTTTGAAGATGATTTCCATTAATGTGGAACAATAGTCATAAAAATGTGCTTAAACCTCTTTCCTCTTACCTTTAGAAAAAAACTTCAAAAATCTCTTTCTAGCCAGACTTTTTAAATGACAAAATGATCTGAACATTTTAAGATGACTTGGCATACTTTAATGATGCTTGTTTGTGCTATGTATACATTTGTATAATTAAGTTGAAAGTTACCCAAAATAACATCTGGAAAACATAAATTTTGGGGGGGAGGGCTAGAAACTGGGACTGTATTATTCACATAGCAATCAAATCCAATGGAGAAACAATTTATCCTGTAGGCGAAGACTTCTGAATATCAGAACATAATAGAATAATAGAGTTGGAATGGACTTTGGTGGTCTTCCAGTCTTCTAACTCTCAGACAGGAAACCCTAAATTATCTCAGACAAATGGTTGTCCAATCTCTTAAAATTTTTCAGTGTTGGAGCACCCACACATGGAGGTAAGTCATTCCACTGATTAATAGTTCTAACTGTCAGGCAATTTCTCCTTACTTCTAGGTTGCTTCTCTCCTCGATTAGTTTCCCTCCATTGCTTCAAAATCTTTGGTGAACAGCAAAAGAATATAGACCTCTGAATGTTAATTATGAGCAGAAAATGCTTATCTAGATAAATTTTTGGCTTCATCGAGTTTTCACTATTGCTAGTATATTCAGGTTTTCTACTTCTATGAGAGGAACTCAGTATCAAGAATGTAGCTGTAGAGGTGGTCAACAATGTTAAGTATCTGGGGGTACAGATAACTAACAATCTTAACTGGTCTCTCCACAAATCATCTTTAGTGAAGCATGCAAACCAGTGTCTGCATTTCCTGTATCAAATATTTCTCCTTCTGTCCTGGCCACTTTTAACAGGGGCACAAAGATAGAAAGTCCATACAGAGAGTGGTAAGGACAGCCGAGAAGATTATAGGAAGGCCAGTTATTCAGGATATTGCTTATAAGAACTATGCGCTTAGAGCTCAAAGCATTGTCAGAAACCTCACTCACCCAATTTATGGTCTGTTTTTGTTGCTCCTTTCTGGAATGAAGGATTTCTAGCAGTTTCTAGCAGGACTAACAGATTATGTAACAGCTTTATTCCTTACAGTTGAGTAAACTTGCAAGATTCATTTTTCTTGCCATGTATATGTATACATCCGAACTAGACTGTGGCATATAATATATGTGAGTATATGCATAATTTTGTATGTATGTATATAGTCATGTTTATGTAGTGCATATTGGAGGTACTGACCCACTGAGAGCTGTATGCATGAAATTTCATTGTAATGTATGCCAATTAATGTAGATTCAAAGTGACAGTAAAGTTATTCTCAGTTCTATCACTAATTTGCTTGCATGTGCTGAATATTTGTGCTTTGGGCCCAAACAATTGTGATGTAGTCCATGAATGTATAGTGCCTATCCATAAAGCAATTCCTTCTGTTAAGGGGATGTGCAGTGTTTTTCATTCTGGAGATGTTTCAAAAACATTATTAGTTTCTCAAATGGATATAACACTTCTCAGGAGAGCTTTTTTGCTTGATGCCAAGGCTTATCTTCTCACTGCAATTATAAAGCAGAGCAACATCCTTTCTTGACATATAGATACGCTTCAAATCTAGCTTTAAACATGGATTTTATTTTATTTGATAAAGTCCTCTATCTCAAAGCTACTTATTATGTATAACCAAAGCTCATCATTATAAACACTTTGGTGTTTGTATGCATTTCTATTTCAATTTAAAATTGCAAAGGTTCCGCACTATTATTTTTCCGTACTTTGTGGCAATGTTTTACTGCTGTTATTTCTCTTCTTCCATTTTCTGCATTTTAAAACTAAACCCTTAAAAGCAAATCACAAAGGGGAGATTTGGCACTGAGCCTGTGTGAAAACTGTTTTCCTGTGTTTTATCTTTTGAATTTTGATTTTCTTTTTGCTCTTTGTTCTTAGGGGTTTTTTTTGTATCCATTGGTATCTTAATTCAGAAAAACTAGTGTTTAGCAGCTACAAAAGCAATTTTTGAATATCAAACTGTAGAAAGTGTTGTGGAGAGACAGACAACATGTGACAAAATATTGTTCTTACTTTCTGCAGGTCAGTATACAAATTCAGCTATTATGGAATTTCCCAAACTCTTGTAATCTCCACAAAAACTAGGGTTTTTTTAAAAAATAATCTATATGCTGCTTTGTCAACCAAATAAAACCCAACATACAAAAATAACAAATATTCAGAATAATTAATTATTCTGTGAATAGTCAGGGTGGTTAAATATACGCGAATAGTCAGGGTGGTTAAATATTTAAATCAGAAAATATATTTAAATTTAATCTAGATTAAAGGATCTAACAAAATAGATAATAAAGGTAAGACTCAATTCACCTACTGGTATTAGAAAAATATTTTTTCACAAGGAATGTGGAAGTACTGAAAAGCCACTGGAAAAGCCATTATTAAATAAAATAAGTAATCATTTTAATTATTTTTAATTATATAAATTAAACTTAAATCACAATTTTATTTTTGGCCTAACGCACTATTTGTTCTTGTTCTTCTGCTTTTGAGCATACATACTGTGGATTGCCAAAAAATATAGTCAGCAATACAATGCAAATTTATGCTGGAGCCATTCTTTTCCCAAATGGTTTCATTAACATTTCAGTTTCCCCTGTTTAAAAATATTCCTCAAATCAATATATGCATGTCATTACTTCCCACAAAATATATCTACAGTGTTATGAATAATTATTTCAGAATAAACCTATTGAACACAATTGGATTTGCTCCTGAATAGACAATTTTAACTACTAAACTGTTGATCTAAAATTCATTAATTCTACATTTTTCCTGACTTATTGCTTTGAACTTGTAATGAAAGTAGTCCTCATAATATTATCATAAATAAATAATGATAGAATGTAAGGATTAAAAGGGAACTTGGAATTTTTCTAGTCCAATCCTGTGACCAATTGCAAGAATCCAATATTTTATATATTTCTTTGAAGTTTTCTCTTCAATTAATATATTAGTTTACTAGTTTATAGTGTACATAAATAACATTTTGATATCCACAATATGCTATCCCAATCTGGTTTAGTCACTTTTGGCTTCTCGTCAACTTATAATTTGCAACCTGTTTTAGAATTATATAAAACCAGGCCACTAATAATTATATACCAGAGCTTGGGTACTCAAACCATGGCTAATGAAATTTACCTAGTATAGCACACATTTCATAAGGTTGTATCTGCATTTAAAATCATATGACCTAAGTAGTTAAGTTTCATTAAGAATTAATTTTATAAAGCTTCCTATCTGAGCCATTTCAATTGTCCATACAAAGATAATTTCAGTTTGGGAACCCTGGGCCATGATTTTTGCTATAGAATGACAAAGCTCTGACTTAATTTTGACCAGTAATCGTACTGGTCATAGTTAAGTACTTAGACATTTGAAAATGTCTGCTGATCTTTTTCTTAAAGCATAGTCAGTGGACTCTTTCATGAACATGTGTTCTTATTCTCTCCCTGTAATAATGGAAAAAATATTGGTAACTATAAAACAGTATAATAATCTTAAATCTGTGTAGTCTTAATGGTTTAATATTTTAATTATTTTTCTATTTATTTTATGACTTGTAAGCCACTTGTAAGCCGCTCACAGTCACCTTATAGGGGAGATGAATGCCATAAAAATTGTAATACTTGGAAAGGTGATAGATTTTCATTATTGGCTAATGTTCGAGTGTTTGTTTTTATTTTGTTGTTAAAGGACTTTATCACTCTTGGATAAATGGTCACATTTAAATGCAAAATTAAATAACTGTGGTTTATTTCATTAATAGCAGTCAGTTTTTAATGCAAATCTTTAGTATTTAGTGCAAGTCTTTAATCTTCAGTCAGCCAGCCAGCCCCAAATGTTATTCCAGTTGTCAAGATTGTTTTCATTTTACTTAACTTCCTTGAAATCAATGGAAATTCCTTAGCCTTGGGAGGAATGTTAAGTGGCTCTCAAATTAGAATCAATCTTATTTTTGATGGATGAAAGCTATGCTTTTTCTAAAGGAGCTCCGAATTTAAAACAGTTCAATTGGTTTGATTTCTCAAATGATGGAATATTGTAAGAAATATTCTAGGTCCATACAATATGGAGTCCTATCTTTTCCTTACAAGCTGTATCTGGATAATCCTTTCCCCAAACTGGTGTTCTCTTGATATGGTAACCTGGGACCTGTAGTTCCAAAGCATCTGGAAGGGAAGACTGATGTAGAAAACAGTTTCTGGAATGTAATCTGTCTGGAACCATCAATGTCTGGAATGAAGAGACAGAGCTATTAATTCTCAAAGATCAGTTAAGTGATCTGGTGATTTTTTTCTATGATCACTAGCAGTGTCACACATGATAATATGCAATATACTATAGTTACTAATATTAGGAAATGTCAGAAATTCTGAATAACATTCCATTCATTACAGTGATCGCTTTTCAGATGAGGAAAACATAAGGACAGATTATTTAGTGGTGCCTCTTAATTCTGGTATGCATTTTCATCATTTAGTTGGTCAAAACCTGATGATAACCGGTGAAATATATGAATGTTTCAGGCCAGACCACATTTTGTTTGAAGTGATGGAAATGACACAGCTTATTTTATTTTTGGCACTGACAAGTGACCACATGAGGATTGTGCATGGTTTTTCTTCCATCCATTTTTCCCAAGAACCAAAACTTAAACAAATTTATCATCCAATGCTAAATAAGTTATATATAAACACGCAACAAATGTTACTGTATATATTTATGCTTTGCACATAATTGTACACAATAATCTATGAATGGCAATTTTTTTTCTTTGAAGGGTCTAATTTCTACAGGAGTAATCAGCTGGGAATTATAGACTGACCATTATTAGATGAAATGGTAACAACCAAAATCAGAATTCAGTACAGCCACCAATTTCTTTCTGGCAGGTGTACTTTCTCTCGAACTGAAGTCCCACTTTCTACAAGTCTTCAACATCCTTGTGAACTAACATAAGACATACTATACAAACTCTATTCATGGAGGATTTACCTGTGCATTCATACACTAGTAAGAGCATGAAACACTATAGTTTTTTCAGGGGGAAAAATATAAAGAAGAATAACCAACTACACCCTTCCTTGAAGCTCCTGAAGAGAATATAAAATACCAAAAGCAGCTGCCAAATAAGCCAAACTAATTATTTCTAAACATGTTATATTTATGTATTTATGTTAAGCTATGATCATAAATAGACATCCTGGATGTTTTGCTCTTATGGATTGTATATATTCAAAGTGATGAAATAAGAAGACTAATTTGTTTAGGACAAAAAACCCATTCAGGTTTTGGGGTAGGTTTATAACCTATAAACAAATCAGGAACAGCAGGCAGTAGAAACATAATCTTGCTCTCTGATCCTTATGACAAAGATTAAACCTCACAAGCAGTCTCATAAATTTAAGAAAATTATGTTTGTAAAGTATAATATGGAATTATAGTTCCTGGAATTTAGCCCAGTTAGAGTAGTCATAAAAGCACTTTTTGTTGCTAAGGAGAAATTTATAATGATAGTTCATTGCAAAAAGATTCTTTTAAAAAATCCAATTTATGGTCTTTCTTTTCTGTGAAGAAAATCAAAGTAAATGTATAGTTTCTTTGATGTCACCACCCCTTTTTAAACAGGGACTAATTCTACGGTAAAAAGATATTGTTCCTTTTGAATCAATATCTCAAAGCAATATATTAATGCACTCCATTCTATACTCAATGTACTTCCTCAGAAGTCTCCAAATTTGGCAACTTTAAGACTTGAGGATTTAAACTCGCTGAGGAATTCTGGGAATTAAAGTCCACAAGTCTTAAAATTGCCAAGTTTGAAGACGTCTGTACTTACTACTGGGGTAAGTGGCGATACAAAACTCATGTTATGTCCCTGTCGGAATCTGATTTGGAGGGGGAGGCCAAGATGCTGACAGGGAGTGGGAGTGTAGCTCTGTGACTATGCACAGAACTCAAAAATCATCTAGACAGTGGAGAGAAGGACCTGTACATTGATTACCATGCAGACTGTGTTGAGGTAATTTCCCGTTAGGAGAATGAGCGCATACAGGGAGACGTATTTGAGAGAAGTGTTTGAATAATACACACACAGAACACAGATACATTGTACAGTAAATGTAGGTTTTTACTTCCAGAAAGGTTTAAGCAAAGTCCAAAATAAACAATCCAAAGTCATTCACAATTAAATCAGTCAGTTTTCAATTGAGGGATAATCCAGTAACAAAATCCAGTGTCAAAAACAGTTCAGTGTTAGACTTACATTAAATCCAGTTAAGAAAAATGGAGCAACGGCAATACTTTCCAACAGAAGAAAACAAAGATACACTCACACTCTCTTCTGAGACTAAGACTAAGAAAACCCTGGTTTCTGGCTCCATAGTATGGCCGTCTGAAAAACCACACCCAACTGCAGTTTTTTTAATCTCTTAAAGACATAGCACTAAAATGTTTATCCTGGTTTATATATTTCTAACCCAAATACCTGTTAGGTGACTTGTATTCCTAACAGACTATCAAAAGAAAGTTACACAACCCACAACTTAGTATCCAAACCTTCTTCAACCAATCCACCATCACCCAAGACTAGGCACGAAAGCCCCCAACTATCTCAATTCAAACTACAACTGGCCTTAAATGCAAGCTACTCAATGCAAGAAGCCTTGAAATTAAAATACCTGAATTTCTCCTCTTACTAAATATGGGTAAATTCGACATCTTATTTGTCTGTGAAACATGGCTTAACAAATCTCTCCCTGACTCCATTACTTCAGGAAGAGACTATCATGTTTACCAATCAGATCGTGAAATCCATAGAGGGGGTGGTGTTGCTATCTTCTATGAAAAGTCCCTACAACTAAAAAAATGTCCAAGTTACCCAGGAGCTTGCTATTCCTGAGACCATCGTCTGTGAACTATCCTTAATATCACATCTTGGTTCTTACTATGTTACAGAGCCCCTGATTATGACATCAAAGATGCAAACAAGATAAATACACCACTAACATGGGCAGCATCCTGCCCACATGCTTTTATCTTTCTTGGTGACTTCAATCTACCTCAAATTAACTGGACCCAAAACAAATGTACAACTGAACCCATACATGCAAATCTGGGACTGGAAGAATGAGAAACCAACAATACTAGGTTTAACAATGACTTGATCTCATCTTCTAAAACATTTTAAATTCAATTTATGGAATACAAATTAAAGAACCCTTTTCCAACAGTGACCACAAATTGACTTTTGTCTAAACATACGTCCACACAAAAATCATCACAATGACAAAATCCCCAATTATAACTTCAAAAAAGGCAGCTATGATCTTATAATCAATGATCTCTCTTCCCTTGATTGGCAATTTCTATTCACTGGATGCAATACTGTTGAAGACCATTACAACATATTCTTACTAGAAATCAAAAGAGCCATCAAAATATATGTACCAATAACAATTCCTAAAACCAGGAAAAACAGATTACCCATAAAAATAAGCAAGCTTCAATCCAAAAAGATCACTTCAGTGAAAAAACAAATCTGGTCACCTTGCCAACTTCAAAAGCTGATACAAAAATCTATGCTACCAGATAAAAACTGAATGCACTAATTATCACATTAAACAAGAGGAAAACCTTCTACACACCAATTCTACCCAAGCTTTCTACAATTTTGTAAACAACAAACTAAAATACTCAAGGTCCATCCCACTTCTGAAAGGACCTAATGGAAAAGACTGCAACAATGACACCATCAAAGCCAACCTCTTTAACACATTCTTTGGCTCAGTATTTGTAAACAGCAATGGATCAAGCCCAGGACTTCCTAGTCAAACCACAGACAACTATAATGATCTAATGCATATCAATTTTACAGAAGACATTGTTGAAAAACCACTGCACAATCTAAAACCATCTCTATCTTTTGGACTGGATGGAATATGTGCCTACTTCTTTAAAAAGCTATCCACTGCCATAGGCGAACATCTAAGCATAATCTTTGAAAAATCTTTCAAGACCAGCTCTTTGCCAAAACTATGGTCACAAGGGAGAAGGCGGAGCTACGTCTCGGTGTTACAGCTGCGATCTCGGGGCTCTGAGATCTCAGCTGATATTTTTGCCTCTGGTCGGTTCTAACGGACCTAAACCGTCCCGTAGAGACGGGGATTGTGAAGGGCACAGTCCCAGGATCCCAGAGATATCGCAAAATCTCTGGTTTGATCCGGGAGAAGCCCTTTTGCTGGAAGCAGAAAGGCAGCCTTCAAAGCTGCTGAAGTCGGGACAACTCCGGAAAGAAAGGGATTTAAATGAGCGTGTATCGGTTGGGTGAGAAATTCTTTTGCATTATAAATTGATTAAGACTTGAAAGGACATCCTGAACAAAGAAGAAATCTGTGACTTTATTTATGTTTGACTGAACCTTGGTTGAGCGGCGTTTAAGTGATGTCAAATTGAGACTTGGATTTTTTTTTTCTTATTTTCTTTGAGGACTTTAATGTGACTTTGTAGGTAACCGGATTGAATTTTCTCTTATATATATTTTTATTTTTCACTTGATTTTTATTTTTTATCTTTTTAACTTTCTTTTTAGGATAGAGGCTCCCTTTGGCTATCTTTTTTTTCTTTTTGTTTGAGTCTTTTATAAATATTTTTTCTTTTGGCTGGGGGGGGAAAGAGTATTAAAGATGCTGCAACACTGCCAACTAGAGGCTTGAAAATATTTTATTTGAATTGGGGAGAAAAGCACTTCTTTTCAAGGATATTTTAATGTGATAAGATAGAGGGAGAATACAGTAAAATATTATTACAGGTGCTCTCTTGGACTCTTATCAATATTTCAACATTTGAGGCTTGGCTTTGAAGTTGCTGGAGAAGACAGTCATAATAAGAGCCTTGGATAAAGAAATAAAGTGCAGTGTACAGTGTATATATATATATATATCTTTGAAACTCCTACTCGCCAGCCTTTTTGTAAATTTTAACTCTAGTATTTTTGCTTTTTATTGTAAAGGGAAAGCCTTAGAGCTCTTTCTTTTTTCTTCTCTTTTTTTTTTTCTCTTGCTTCTTCGCTTCTTCCATTTATTTTAATTGGATTAGGGTCTAGAAGAACCTGAAGACCTTTCTTTTTCCTTTTTCCTTTTTTCTTTTTTGGTTTTGGGCTTTTTACTATTGGATTTCTTTTTTTTTTATTTTTTTGGACTATATTTGGCTACTATACCAGCTGGATTCAAAGCCAAAGAGAGCTTGAAGCCTTGGAAATATTAAAATGAGCAGGAAACCAAAATCATTCGGCGTTTTTGCTTCTACCTCTGCTTCCCCATCACCTGAAGGACAACTTTTAATTCAGACAATGTTGAAGCAAGATAAGGAACAAGAAAAAGCAAATTTACAGATGATTATGCAAGGAATTCAAGATATTAAGATAAAAATAGATACCATGGATAAAAAAATAGAGAAATCTGATGAAAATCTTAAACAAATGATGGGAAAGTATGAGGAGAGATTCCAAAAAATTGAGGAAGAAGGAAAACAAAGAGAGGAGAAGATTGGAAATATTGACACTAGATTAACAGTGGTAGAACAAGAAAAAAATGGGATGTTGAGGTGGGAGATGGAAAGATCAGAATTTTATCTTAGATTCCAAAATATAGAAGAGGAAAAAGGAGAAAATTTGGCTGTGATAATGATAGAAATATTGGCAGATCTTCTGGAAATTACTGAGGAAAAGATGATGGACGGAGTAGATGAGATATACCGAGTTTATACAAGATATGCGATGAGAAATAAACTACCAAAGGAAGTACATATTAGATTTACTAAAAAATCCATCAGAACACAAATATTACAAGTGGCAAGAGAAAAAGCATTGAAATATAAAGGCAAAGAGATTGTAGTTTTAAAACAAATACCTAGAAGAGTGAGAGAGATGAGAAGAGAATATCGATTTTTGACCAAAATGTTACTGGAAAATGAAGAGAACTATAGATGGCTGATACCAGAAGGACTAATTTTTACGTGGCAAGAGCAGAGACATAGAATTGACTCGATTGAAAAAGCAGAACTTTTTTATGCAGAATTTTTCGGAAGAAAAAAAGAGGAGACAGAGAAAGAGGTCTCATTAATTGAGTTTCAGGAGGAACAACTGGAGATTGAAAAAGAGAAAGGAGTTGTAGGTGGACAGGTAGACAGTAAAGAACAACGTGAAGTGAGAGCTACGAGAGCTGTTAGACCTAAATATAAAGCATAATCATGGAAGAAAAAAAACTGATTACAATGAATATAAATGGACTTAACTCAGCTGTTAAAAGAAGGAAAACCTTTCACAAATTAGAGAAATTAAAATTTGATATAATTTGCTTACAAGAAGTTCATATTAAAAAACAACATGAGCAATTGTTAGTACAGCCAAAATTAGGGAAAATATTTACTTCTTTGATTCAATGTAAGAAAAGAGGAGTGGTTCTCTACATTAAAGAAGATATTCCAGCAAAACTGATCTACACGGATGAAGATGGAAGAGTATTAATGGTGGAAATAATGGATAATAATAAAAAAATACTCTTGATTGCAATTTATGCTCCGAATGATAAACAAGAAGAGTTTTATAAAAAACTACATATGGAAATAATTAGACTGGACTATGTTAACATAATTATGATGGGAGACTTTAATGGAATTGTGGACAATAAATTGGACTATATAACAACAACAACAAAACAAAATAGAAAGATTCTCCCTAAATCTTTTTTTAAAATGACAGATGAACTAACCTTAAAAGATATTTGGAGGGAAAGAAATGTTAAAACTAAACAATATACTTTTTATTCTAATAGACATTTATCATGGTCCAGATTAGATATGATTTGGATCTCAACAGAATTAATATCTACTATTCAAGAAACAAATATTGAAATAAGTACTTGGGCAGATCATAGTCCAATGACAATTAAATGGAAGGGACAAAAAAAAAAGATTGAGATGGACATTAAACAATACTATTTTAAAGGAGGAAGATTTTATACAATGGATGGAGAAGGAATTGTTTTTTTTTTTTAAAGAAAAAAAAAACTATGGTCACAAGCCACGGTCATCCCCATCTTCAAAGAGGGAGACCCCAGCCTAGTTGAATATTACAGACCAATCTCCTTATGCTTCGTCACCTGTAAGTCATGGAATCAATTATTAACCAATCCATAATCTTCCACTTAGAAACAAACAACCCACTCTCTAATAAACAATTTGGTTTCAGAAAAAAATCTATCCTGTAATCTTCAACTCTTACACTGCAAAAACATATGGACTACACAACTCGATCAGGGCAAAGCAATAGATGAAATCAACATTGACTTCTGTGAAGCCTTTGATTCAGTGGTACACAACAAACTACTTCTAAAACCAAAATCTTATGGGATCTCTGGACACCTACATAACTGGATAGAATTATTCCTGTCAAACAGACAACAAATGATCAAAATTGGAAGCGTCCTATCAAATTTTGTACTTGTCAACAGTGGTGTCTCCCAAGGCAGTGTTTTAGGACCAACTCTCTTCATACTCTACATAAATGACCTCTGTGATCTTATCAAGAGCAACTGCATTCTCTTCGCTGATGATGTAAAGCTATTCAACACAGAGACAATACTACTACCCTTCAAAAAGACTATGTATCAGAATGGTCAAACAAATGGCAACTTCAAATCTCAACAAATAAATGCTCTGTCTTATATATTGGCAGAAAAAATCAGAAAATAAAATGCAAGCTAAATAGTCAAGACCTTGTTGAGGATCCAAACTTTGTCAAGGACCTTGGAGTACTCATCTCAAATGACCTAAGTGCTAAAGCCCACTGTAACTACATAGCCAAAAAGGCATTCAGAGTTGTTAATCTAATCCTACGTAGCTTCTTCTCTGGTAATATCACAATATTAACTGGAGCATACAAAATATTTGCTAGACTTATACTTGAATACAGCTCATCGGTCTGGAACCCATATTATGTATCTGATATTAACACAATTGAAAAAGTCCAGAAATATTTCACAAGAAGAGTTCTCCACTCCTCTATTCATTGCAGAATACCGTATGCCATCAGACTTGAACTCTGGACCTAGAAAACCTACAACTATGCCACCTCTGGTCCAATCTAAATGTAGTATATAAAATCATACATTGCAATGTGCTACCTGCAAATGAATATTTCAGTTTTAATTGTAATAATACAAGAGCACACAATAGATAGAAACTCAAGGTAAACCGCACCAAACTTGACTGCAGAAAATACAGCTTCAGCAATAGAGTGGTCAATGTTTGGAATACTCTACCTGACTCTGTGGTTTCTTCCCCAAACCCCAAAAACTTTAATCTTAGACTGTCTATTATTGACCTCACCCCTTCCTAAGAGGACTGTAGGGGGCGTGCATAAGGGCACCAATCGTGCCTACCGTCCCTGTCCTATTGTTTTTTATTTTTCTCAAAAGTATCTATCTCATATATTCAAAACTATATTTATTCTTAAACCTGTATCTTTTAAGCAATTGACAAATCAAATAAATACTAATAAAAATACTAAAAAAAATTACTAAAAAATACTATTTGCCATAGAAGAAATTGGGGAAGGGCAAAGGCCAGCTGGGTAGAGCAGGGAAGAGGTAAAGCAAAGGAGAGAGAATTCAGAGGAAGACCCAGACAATCCCTCTTCATCCAAGGGCATGCAAGGAGAAATGGAAAAGGGAGGAATGTGAGTAGTGTGGTTTATGGGAAAGGAAAAGGCCCTGATTTTCTTCATTAGCTGAAGCTGGGAATACAGTGTTTAAAAAGAGAGGCTGCAAACAGCAAAGTTGTTGGGAGCAAATAGTGAACTATCTGATATTGTTGAGGCTTACCTGGGTTCCTGGCATTTTCCCAACTGTGTGTGTTTTACTAGGATTTTAAGTCTGCAATTCCTTCTCCTGCCCTGCCAAGTTAATTACTGCAGCGTGGTTTGATTTACAGTTTGTATGTACTTTATTTTTTGACTAAATTTCCTCCACTTAAAGACTGTTCTTGGGAGAGTTTTTTGGGAGAGTGATAATCCAGAATTCAATGTATGTTTAAGCTTCTGAATATATATGCAATCCATTGCCAATGAGCCTTATGAGTTCCCATTTAGGTATCAATGTGCTCAAAGATCCACTTAAATTCCTATAGGATTATCATTGTGGAAGGTCAAAACATTTCAAAATGAGTTTCATTAATTCTTCCCTTTGATGGATGATCCCTGATGGTACTTCCTAGCATTATAATACCATGAATCTCATTCTGCCATTCCAGACTCCAGAGAAAATGTAGGTTAAGCAGCTAGATACTATTATTCCCAAAATCTCAGTGCTTATATTCTGTGGTTCCTAAAATGAATTGTCCATTTCTTTACTAAATTAAAGAATATCTGAGATTTGAAGAAGGCATAATCTTTGGCTAAGCTTGCACAAAACATCAAGCCATCATTCCATGTATGATATGCTATAAGAGACACACCACACTGTTATGTATGGAACTTGGTAGGCTCCAAGTTCCCTATTCTGATTGGCTGAAAAGGCCGTTCTCAGATTGGCCATTAGAGAACCAATCCGATTAACCCGCCACATGGTGGGAACACTTAAAGTGGTGACATTGGCCACAAGCCGTGGGCAAGCCACTATATAAAGGGCTTCCACGGCTTGGGCTGTTGTTCTGTTACCATTGCTTAGTGGGTTTAAATAAAGAGTTTGTTGTTGGAATCCAGTCTCATGCACTTCTTTCCGGATGGAACACTAGCGATGAAGGTGGGATCGTCTTAGAAGAGTGAGACCGAAGCACGTGGTGATTCTGAACCGAGCGAGAGAGATGGCCAGTAACAACACGCCGCCCGCACCATTCAATCCTTATGAGGAGGATTGGTAGTCGTATATCAATCGCTTTCTTATGTTTTTGGAAAGCAACAAACTGCAGGATCTCTGACCAAAGGAAGAGGGCTGTCTTCCTTACACACTGCGGACCAGCTGTTTTTAAAATGGCGAAGGTGCTGGCTGAACCCAAGATGTGGGTTCAAGCTGAACAGAATGTTCAGAGCACATTACGCACCTGTGGTCTCCAACTTGATAAAAAGACATGAGTTCTACAAGACAGACCAGAAGGAAGATGAAACCGTTGGAGATTTTGTAGCAGCCCTGAGACACATCGGAGGAGCCTACGAGTTCCAGAACATGGATGAGGCCATAAGAGATCGTGTGGTCCTCGGATTGAAGGACACTACACTTCAGAGTAAGCTGCTGAATAGACCAAACATAACCGTGGCTGAGGCTATTGCAGAAGCAACCGCTGCCGAAGCAGCAAAGAAGTCAGCAGCCACCATGTGGCAAATGAATGTGATGCCAGATCTGCCAAACCAAGCCAGAGAGAAGAAGGCAGAGGGAGGCAAGAAACAGCCCACAGCGACAGCCCACTAGGAAGATCTTGAATCCCAGAGCGATACCAAGGATGAAAATGAAGATGTCCATAGACTTCAATCAGACAAGAAATGGCAGGAAAAGAGAAGAAACAGGTGGGAGTTTCAGTGTGTGGGATGCAGGGGCAACCACCTGCGAGCTGAATGCAGGTTCCTCAATGCAATCTGTAGGGCTTGTAACAAATGGGGGCACATTGAAAGGGTCTGCTGAAACAAAAAAAGCTAAAGTCCTAAAAGACGTGGCAGCACCCACCCACCCCAAACATGAAGAAAGACAAGCCGGAAGCAGATGGAACTGAAGCAAAAGAACCAGTGACAGAGAGGAAACGCATGAGATGGTAACCATCGGAAATGCCAAGGCAGAAAATGGGAAGAAGGTCCGGATAGAGGTGAGCATTGAAGGGAAGCCCTGTGAGATGGAAGTTGACTCAGGGTCTTTCCTATCTATGGTATCCTGGAATACCATCCGGTGCCTGATACCGGACATTAAATAAAAAGAATTACAGAAACAAAGACTGATTTTAAAAGACCACCAGGGAAATCGGATCCTGGTAGTAGGCCTTGGACATTTCCTCGTCGAATTTAAGAATCATGACAAAATCTTCCCTCTGACCATTGTCGATCGTGATCGCCCTAGTCTTCCAGGGATCGAATGGTTCGCGCCCCTGGGAATCGGGATGACCGGGATAAACTGCATTGCCGCAGCCAACTGGGAGGAGAGCCTGCTATAAGAATTCCAATATGTTTTCAATGGGACCCTAGGCAAGTACAAGGGGACCCCAATTTCATTTAGGCTAGACCCAAAAATAGCCCCCATCCTCTTAAAGGCCAGATGCATCCTGTTTGCTTTAAAAGCAAAAATTGATGAACAACTAAACCAATTAATAGCTCAAGAGATGTTAGAGCCAATCGACCATGCCAGGTGGGAAACACCCAGCGTGACTCCTGTAAAACCAGATGGGTCAGTGCGCATCTGCAGAGACTATATGGCAACCCTAAACCATGCGCTCCAACAAAGCTCATACCCAGTGCCAGTAGTGCAACATTTTCTGCACTCACTAGGGGGAGGAAGAATTTTTTGTGAAGCTTGATCTCGCACAGGCGTACCAACAACTACCCGTTGATCCCATTACCACAGAGGCACAGACTATTGTGGTACATAGAGGGGCATTCAAGTGTAACCATCTCCAGTTCAGGGTTAATGTTGCCCCGGGTGTGTTCCAAAGCCTCATGGAACATCTGTTAAACAGAATCAAGGGAGTCGTCCCTTATTTTGATGACGTTCTGGTCTCAGCAAAAAACGCCAACCAACTAGAGAACAGATTAAGGGAAGTTTTAAGAAGATTTACAGACGCAGGCCTCAAGGTAAAACGAGAGAAATGTTATCTAGCTACCAATCAGGTTGGGTTTTGGGCTATTTAATCAATGAACAAGGCATACACCCCACTGAAAAAAAGATAAAGGCAATCAAAGATGTACCTAGACCTAGGAACAAAACTGACCTTCAAGCATTCCTCGGTCTCAGAAATTTTTACAATGTGTTCCTGTCCCATAAGGCAACCATAGCAGAACCCTTACATCATCTGCTAGATAAAAAAACTACCTGGACATGGGGCCACCGGGAATTACAGCCAACATGACAGAGAAGCCCTCGCAATAATTGCTGGAGTCAAAAGATTCCATGAGTATCTTTATGGTAGAACCTTTTCGATCATCACTGATCACAAGCCCCTGTTAGGAATCCTAGCAGGTAACAAGCCAACCCCAAACATTCTGTCACCTAGAATGACGAGGTGGTCTGAATTCCTCGCTGCCTACTCCTACACGCTGATTCATTGCCTTGGAAAAACCATCACCCATGCCGACGCCCTGAGCCGTTCCCTGATGCCCATCACAGAAGAGGACCCAGCTCCAACCATCTCCACACTTCAACTAGAGACCTGCCTGAACCTGCCACTAACCGCAGCAGACTTCGCGAGAGCCACCGCAAAGGACCCTTTGACAGTGCGCATCTTGAATTGGGTAGGTAAGGGATGGCCGGATGAGAACAAAACTGAGACTTTTAAGCCATCTCGCACCCGACAGACCAAATTGTCTATCAAGAAGGGTTGCATATTATGGGGTGACAGGGATACCAAACAGACTTCAGGAAGATGTTCTGTGCATGTTGCACTCACAGTTAGATGAACCCCAAATGAGAAGTCCGGAAGCAGGAGAACAAAGTCAGGCCTTCCTGGTAGGAGACAGCCAGGCTAGCTCGACCAACCCAGTCAAACCAGGAGGCAGCTGCGGAGCCATCTCAACCGGCCCAAGAGACTCAGGTGGGAGCGGCAAGGCTGACTCACCCTTCCATGAGGTTCCATGGAGAAAACACAGAGAAACAGCGATCCCGACCAAATCGCTTGAAGACCACACCGAGACTGAGCTGCACAGGTCAACCAGGACCCAAAAAAGCCCCACCTATCTGCGTGACTACGTGACACACTTTGGACTGAACCAAGGGGGGAGGGGTGTTCTGTATGGAACTTGGTAGGCTCCAAGTTCCCTATTCTGATTGGCTGAAAAGGCCGTTCTTAGATTGGCCATTAGAGAACCAATCCGATTAACCCGCCAGGCGGTGGGAACACTTAAAGTGGTGTCATTGACCACAAGCCACGGGCAAGCTGTTATATAAAGGGCTGCTGCGGCTTGGGGTGTTGTTCCGTTACAATTGCTTAGTGAGTTTAAATAAAGAATTTGTTGTTGGAACCTGGTCTCGCACACTTCTTTCCAGACGGAACACACACCATCTCATTTTATCAAGTGAACTGCATCTGGCTATGAAGGCTAAAAGCTGCAGAATACCCTTATTCATCTGAGAACAATGTGAGCCTTAAAATGGCTATAATGCAGCTAAGACAGAAAACAAAGAAAAACATCCAATATTTTTTCGCATTTTCTTCTAGTCCTATTGTGGTACCACCTACTTTGTTAACCTCAAATTTCCCACAAATATTAAATCATTTATCAAAATTAATGGTAGTTTAAAATTAAGAAAAATGGGTTCAGAAATCATTAACCTATTTTTAAGCTAAACTATTTTTATGATTTACCATGATATTGGGACACAACAACATGATAAAGGAAAGGCCCATCCTACCATTCTATCAGTATGTAACTAAAGCCCCTGTCACACTGCACCAACGGATGGAAAGAGGATATAAAACGGAGAAAAACACTTGTCATCCGCAATGCATCCGTTAATGTGATGCATCCGTTCTGTACTCACTGCCTCTGTTTTGCTTCCTCTCTATCTGTCCAGCATCCGTTTATTGATGTTTCATCCGATCAGAAAGTTTTGAGCTGCTCAAAACTTTTGAGTGGAAAATGTATCCAATGCGTCCATTCTGCATCCGCTAGGCATCTGCTAGGCATCCGTTCTGCATCCGTTACGCATCCACTATATCCGCTAGGCATCCGCTGCGCATCCGTGCAACTCCATCTGCTCCAGAGGTAAACGGATGCAGGGAGGAAGCGGAACAGACGCGGAACGGATGCAGAATGGATGCCTAGCGGATGCAGAACGGAAACAAAGCATTTAAAATGGAAAAAACGTTCGCAGAGGGGACCAATCTCAGATATTAATGATGTCTAGAGGATGCCTAGAGGATGCAAAGGGACACCTAGGGGAAAACCTATACTGCCTATAAAAAGGGGGAGCAACTCACCTGGATCTCATTTTCAGCCCAGCAGCCCAGCTGTGCAGATCTCTGCAGCCTTTGTTAGGGATAACATTGTTTACCCTAACTGGTTTAGGTGAAATAATAACTATGAATCATAGTTGTGTATGTTAAAGTGTCTGCAGCTTTAACTGTGGAATAGTAATTAGGGGAGTGGTTATGAAAACACTATAAAAGTAGCAAGTCTACAGCTTGCTCACTCTGGCTTTGATGATCCCTGATTACTGCTTGGAAGCAAGACTGCATTGCTCGAACGGGAGAGATAACAAAGGACTGATTTGTAAGTGAACTGACATAGGATATTCTACATGGACTTTGCTAATTGAATATCCCTGAATGGACTGACTACTTGATACATGATTATTGGACTGTTATTTGACTATGCTATGAACTTATAATGGAATAAACTATATTCTTGATAGCACAAGCGTATCTGTTATTTTTACTGTATGTTAATAAACATACAAGCTTAGCTCACTCATTTATCTGTGTGCCTATCTGACTAACGCTGCACATTCTGTTTAGCTTGTCTCCCTAACCCTGGTTGGGGAACCCAGGCTTAAAAGCCTTCATCTGACTCTTCCTCTTCCACAGCATCCAGTCATGTCCACTGTGGATCGTAACAAAGTCCTTTTGGCAGCCACCATCCTTCTGCAGCAGTGTGAAACCATTTACAGGCTCTTCCAACTGTTCTACGGGAAGAAAAGGAGGCAGCCAAGAAGTGTCTGGGTCTGAAGATGGATCAGGAGAAGAGCAGAGCATGGACTGTACAACAAGCTGATGGGGGAGCTCAGGAGCGAAGACACTCGGGCATTCCAGAATTTCATGAGGATGCCTCCAGCTATGTTTGATGAACTTGTGCAGCAGCTGACACCCAGATTGACCAAGACAAACACCAACTTCCCACCCAGCCTGGAACCTGGGCTCAAGGTGGCACTCACTCTGCACCACCTGACCTCAGGGACCACCTACAGGAGCATGCAGTACGGCTGGAGGGTGCCACACAACACCATGAGCATTTTGGTCAGAGAAGTGGTGCAGGCCATCATCGAAGAATACATGGAGGAGCTCCTCCAGTGCCCCACCACTGAAGAAGGATGGAAGAAAGTTGCAGAGCAGTGGTATCAGAGGTGGAACTTCCCCCACACCGTTGGAGCCATTGATGGCAAGCACGTGGCCTGCAAAGCTCCAGCCAAGTTGGGGTCCACCTATTTCAACTACAAGGGCTTCTTCAGCATCACCCTCTTTGCCATGGTCGATGCTGATGACAAGTTCATGTACATCGATGCTTCAGGCAATGGCTCATCTTCATATGGCCAGGTATACAATGCCAGTGACCTCAAGGAGGGGCTGGAACACAACCTCATCGTGGGCTTCCCAGATCCAGACCCCATGCCCAACGACATGCAAGATGTGCCCTACTTCATCGTGGGGGATGACGCCTTCTCCCTCACAACTTACCTCATGAAGCCCTACACCTACAAATGCCTCACCCGTGAAGAGAGGATCTTCAACTACAGGCTGTCCAGGGCAAGGCGAGTGGTGGAGAACGCCGTTGGCATCCTGGCCAACAGGTTCCAGGTACTTCTCACCACCATGCAGCATCGCCCAGAGACCGTGAGGAGGATCATGGAAGCTTGCTGCATCCTGCACAATCTCATACGCACCCGCTACCCAGTCTTGCAGAACAGGCTTGTGGACCTCCAACAAGGCAATGGGGACATAGAGACTGGGGAGGAGGCAAGGCAAGGGTGAAACCTGATAGACACTGAGGATGTGCAAGGCCCGAACAGAGCCTCACGTGAAGGGAAGAAGCAGCGCAACCTCCTGAGACAATGGTGCAACTCCCCAGTTGGAGCAGTGGAGTGGCAAGACAGGATGATAGATGATTAATGGATGCTTCCTTCAGCCTGTCTCATCACACTGATGAGATTGGGCCATGTATGTTGGGTGGAACTACAATGAACAGGGCATTTAATAAAGAGTTGTGTTTATGTTGACATGTGTGGATGATTGATTACATTATTATTGATAATAAAGGGCCATAGGTGTGGCACCTGGGAGGGTGGACCATCCAGTCCCACTATGCTTGCACTGGAGGTTTATCTATCCCACAGCTATTACACATCCCAAAGGTATACCTGCCCATCCCACTGCTATCCTTACCAATCCCACAGCTATTTCACATTCCACAGGTATCCCTGCCCATCCCACTGCTATCTTAACTCATCCCTCAAGCCTGCAAAGGCTTAAACCATTTCTAAAAGTTTCCACCAAGACTTTATTAAAAAAACAGAAATGAAGCAAGTGTGTGAATCAAAGATAGACTTTATTAACAACAAGCTATAAAACAAAAATGAGTCTCTGGCACTCCTCTTGGTTGCTCAGTCTCAGGGTGAAGGGTCCAGGTGCTGTGGAGGTGGTTGGTGCTGGAGTGCTTCTCTGATCCCCCGCATCATCAGCTCCTCCAGAGGCAGAAGCAGCAGAAGCCCCAGCCCCAGAAGAGCGAGCCCATGCTACAGAAGCCCCAGCAGAACCAGAGTGAGGGCCAGGGGGTGGGATGGTGGCCCTGTCCCTCTTGCCAGGGCTGGCAGCAGATGGCTGAGGCTTTCTGTTCTTCCCCATGGTTGTGGGGTTGCTGGCTGGCAGGGAGGCTGGCAGGAACCAAGCTGGCAGGAAGGCTGGCAGGCAGCAGGCACCAAGGCTGGCAGGCAGGCTGGCACCAAGGCTGGCAGGAAGGCAGTCACCAAGGCTGGCAGGCAGACTGGCTGGCAGGCAGGCAGACAGCAAGGCTGGCAGCAAGGCTTGCAGCAAGGCTTGCAGGCAGACAACCAATGCTGGCAGGCAGGGCAGGCAAGGCTGTCAATCCGTCCGGCTGCAGGTCTTTCCTCTGAACGGTGACCTACTCCGAGCTGCTTCCCTTATATCCGTGGGGCTTATGCAATGCATCCTCCCCGCATGTGCAATTAACGCTAGGCCTCCGTTAGGCTTCCGCTGTGCATCCTCTTGGCTTCTGCTCTGCATCCGCTTCATCCGCTGTGCATCCGCTGTGCATCCGCTTCATCCATTCCGCGTCCCCTTTGCTGAGGTTCCCCGGAAGCCCTGCGGATGTACAATCCGCTCTCATCCGCTTCCATCCGCTGGGCTTCCGTTCCGCATCTGCTTTCCATCCTCTCTACGTCCTCCCCGCATCCGATCCTTTCCGTGTTATCCGCTCTGGTTATGCAATTTTTTGCCCCTTTTGAGAGCAGATAACATCGGATGGAACATTTTTCTCATCCATTGTGTCCTTTTTACTAACGTTTTGCATCCGTTCAGGAAGAAGTTTGAATTAGGCAAAGCCCTTGTGGTCTGCTGAAATGATTTTATACTGATTTTATAAAAATAGGTAACTTTATACATATATTTGGACATGGCAAAAGCTACTGTGAACTCTGGTGAATCCAAAAGGAAGTAAACTTCTTTACTTCTGAATTTGGATTAATCTCTAGAGAGCTTGTAGTCTCTCTATATGATTTAAGCATATAAGAAGGGGTGAAGAGAGACTTTAAGACTAAATAAGTTTTTATCACAAGCCTGCAGCAAGCCACACTCCTTCCTCCTTTTTTAACCTAAAGGTGCTTTTTCACAAAAAGACAACTAGACTTCTTTGTTTATTGCTTGAAGACGTTTTGCTTTTCATCCAAGAAGCGTCTTCAGTTCTGAATGAACAGTGCAGAACTGAAGTGCATAATTTCAGACCTGAAGACACTTCTTGGATGAAAAGCAAAATGTCTTCAAGTAAAAACAAAGAAGTCCAGTTGCCTTTTTAAAAAGAAAAAGTATCTTTGGGGCAACCGTGACCTGGATGACTGAAAATAGCAACAACAACAACAAAAACTGGCATTGTTTTGTTAAGCCCATGTCAAACTGCCCAACGGATGCAAAAAGGACACAGCGGATGAGCAAAATGTTCCATCCGTTGTTATCCGCTCTCAAAAGGAGCAAAAATTTGCATAACCGGAGCGGATAACACGGATGCGGGGAGGACGCAGGGCGGATGCAAAGCAGATGCGGAATGGAAGCCCAGCAGATGGAAGTGGATGGGAGTGGATGGCGCAACCGCTAGGCTTCCGGGGGACCTCAGCAAAGCAGATGCGGAACGGATACAGTGGATGCAGAGCGGACGCCGAGCGGATGAAGCGGATGTACAGCGGAAGCCTAGCGGATGCACAGCAGAAGCCTAATGGATGCCTGGCGTTAATTGCGCATGCGGGGAGGATGCATTGCGTCAGCCCCGCGGATATAACGGAAACAGCTCGGAAGCAGGTCACCATTCAGAGGAAAGACCTGCTGCCAGACACATCGACTGCCTTGCCTGCCCTGCCTGCATGTCTGCCTGCCAGCCTTGCTACCAGCCTTGCTGCCAGCCTCCCTGTCAGCCTTGCTGCCAGCCTCCCTGCAAGCCTTGCTGCCAGCCTCCCTGCCAGCCTTGCTGCCAGCCTTCCCACCAGCCTTGGTTCATGCCTCCCTGCAAGCCTTGGTGCCTGGCATGGTGCCAGCCTCCCTGCCAGCCTTCCTGCCAGCCTTGGTTCCTGCCAGTCTCCCTGCCAGCCAGCAACCCCACAACCATGCGGAAGCACAGCAAGCCTCAGCCATCTGCTGCCAGCCCTGGCAAGAGGGACAGGGCTACCATCCCACCCCTGGCCCTCACTCTGGTTCTGCTGGGGCTTCTGCAGCACGGGCTCGCTCTTCTGGGGCTGGGGCTTCTGCTGCTTCTGCTTCTGCTTCTGGAGGAGCTGATGACAAGCACTCCAGCACCAGCCACCTCCACAGCACCTGCACCCTTCACCCCTGAGACTGAGCGACCAAGAGGAGTGCCAGAGACTCATTTTTGTCTTATAGCTTGTTGTTAATAAAGTCTATTTTTGATTCACACACTTGCTTCATTTCTTTTTTTTTAATAAAGTCTTGGTGGAAACTTTTAGAAATGGTTTAAGCCTTTGCATGCTCGTGGGATGGGTTAAGATAGCTGTGGGATGGGTTGAGATAGCAGTGGGATGGGTAGGGATACCTGTGGGATGGGTAATAGCTGTGGGAAAGATAAACCTCCAGTGCAAGCATCGTGGGACTTTATGGTCCACCCTCGCAGGTGCCACACCTATGGCCCTTTATTATCAATAATAATGTAATAATTATCCACACATGTCAACATAAACACAACTCTTTATTAAACGCCCTGTTCATTGTAGGCCAACCAAACATACATGGCCCAATCTCATCTGTATGATGAGACAGGCTGAAGGAAGCATCCATTAAGCATCTACCATCCTGTCTTGCCACTCCACTGCTACAGCTGGGGAGTTGCACCATTGTGTCAGGAGGTTGTGCTGCTTCTTTGCTTCATGTGAGGCTCTGTTGGGGCCTTGCACATCCTCAGTGTCGATCAGGTTGCCTCCATTCCCCAGGCTCCATGTCCCCATTGTCTTGCTGGAGGTCCACGAGCCTGTTCTGCAAGACTGGGTAGCGGGTGCGCATGAGATTGTGCAGGATGCAGCAAGCTTCCATGATCCTCCTCACGGTCTGTGGGCGATGCTGCATGGTGGTGAGAAGTACCTGGAACCTATTGGCCAGGATGCCAAAGGCATTCTCCACCACCCGCCTTGCCTTGGACAGCCTGTAGTTGAAGATCCTCTCTTCATGGGTGAGGAGTCTGGAAGTGTAGGGCTTCATGAGGTAGGTTGTGAGGGAGAAGGCGTCATCCCCCACGATGAAGTACGGCACATCTTGTGTGTCGTTGGGCAGGGGTTCTGGATCTGGGAAGCCCATGATGAGGTTGACTTCCAGCTCCTCCTTGAGGTGACTGGCGTTGTATACCTGGGCATCTGAAGATGAGCCATTGCCTGAAGCATCGACGTACATGAATTTGTAGTCAGCATCGACCATGGCAAAGAGGATGATGCTGAAGAAGCCCTTGGAGTTGAATTAAGTGGACCCCGACTTGGCTGGTGATTTGCAAGCCACGTGCTTGCCCTCTATGGCTCCAACGGTGTGTGGTAATTTCCACTTCTGATACCACTGCTCTGCAACTTTCTTCCATCCTTCTTCAGTGGAGGGGTACTGGAGGAGCTCCTCCTTGTATTTTTCGATGATGGCCTGCACCACTTCTCTGACCACAATGCTGATGGTGTTGGATGGCACCCTCCAGCCGTACTGCATGCTCCTGTAGGAGGTTCCTGAGGCCAGGTGGCGCAGAGTGAGTACCACCTTGGGCCCAGGTTCCAGGCTGGGCCGGAAGCTGGTGTTTGCCTCGGTCAACCTGGGTGTCAGCCGCTCCACAACTTCATCAAACATGGCTGGAGGCATCCTCATGAAGTTCTGGAACGTCCGAGTGTCTTCATTCCTGAGCTCCACCATCAGCTTGTTGTACAGTCCGTCCTCTGCTCTTCTGGTGAACCATCTTCGGACCCAGACTCTTTTTGGGTGGCTCCTTTTCTTCTCACAGTAGAGTTCACAGAGCCTGCAGGTGGCTTCGCACTGTTACAGAACGATGGTGGCTGCCTAAAGGACTTTGTTACAATCCACGGTGGACATGACTGGATGCTGTGGAAGAGGAAGAGCCAGATGAAGGCTGCAGAGGTCTGTACCGCTGAGCTGCTGCTCTGAAAGTGAGATGCAGGCGAGTTGCTCCCCCTTTTTATAGGCAGTATAGGTTTTCCGCTAGGCATCCTCTAGGCATCCTCTAGACATCCTTAATATCTGAGATAGGTCCCCTCTGCAAACGTTTTTTCCGCTTTAAATGCTTTGTTTCTGTGCTGCATCTACTAGGCATCCATTCTGCATCCGTTCTGCGTCCGTTCCACTTCCTCCCTGCGTCCGGGCAGGTGCGAGTTGCGCGGATGCACAGCGGACGCCAAGTGGATATAGCGGATGCGTAACTGATGCGTAACGTATGCGTAGCGGAGACGTAGCGGATGCAGAATGGACGAACTGGATACATTTTCCGTGCAAAAGTTTTAGGCAGCCCAAAACTTTCTGAGTGGATGAAACATCAATAAATGGATGCTGGACGGACAGAGAGGAAGCAAAACGGAGGCAGTGAGTACATCGCATTTTTGAACGGATGGCAAGGTTTTTTGTCCATTTTACATCCTCTTTGCATCCGTTGGTTCAGTGTGACATGGGCTTTAGAAGACGGGCAGCAAATAAATTTTATAAATAAGTAAATAAGTAAGAAAATAAATAAATAAATATGTTAAATAGTGTCTACAACTGGAATCATACTTATTTAAATAATGATCTTTGGCCTCCGCAAGGGCCCAGATCTTCTATGGGTTGTTTTGCTTCATGTTCTGAGTAAACCAACATTTTGAAGAACTAATTTTAATACTGAAGTAAAATAGCTGCATATTTGGAATTTTCTCTGGAAACCCAACTTGATATAAAGAGGTGAGGTATATCCAAATGACCTGTAGACTGTTGCTATGCGTGTACAGGACTGACAAAAGCAGTGGGAGTACTTGGCCAATACATGAAATTAAGCCTTTTCCTGGTATTGGAGTTAAAGTTTTAAGATCTGAGGTGATGTAAGGCACCCTGCTGATCCAAACTATAGTGCCTCTTTGCCTTGAGGAGTGAAATCTTGTGTTGAGTGCCTGGCAGATAGGTAAATTGATGCACGCCTCTCATAGAGAATGTTAAAAAATAAAAAAGGTTAAGTTCTGACAATCCACCTGTGCACTTCAATGTTTCCTCCCCCAAAGAGACAAAGATAAACTAGCTGCTTAAAGATACTTTAGGACTGTGATTGCAAACCTATGGCATGCGTGCCACAGGGAGCACGCAGAGCCCTCTCTGTGGGCATGTGAGCCATCACCCCAGCTAAACTCTGCTGTGCATGTGCATGCGCCTCCTGCTGGCCAGCTGGTCTTCAGGCCTCTGCCCCACATGCGGGGTGGGGCACATTCAGGGGATACACATGCATGCATGGGGGTGCATGCATGGGAGATGTGCTTGCATGCACAAGAGATGCATGCATGGGGATGTGTACGCATTGCATTTTGGGGATGTGCACGTCTCTTTGGGCACTCAGTTCCAAAAAGGTTAACCATCATTGTTCTAGGAGAAATGACAGAGCACCCTGTTGGAAAAAAAAAAATCTACCAATTCACTTACTGCTAAATATTATTTTGTGACTAGCTATTCCCATTTTAAGGTGAATTTATTCTGAGAAGAATATAAATGATTTTTTTTGTTCTATTCCTCTGATTTATTTCTTAGCAGGTTTCTTTTTTCTTTTTCTAGTAGTTTTCCATAATAAGAAAGCATATAACTGTAATTCCTAGGAAATCATTCTTTGAATGGGAATGACTGCATTTAATGGATCCATACTTTCTCCAATCCATCCTGAATTTTAATATGCCCATTTCCTTTGCATGCAGCAGAATTATTCCATAGCTGATTAGAACTATTAGCTTGATTTGAATAGTGGAGTGGTTTATATCAAAGCAGACTGATTCCATTATTTGAAAAACATATGCACACAAAGTCCATCATAGAGCTGAAATGATTCAAAAGTACTTGGTTAGAATTAATGTGTAAAATCAATTTACCAATTGAGTTTGAAGATGGTGATTCAAATAAATTATATTTGAAGCAGATCTCCAAATTGCTGCTTTGTTTAGTCCTAGTATGTAATTATTGTTTCTTTTAACAATCTACAAAAAGTGTATAATTTAGCAGCCACTTTGAGAAAAGGTAGACAGATTTAAAGAAGTATGATTTGCCACTAAGAATGTTTTTATTATAGTTTGGAATCTGAATGCTTCTTCCTCTTCTAACAACAGGTTTAAAATAATTGAACAATATTCTGATCTTCCATTTTCCCATATTCTTTGTTTTCTATTTGAAAAAGAAGTAGTAAAAATGCTCAGTAACATTATTATCATTCTACTCATTACCTACCTGGGACAATGAAACCATATATTAATCAACATCTTTCTATCCACACTAGTGAATGGTGAATTTCATCCACTTGTAATAAAATAGGGGGGGGGGGGGAAATGAAAGGGATAAAGATTTCCATCACGAAAAGATATGTTAAAAAATGGTCTACATAGGAGAGGATATCATGACCCAGGACTTTGACTCTAAAGAAGCTGATCCAACTAAACCTGTTGAATATAAGCCACAGGAGATAAGAAGTCAGGAACTGAGGGTGATCAAACACAGGTTGTCTCAGAACAGCTGGAACAGTCAAATGATGACTTATGAGCTCTAAGCCCTCCCACAGACAGCAAAGCTGAGAGCAGAGCATAGACATTCACTCAAGACCCCTGCCAAGTCCAGGAAAAATCTTTTGTGATTAAAAACAGTCTGACTTAGCAGGCAGCTCTGACCCATGTAACTTTGGAGGAAATAGTTATCTGATTTGCAGATAAAGCTGATTTATTCTAGGTCTTGTTTCTGTGAAACTTCACTTTGGACTGGCTGACAAACCTGATCTGAACTTTGGGCTACTTTTATAGATGTTCCTCTTGAAAGTGAAGCCACTTATGCAGGTTTCCTTTTCAAGAGACTTTGCTGATTTATATTTCTTCCTTGTCTACTGTTATCTGTTCAGCCTTGAGTAAATTGCTTTCCTCACCTAATAACTGTTGTGGGTGAATGTGAGACCTGAAACAAGACACATTTGAAAGAACTTATTTGAAAGGAGTGAATGCATATCAGCACACACAAGGATACGTTATATATCCTTGCTGAACTCTATTTTGTTTTGTGGCCCTGGTACTCACAGAGTATTCACAGAGGTCAGTGAAATGAAGATTTGTATTCCATGAAATGAAGATTTATATTCCATGACAATTAAACAAAGTATCAAATATAGGAGAAAATACAACTTATCTATTAAAAAGGTAAAATCGGATTATTGTGCATGGTTGATTTCACTGAAAAATTCTTGCATGATTTCCTAAATGATTCTCATTGTTTCCATAATGAAGATTTTAAATTCAAGTTTTCTGTAATTAGTGCCTTCATCAATTTGTATACGTGATTCATATAAATATTCATATATATGGTTAAAAAGCTTTGCAACATTACCATTTTGTGGAACGCACTTAATCCCCATAACAACTGACTAATTGTACATTAGATCTGTGTAGAATTTGTTGAAATGGTATATTATTATAAAGGAAAGTAATTTCTATGTTCTTGGTTCCTTTATTTGTTACCGTGTATATAAATAACAATTTTCTTACAAGGGTTGTGTTCAATAAAAGCTCACATTTTCTAAGAAAGCTAGAGCTATATTCGATAGCCAGAGCTATATTCTGGGTTATTGATTTTTATCTGTCTATCTCAGGAATATCCTGATGAGCTTCCTATTACATCAATTTGCATTCAAGCAATCCTGGTGGATTATACCAGATATTTCTAATATAAGAGAAACCCTTTGGAAATAGAGACAGCAATGGAATGAGCCCTCCCAATTTGCTAATTCTGAAATGATAATGAGTTGTAATCTCATCTTCCTTCAAACTCCCTTCAAATGTTGGCTTAGCACATAATAATTCAATGCCAGGCTGTGAGAAAATATTGTTAACTGACAGAGATGTCTCCAACTATAAGCTGCCGCTTACTTTCATCAATTATGCTACTTAATTGAAGTCTGGCAAGTGTAGTTTTTAATTCCTCCTTAAAAGAATAAACAAAATAAGCCAATATATTCCATAGGCTTCCTGTTTGCCACATAGACTCCAAGCATGGACACATGCTTGTTAAATTTAGACTCACATTTGCAATCAGGAATTTTCCAAACCCAGTAAAGGATTTTCACAAATTTATGACCACGAGATGGGTCTCTCTATCCACAAAATTGTTAGCTAGAGAAGATGATGGATAGTTCCCTAGGCAAATGGATACACCTATCACCACCTCCAAACCAACAAAGGTTTTCCAAGCTCAGGCATGAGATTTAAATTCTAAAACACAGCTGTTAGGGATAACATTGTTCACCCTAACTGTTTTAGGTGAAATACTAACTATAAATCATAGTTAGTGTATGCAGCTTTAACTGTAAAATAGCAACTGTGGGTGTGGTTATGAAAACCATATAAAAGTAGCAAGGCTACAGCTTGCTCTCTCTCTCTCTGGCTTTGATGATCCCTGATTACTGCTTGGAAGCAAGACTGCATTGCTCGAACGGGAGAGACAACAACGGACTGATTTATGTGAACTGACAATAGGATATTCTACATGGACTTTGCTAACTGAATATCCCTGAATGGACTGACTACATGGTAAATGAATATTGGACTGTTTTTGATGATGCTATAAACTTATACTGGAATAAAACATATTCTTGATAGCACAAGCGTATCTGTTATTTTTACTGTATGTTAATAAACATACAAGCTTAGCTCACTCATTTATCTGTGTGCCTATCTGACTAACGCTGCACATTCTGTTTAGCTTGCCTACCTAACCCTGGTTGGGGAACCCAGGCTTAACAACAGCAGTTCTTCATAGAAGGTAAACTGGTACTGATAAAAGAAACCTGGCTAAGAAACTGACAAATCAGAGGTGGACCATCATGGCAAAATCTGGCCCTAGGTTCTGCCTCAGTTTACCTTTTCCAATAAATAAGATCATTTAAAAACAATTTATTAGAGGTGTTTTTTTTTCCTAATAAAGTGAGATCTCCCTATGAAAAGGAAAACCTCAGGACTAGAGGTGGTATTCAGCCAGTTTGCACTGGATCAGGAGAACCAGTAGTGATAATTTGCCATGGGTCGTGACTTCTGACTGACCACGCCCCTAAACCAGTCAACCGGTTGCAGTTTGCTCACTTGCTCCACCCACCCAATTCTCACTTGTCCCATCCAGTCACTCCTCACTCCACACTGTGTCCTTGTGGCTTAACCTGCCTTCCCACATGGTGCCTGGCCCTGTGCCCCAACTGAGCAGCTCTGATCTTTCTGCTCACAGGTAAGCCTGTGATTCATGCTAGCACCTCCCTAGCATCCCCGGAGTTTGCCTCCCCGTCCCCACCATCTCCCAAGTTTACCAAGGGCCCCTGCCCCCCCACCATTCCTGGGCTTGCTTGGCTCGCTTGGTTGCTGGAATGGCCCCATCCCAGGCAGGAATGCTGGCTGCAGCTAGCTAGCTGTTACCCCCCATTTCTGGGTTCACCTAGCAGGACCGGGAGGGTGGATGTCCTGGGCTGCACATGTGTGTAATTGGCTAGGGCCGTGCCTTTTTTCCTTTTACCCCCGGGAGAAGCAGGACATGGGCGACAGACGCCAGAGCAGCAGCGCCACTTGTTTTCTTCCTTCTCCCTTGCCACTTCAAGCCTGGCCTGGCCTGGCCAGCAGGTGGGTGGACAGCTGGCCTTGGGGAGGCATTTCTACTGTGCTGGGGCAGAAAGCAGTGTAGGTACCCATGTGCAGCAGCCCCAGTACTTCTGTCTGACCTACCCTCCCAGAATACCACCACTGTGGACGTTCACTTTCTTCGTTTTGTCCCCTAGGATCACTATCACACACATCCTCCTTCTCCCAGGAGGAAAGGAAGAAAGGCACAGGCACAGCATGCTCCAGCCTCCATTGCAAGCGTCCTCCTTGAAGGTTACCAGCTTTCCGAGCTTCCTGTGCTGGAACACCTCATTTTCTGGGAGTCAGTGGGGCTGCAGACAATAGAAGGCTTTCCTCTTGCTCGGGGAATGGTACTGGGCTGTGGGATCCTGCTGCAGCCAAAGGAGAAAGTGGCATCAGGCTTTTCATGAAGGGAGGAAACATGAAACATTGCATCCTCCAGGAGAAGCTATCGACAGTGGAGTGTTCTGACTGGGAGGGCAGGATCCTGGCTGCCTCCCATAGCAGCGCCCACTGCAGCAGTGCTTCTGCCACCCTCCCAACCAGGTGTGTGTGTGTGAGTGAGAGAGAGAGACAGAGAGAGAGAGAGGGAGAGTGTGTTTGTGAGAAAGACAGAGACACAGAGAGAGAGAGAGCAAGAAAGAAAGAGGAAGGGAGGGAAAGAACGAAAGAAAGAAAGAAAGAAAGAAAGAAAGAAAGAAAGAAAGAAAGAAAGAAAGA
>BLBF01000016.1:35315342-35326403 GCA_015471245.1 Laticauda colubrina | reverse complement strand
TATATATATATATATATATATATATATATATATATATATATATATAATGTCTATTTTAAGAATATACCTAGCAGAATCCAATTGGAAGTTATGTATTATATTGAATGTTATTATTTTAAAGTTATACATTGAAGCTTAAATAAGAGTTTGAATGGATAAAATTAAAGGATATAAAGGCATCATACTCTAATTGGTAACTACAGGGAAAAAATGCTTAATAAGAAAAGATAATAAGAAATTGTAACAGGACAGACAAAAGTATAAATATAATGATTTGAATTGAGATGAGATAATTAAAATAAAGTTGAGAAAATTAAGAGGGGAATACTATCTAGAAGGTATAAAATGGTAATACAATATGGAATAGAATATAAAAATGAGCATGAAATTGAGTTTTTTGTCTGTATGAAGAACTGATAACTTGGGACCATGCTATTTTCAAAAAAGATGTTTTATTTGTATTTTGTTTTTGTGAAAACCCAAATAAAATTTTCAAAAAAAAAAAAAAGTGTAAAAGTCTGTTTCTCCTTTCTGTGTTTGCTGAAAGATTCAGGGCTGCTTGAAACCAGAGGAAAATTTTTTCTAAATGCTATGCACATAGCAATCTCTTCAGTGGTGGGATTAAAAAAAAAAAAACTACTGGTTCTGTAGCTTGGTGGGCATAGCAGGGGAAGTTTACTGCAAAAATCCCATTCCCTTCCCACCCCACTAATCTGCTTTCCAGCTCCATTCTCTTGTGCAGGGCAACAATCAGCTGGAACTCGGGAGGCAGTGAATAGATGGGGGCGGGGGCGGTCAGAGGTGGTATTTGCCAGTTCTCCGAACTACTCAAAATTTTCAGAACTGGTCAGAACCTGCTGAATACCACCTCTGAATCTCTTCCATTTTCAGGCCTCCAATTCTTAGCTGTCCATGAAGAAGGAAGAGTCTGAAGGTAAATTAAACACACATTTTGATCATTAGGGTCCTTAACCCCTGGTCTGTGGAACAACACTGGTATACTTGCAATCGGGCCACACAAACAAGTGTAGTCCCACCCATGGGATGTAGGCAGCATGAAAAACCATGCCCAGTATGATCCACAGAAAAACCTTTCTCCATGGGACTGGTCCCTGGTGGCCAAAAGGTTGGGAGCCGCGTATCTAGATTATCTATGCATTAGAGTAGACAGATAGGGTAGACAAGAAGTACTTACTCTAGAAAACACCGCTAGGAGTGATGAGCAACCATTTGGTAAAATTAATTCCAAAAACAAAAGAACAGAGTATGTTGGAAATGGTAGCTATTAACAAAGTGACTGGATTACTCCATGCCATTAAGCCAGTCAGTTTTGATTAGGAATTCCTAAAGTAATTGTTGAATGTAAAGTCTGCCTATGATTATATTTCCTTATCTGTCATAGCAGAACTGATCTGTGCTTTGAGTGAGTTATGTTTATTCAATGTTTTAGCTACTTAAGGCTGGTATCACGGAAGGGGATGTGTAAAATGAAAATATTTTTGAACAAAGATTCTCTGGTGCTTTCAAAGTTCTGTGCACAGTAGATAGATTTTTAGAAAGAATCTGCAGTTCCATTTTTGCAAGGAATTGCCAAACTCGATTTCATTGAGGGCTGCATCAGGGTTGTATTTGAGCTTGAGGGGTGGGGGGGCTGGACGTGGCCAAGGAGTCATAGTCAGCTTGATGTCACTCATTGAGCTTCAGTTTTCAGCCACAACGGCCCTCCCGGCCTCTGTTTTTGGCTGTGATTGCCTCCTACTGCCTTGGGGAAGCTGCATACAGCCCACCTAAGGTCAATTTTTGGCCATAATGGCCGCCTGAAGTCCTCTGCCAATGAAAATGGAGCTCAAATTTGTAGCCTGGGAGGCCATGCATGACTCTCATGAGCTCGCTTTTAACTGGCAGAAACACCATGGGCTGGTCCTCTACTGTTCCCAGGGCAGGCCTGCGGGCCAGATCTAAGCACCCCATGGGTTGGATCTGGCCCCCGGGGTCTTGAGTTTGACACCCCTGGTGTAAATTATAAAGGTGATGGAAATACCAACTTTCAGACTGGCCATGCTAAATGAATCAAGAATCCAAGTCACAATGTCGATCTCACAGAACTAGAGATACTATAGGAGTTCACAGGTTTCATTGACAATAAAACAATATATATTATGAAGTAGGCTGTGCCATGTCAACTGGTATTCATTTATCTCCTGTCAAAATCATGCAGGGTATATTTGGAGAGATACTTTTTTGATTTTTAAAAAAGTAAATTAGGACATTTTTAAAAGCAGAAGGAAGTATTTGAGAAGCATATTTGTATTAAGAAGCACACCGGCTTTATATGTAAATAAACAATCAGGATTTTTTTTCTGTTCTATTTGTATTCTTTTGAAAATATTTGAATTGAACTCAGTGAGTATAGTATAAAAGGTGTGTCTATAGGCTCTGCAAATATTTAAAAATATTCAACATACAAGATTGATAAAAATGATTTCCATCAATCTCAACATTTGGTACATATTGGAAATCTGGATGGGCTCAGACTGACTAGCCATCTTATTAAATTTTATTTATCAAATAAAGTCCACCTGTCAAATCAGCTTAATTATTCTAACTGAATTGATTTGATTCTGATCAAAGATTATTCATACTTCATGTGTGCACATATACGTGCATACGAACTAGACAAATGATGCCACATATAAAATCAAGGATATGTTTTAAAAGGAAATCAGTTCAAGGATATGTTTTAAAAGGAAATCAGTTCTAAAGCACTTATAAAAATGAACCATTATGTAGGAAACCAATTTCTTTTCATGGTCTAATTAATAGAATACAAATTGTGTAGAAGAATTATTTTTCTGCTCATTTGAGCTAGTTGAATGAATTCAGTTGAAATTACAAGTCTTGTCTTGGAACAACATTCCTTTGTAGAAATAATTTGGAAAAAACTCCATGATGAACAAAATTGCATCTGTCTTAAAAAGAAATCTATATTCATTTTAAAAGAGGTGTAAAGGCCATAATACTAAATTGTAACTTGGTTGTCCACTGGTGTTTTCTGCATATTCCATCCATAGAGTTTTTTGGTTTTTTTGGTACAGTTCTTTCTGTATTCTTCTATAAGAGGCTTTCTCCCTCACCACCTACTCAAATACAGACATGCTAAGCTATTAAAAAAGAATTATTTTAGTTTTGGTTTTCAGTAAAAAAATGAATCAGTTTACACAAAGAATAGCTTCTTGCTATTGATCCAAAGGGAGCACAGAATCATGTTAAGCAAAGGCTAGAATCCTGTATGTTAAAGGATTGTTTTCTTCAGAATTTTGCAATAGGTAATTTTTACAATGACAAGGTAGAAAGCAATGAAGAAGAGTTTGTATAATGCAAGGTAATCAAAGATACAATGGGATGAACTGAACTTTATTGAACATGTAAGCTTTTACCAAATGGTACAAGGAATCTAGAATGAAAATACCCACAAAAGATTGCAATCCACCCTTAACTGGGATGTTTGTTGCAATGGAGAGATATGATTACCTCTGTCTTATTTTTAAAATTGTTTTATAGGTTGCAGGGGTGGGGAATGAAGAATTATTTTTATTTTATGACAAGGTGAAATTACCGAGGCCATTGCAGTGTTTGAAGAGCATATGTCTTGCATATCTATATGTATTCATATACTGAGTGATTGTTCATAAAAAATGTTGCTCTGTTTATAGATTTTGCTTGACAATTACTTTTTTTTCCAATACAAGAGTATAACACCCTTTGGTATATTATTTATACCAAAATTCACGTGGACAAATAATCAACATGTGCGGTGGCCAGGGGTGGGATTCAACCAGTGTTACTACCAGTTCGATACTTACGTTTTGCTCCGTGAATGTGTAATACAATAAAAACTGTGCCTTCCGAACAGCTGATAAGCGCTGCGTGCAGGTGCGCAGCATTTGACAAATGCCTTTTTTCCTGCTTTTTCAAACTCAGCTGTGCCGCACAAAGCAGCTGAGGTTGAAAAAGCAGGAAATAAAGGTCAGGTAAGAGCCTGGGCAGGCGGGTGGGCCAAACAGCAGCAGACAGGTTCTGTGTCTTCTGCTCTTCAGAGCTATTGGTTCTACAGAGCCAGGCAGAACCAGTAGCATCCCATCCCTGGTAGTGGCTCAATGGGTAAGATGCTGAGCTTTTGAATCAGAAAGGTCAGCAATTTGGCAGTTCAAATCCCTAATGCCGTGTAACAGAGTGAGCTCCTGTTTCTTGTCCTAGCTTCTGCTAACCTAACAGTTCAAAAGCATGTAAAAACGCAAGTAGAAAAATGGGGACCACTCTGGTGGGAAGGTAACAGCATTCTGTGTGCCTTCGGCATTTAGTCATGCCAGCCACATGACCATGGAGACGTCTTTGGACAGCGCTGGCTCTTTGGCTTTGTAACATAGATGAGCACTGCTCTGTAGAGTCAGAAATGACTAGCATGTATGTGCGAGGGGAACCTTTATCTTTTTAATCCCTAAAAGCACTTTTCAGTTTTCTTTCTTCCTTTCCAGAATTTAGGAACAGGAGGATAAATTAGCAATTTTAGCTGAGAAGAATAATCAATATTTATTTTTAACTAAAAAGACAGAAAGTGGAATGAAATGCTATGATGAATCCCAATTATGTTTTTTTTTTTGTTGTTATAAAGTACCGTGTTTCTCACATTATAAGGCCGGCCTTATATTTTTTTGACCCCTGAAAAAACGGCTAGGCCGTCTTTTCGGAGGTGACTTAATACCCCCCCTTGCATCCTCGGGTGAGTGGGTGGTGACATCTTGGGGTTCGGGAGACCTTTTCCTTCTCCCTTGCTGCCATGGCATTAGAAGACTGCCATGGCATTTGGTGCAGCCACGCGTGGCCAATCAGGGCTCCTCCCTGCAACCGGAGCCCTGAGGAGACACTTGGCTTCAGGCACTCCCATCGCCGCATTCCGAGGGAAGACACTTGCCCAAGAGGATCTCTCCCTCTCTCTCTCCCTGCAAGGTCTGCACTGTGGCTGAGGAGGAGGAGGGCCCTCCTTCCCGGCGGCAGAGCTCTCACCAAGGCAGCGAGTGCCTCCCTGCCGGACCCTCCGCTCATCCCACCAGGGCCGCTCCAGATCCATGCGGGCTGGGCAGAGCCGGGAAAGCGAATCATGGGTGCGTGCATGCCTCCTCCTGCCTCTCGTTCCCAAATCTCACCCAGGCGAGCAGCGCTTCACTTGCTGTGCAAAGCTGCGGCTTCCTCACCTCTCAGCAAGCAGAATGAACTGGCTGCAGCCTCCTCCTCCTCAGCCGCAGTGCAGACCTTGCAGGGAGAGAGAGAGAGAGAGAGAGAGAGGGAGAGATCCTCTCGGGCGAGCGCCTTCTCTCGGAACACGGCAACAGGAGCGCCTGAAGCCAAGTGTCTCCTCAGGGCTCCAGTTGCAGGGAGGAGACCCTGACTGGCCGCAGGTGGCTGTGCCAAACGCCGTGGCAGCAAGGGAAAAGGAAAAGCAACGGTGGCAGAAGGTCTCCCGATATGAAATACCCCACCAATGCAGGCAGCACCATAACCAGGCATGCAAGTACTTCCTAAATGCAAGCCCCCCCACCATCCCCCCCTATTTCGCATGTTTAATATGGGCCTAATTTTGGGGGGAGGGGCTTAATTCAATTTTATTAATTGAATGCCTATAACACATGGTGGGGCTTCCTATTGGTGGAGGCTGTATTGTTGGAGAAACACGGTAGTTGTCTTACATGATTATCCAAAAAGAAAAAAACACTATTTGGAAAAAATTTTGTAGGTAGGGTGAAAAATTTAATCCTTTTGCGGACATTTGCTGATCTCCACCATGTCCCCCAAAGATGGGGAATTTATAACTCTATTTGCTGCTTTTATGTCCACTTTTTGTAAAGAAGCTAAAGAGGAAAACAGAATTTGCCTCCTATTTTGGTTTGAGAAATAATGATCAAGTCCAAATCATCCAGTTATTTTTTTTTTATTATTTAGCTTATGATGAGAACATGACAGAAAAGAAATAAACATATACACACAATCCAATTAATTATATACAAAACATCTACTGAGGTATGACAGTGGCCTTCATAACTGGATGTCCAATTCAGCTATCTAGATAATTGGGTCTCAATAGTTGCCTACATCCATAGTATTTCTTAAGCTACATATTCTTCACAGGCAGTATTAAATGGGTGACAACAACCAGATGCAGTTGTACTACCCTCTTGGCCCTTGTGGCCATCACAAGTGCATAAAATCAAATCACCCATGACTTATAATGTGTTGTCATAGAGCCTGGAAGAGGCTGAGTGACTGCTTATCTCCAACCATTTTTATCCATCTGGTACATACTGGCAGAGTAGTGAACCCTAGTTTCCATTTATTAAATGTTCTCATATTGCAGATCCTAGGAAGTGTGCCTTTTCCCTCATGGCCTCCACTCTCTGGAACAACAATTTCCCAGTAACAAGTACTTCTTTCCTAGAGGTTTGAAAAATTCTTAAAATCTGGTTTTGGTCCAATATTTAAGATTAATATATTGTTGAAACAGGGTGGATGCTGTTTTGGTTTGCTTGGTTTACATCAGAGGTGGTATTCAGCAGGTTCTGACCAGTTCTCCAAATTTTGAGAAGTTCAGAGACCAGAGAACCAGTAAATACCACCTCTGACTGGAGATTTTACTGTATCCTTCTGTTGCCATGCCTTCCAAGCCACACCCACAGAACCAGCAGTAAAAAAAATTGAATTCCACCACTGGTCTGCATCATTTTTAGATCATTTTAGTCCAGGCTGTCTATAGAGTTTCAGGCTTTATGTGTTGTAATGGATTCTTTATGGGAGTTGCTTGATTACTACCCATAGTCCAGAGGTGGTATTCAGCAGGTTCTGATCAATTCTGGAGAACCAGTTACAGACATTTTGAGTAATTCGGAAAATCGGCAAATACCACCTCTGACTGGAGATTTTACAGTATCCTTCCCCTGCCATGCCCACCAAACCACACTCACAGAAAAGATAGTAAAAAAAAAAATTTAATCCCACCACTGCAATCGTCCATTGGAGTTGGAAAGCTATAGTAAAACTTTAAATATATTGTTGGAACAGGGTGGATGCTGTTTTGGTTTGCTTGGTTTGGATTATTTTTAGATCATTTTATAGACCAGGCTATCTATAGAGTTTCAGACTTTATGTGTTGTTATGGATTTTTTATGGGAGTTGGTTGTATACTACCTATGGTCCATTAGAGTTGGACAACTATAACAAAACTTTTAACTAACTAACTAACTAACTAACTAACTAACTAACTAACTAATTAACTGACTAACTAACATTTTGGATCTTTGTAATTGTATTCCTGCACATTAAACTGACTCTCAATTATTTACCCTACAGCCTCCCCACCCATAGCTATTCTACTTAATTGCCTGGGTAGGATGACTTGGAATTGTAATGCAGCAGGATTGGAGAGCAAAAGGTTCTCCAAATCTCTGCATATTTAATTATTTTTTCCATACTGTTCCTAATCGGCACAGTAAAAAAAAACAAAGAAACAAAGCGAAGTGAATATGGGAAATAATCTGTGAAAGAAAACAATCTTGTTTTAAATTATTTTTCAGTAAAATTCTATCTACCTCAGCAGTTATGCTGTTATAATACAGATAGATGTGGCCAATGCACTAACTGCAAATAGGTCCTTACTATGAGATTACTTTAATGTTTTAAGCCCCTGTCACACTGCACCAACGGATGGAAAGAGGATGTAAAACGGAGAAAAACACTTGCCATCCGTTGGTTAACGCGATGCTTCCGTTCTGTACTCACTGTCTCCGTTTTGCTTCCTTTCTATCCGTCCAGCATCTATCTATTGACATTTCATCCGCTCAGAAGGTTTTGAGCTGCACAAAACTTTTGAGAGGAAAATGTATCTAATGCATCCGTTCTGCATCCTCTAGGCATACGGGGGACATCCATTCTACATCCATTACGCATCTGCTATATCCGCTAGGCATCCGCTGCGCATCCGCGCAACTCAAATCCATTCCAGTGGTAAACGGACACAGGGAGGAAGCGGAACGGACGCGCAGCATTAGTAGCACGGACGGAGAAAGGATGAAAGTGATTGCAAATCGCATCTCCATTATCCGCTACGCATCTGCTCTGCATCCGCTCTGCATCCTCTACGCATCCTCTGCACATCCTCTACACATCCTCTACGCATCCGCTCTGCATCCGCTCTGCATCCGCTCTGCATCCACTTCCATCCGCTTCCATCCGCTAGGCTTCCGTTCCGCATCCGCTTTCCATCCGCTCTGCATCCTCCCCCCGTCCGTTCCTTTCCATGTTATCCGCTCTGCTTATGCAAATTTTTGCCCCTTTTGAGAGCGGATAACAACGGATGGAACATTTTGCTCGTCTGCTGTGTCCTTTTTACAAACTTTTTGCATCCGTGGGCAGTGTGACAGGGCCTTTATTTTGAACATGATTTCTTCAGGCATTTATGTTACTATTCATTAAGGGTTACTCTTAACAGGTCACTTAGAGTGATTTTTCTTGTTTTAATCCTTCCCTTTTCCTTGTCATTTAATAGGTAATGAGTTATAATACCCCAATTTCACTTTCTCTATGTACAATATTGGAAGTGTCAGGAATCCTTTCCTCCCCACCCCCCAAAAGGATATTTTTGCAACTGCAGAAATAACTTCCCCAAACCACTTCCATATCAACAATTCTCTAATGTCCATATTATTTTATGTACTACTTCTGAATTCAGTTCTTATTCCAAGGAGCCCAGAGCTTTGTATACAAGAATGATACTAACATAGTAACACTGGAGGGCCACTGATATCAATTGAAACTTCTTTCTCTAGAAGTTGTACAGGGATTAAAAAATAGATTTTTAAAAATTTCTTTTTCCTTGCCTTTACAGAGATATCACATCATTCTTTATAGAAGAAAGGATAGGTTTTTGTTCATATTTGCACATCCAAGTAGATAAATATTGTCTCTGAAAAATACTGCTGAGATTGTAAATATATACATTGAAAAAGCCTACTTGGTCTTCTGTTTAACTGACATGTAGAAGTCATGTCCTCTAATGATTGTGACTGATGTAGATATAGAAGGCAGAAGGAAGGGCCTTGAAGAGTAAGAAGAAGAATGGCTACTAAGGTAATGGTTAGATAGGGTTTGGATCCATGCCATGAAATTAATTTTCAGTCAGGCCATTTTCTCCCTCCTGAAGGTTCGAGAAAAGCCTACAGAGCCTGGGGAGGGTGAAAATGGACTGTTCCTAATTCACAGGAAAATAAAGAGAGGGAAAAGGCACCACCATTTATTTATTTATTAAATTTATGTGTCTCCCATCTCACTGTTACAGTGACTCTCAGATATGTAAAATTTTACTACTATAGATGTTCCAGGAAAAGTCATTTTAGACCTATAGACATTGGTTTCTCAAACTGGTATACCTTATACTGGACAGCTGACAATAGGTATGCATTCTAAATAGGTGCATTCAATACGGAAGTTGAACAAAACTATATAAATTAGATAAATAAAATAAACTGAAACTATAACTTAGGATGTAATCTTACGAACACTAGGATAGCGGTCACTGAACTCATAACTGAATTGACCAATTTTTCTTCTTCCAAGATTGTATAAACTAACACATGTCATTGAATACTCTCCCTGGCCTTTTTGAGCTGGGAAATCTTGATCTCAGAAGAAACAAAAAGGAAGCATAATGATCATTATGCAAGGATCTGATTGGGATGAATTCAAGATCCTCAGTGTTTCCAGATTCATTTGTTCCCAACCCAAATTACTATCACCACAATGAGCTGCACAATAAGTCAGATGTTTAGACAGGATTTGGCATTTTTATCCACCTATATTTTTATTTATATTTGGCACCTACCTTCCAGGACCTGGGATGACCAGATGTTGTTGCCTGATGGTTTTAAAGTATAGTTGCAAGAAATAAGCTGTTCCAAGTAAAGCTGTTCCATCATTTGACTGTGACTTTGTCAGTGCCAATAGTATTCAAGTGGTGCTCCAGAGATATAGTAAATAAGTATGCATAACCTTTCCCTTGATCCAGTTTGTTCTTTTTCTTTTTATGACCCTGAATCCCTTTTTTTCAGGGTAGAGTTGGGGCAATTAAATGGAGCTGAGCATTTACTGGCTGGATGCAAGGGTAGGCTGCTACTGGTTCACCCCAATGAACCCGCAGCTAGTTTTATGGCCAGTTTGGCAAACTTTGGAGTCCTAACATGGCCTGTTTGGATGCCAGGGTCCGAATCGAGGTTTTGGGAGGGGAAAAAATTGGACTCCCGGAGGCTCTGGAAGGCTTCTGGGGCATAGGCAAGGCCATTTTCTCCCTCTTGAAGGTTTGAGAAAAGCCTACAGAGCCTGGGGAGAGTGAAAATGGGCCTCCTGGAAGTTCTGGAGGACCTCCAGAACCTGTGGGAGGCCATTTTCGCCCTCCAGAAGCTCAAGGAAAGTCTCCAGAGCCCTGGGAGGGTAAAATGTTGTGGTGTAGGAGGCTGACTAGGCCACACCCATCCAGCAACTGGGCAGAGAATCAGTTGCAGATATTTTTGAAACCCATTCCGGGGAACCCAGAGTAGGACAGAGCCAATCAAGTAGCCTATCTGATTGATTGCTGTTGCTAGGAAGAGGTGAGGGGTTATTGTTTTTATTGTTTATGCATTGGTTTTGTAACCTGCCTAGAGACATCAAGAGTGAGTATGCAGCCATATAAATGTCCATAAATAATAAACAAATGATCAAATATTGTAATGGCATATAGATACAGTACATGGAGCTGTTTTGCAAATGATGTCATAATGCTGCTTTTGTCATTTTGATGGAAGCACCAAATCATGGGAATGCTTCTCCTTCAAATATCTCTCTTGGTGCTCTCTACGTTCCATAGCTCAACTAGATCATTATTCTTAGAATCTTTCAGTAATACTAATAAAACAGGAAGCTAATATCTATCTATCTATCTATCTATCTATCTATCTATCTATCTATCTATCTATCTATCTA
>BLBF01000016.1:35287555-35315332 GCA_015471245.1 Laticauda colubrina | reverse complement strand
TAGCTATCTAGCTATCTAGCTATCTAGCTATCTAGCTATCTAGCTATTTATTTATTTTATATTGCTGCCTATTCACCCATGGCAACTTGAGGTGGCTTATAAAATGTAAAACCATATTTAAAACAAAAAAATCCCAATAAAAATTAACAAAAAGAATCAAATAAATTAATAAAGTACAATAGAACAAAATCTGGAAAAAATAAATAAAAAATTACCCCCCAGTTCCCAACCCCACCCCAATGACAGCAGATCACACAAGCCATTTGATGGGCTCCATTCTGCTCTGGGTTCCCCAGGCCGACTGGCAGAACCAGGTCTTCGGTGCCTTTCAGAAGAGTGCTAGAGTGGTGGCCATTCTAATCTCTGGGGGAATGATGTTCCAGAGAGAGGGAGCCACCATGGGGAAGGCCCTTCTTCTGGGTTCCGCCAGGTGTATCTCCCTCAGGAATGGGACCCGCAGCATTCCCTGCCTCCCTGCTCTGATGACTCAGGTAGATGTGACTGGTAAGAGACGGTCCCTCAGATTACCTGGTCCCAAACCATAAAGGTGACAACCAGCACCTTTAATTGCACCCAGAAACAAATCAGCAACCAATGCAGCTTCTGCAGAAGATGTGAAACATGTGCAATATGCTGCAAGTCAAAGCACAAGTCTTAAGCATTAACCATGTTCTCAATGTTTCTGGGCCATCATGTCCCAAAGGCATCCCTAACAAATGCAAACCCTAGGGAAGTTGATTTGATAGGCAACATCTCATATGGCTGAAGAGCATCTGGTTAAACCTTGTTTTAGTCTCATTCATTTTGTGAGGTTGCCCATAAAATGCTATCAAATTCAAAAGTATCTGCCAGCTGCAAGGAGGCTGGTTTCAAATATTTGAAGGACTGTCTATATTCCATTATATCTACCTGAGCCACAAGAGCAGGGGAGCCAAATTCCCTCTCTTAAGGAGATCCATCTGGTGGAACAAAGAAGAAGGGTCTTCTCCATGGTGATGAAGGTCTCTCCATGATCTCTCCTTATGTATCATCATTTCCACAGAAATACCTTGATATTCTTTCAAAAGGCCCTGAAGATCTGGTTTTGACAATGGCCCTGGGGACTGAGGATGATATAGAACCCATCAAGTAGTTGGTTTGATTGTTGTCAGGGGGGGGGGGAGAGGCTTAATTGGGTTTTGTATTGGGTGACATGGTGACTCTGTAGTCACTATGAGTCCATTGAAAAGACATACTTTTTCAAAAAAGTAAATCAACATTTCTTTCTACACAATTGTTCTGAGGAAAACTAATTCCTCAAAACTGTTGTTTGTTGCAAAGTAGACATTGCAGACAGAGTTGCTTGTCAGAACAAACAGCTCTTGGTTATTTACAATGGGAATGTGATAGTGGAAGAAATCACTTCTAATAAGTGATCTCAGACTGGCTAGGTTATAGCTGCTTAAAAGAAATAAAGGCCCTTTTTATTAAGTTGAATTTTTTGAGGTTATATTTGGATGTTTAACTGCATTAAAGATTAATGTCCTACTTTTCCCACATGGGATAACACTTGCTTATGTTTTACTATCCATTCTTGACATCTGCCTGAGGTAATATCTTGCTTTTCATAGTTCAATTGTTCCAAATAATCTGTACAAAGAGGGTGGAGACCAGGTTTGCTTCCAAGCTTAAAGATTAAAAAACAAAAGCGAAAAGCAAAACTGGCTTTGGAAAATATTTGAGACAGGTTTGTTTGTTTCTTCATTGTATTATTTTTTAAGAATAAAGGGGAAAAAAGATTCAAAAAGAAAAAAGGACAGTAAATATTTTTATATTTACTAATTTTATATATACCAACCAAAAAAATAAAAAGGTCTATTTGCAAGAATTGCCACCCAAACCACCAATTATTGCTAATTTGTTGACATCCATTATTGCTTAACATTCAACACTATTCTTTGTCTTCCCTTGATTTTTTTCTTCCTATGTAGCTTGCTGAAGGCACCAGTGACAACACAACCATTACAGTACATTAGCTGAAGGTTACATGCTACATGTCACCTGACATTGATTCAACCCAATATATGATACTCTCTCTTGTTTCTTCAGCAGATGTCACAAATAAAAATGGCTTTCGGAGCAATTGCCAGCAATTATTGTAAAGCACGCTTGCCAGCAGGAAAATGGAATATTCTCCCCACCAGCCTTTTCAGGAGAAATGCAGTGGAGCAAAATGTACTAGTGAGAGGATGTCTTCCAAGGTACAAAGAGATAGAGAGAATTCAGACTGGAAATCCACGAGGATGTGTGAGTATTGCTTTTGTTGACTTCTTAAAAGAGGTTCTACTATATCTTTGAACCTATGAACCTTTTGACCATTAAGGCAAAGAAGTAGAGAACAGGAAGAATACTGTTGGAAACAAAGAATGAGGACCACACTATAAGTTCTAGTTATACTATTTTATTACAAAAGTCATACATAAGAGCTGCCTGATATACTAAGACTCCCAAATCCCCAGGCTGCATCCCACTGCCAGGCCATGGCCTGTTTGGATCTGGGTTGTGTGAATGGTTGGCCAGTGCATGCATATGGTGCCCCATTCTACTTGCGAGAGTGGCAGGCTGGCATGCATGCATGCAGCTGAACTCGCCAGCAACTCTCTGGATGATTCTCCTCTCCCCCACCACCACCCTGTGCTACCAAGCTATAAAGGTTGGGGATTGTAGTAGAATGTAGTCAACTAATGATCAGCACTGGATGGGTGCCAGATAAAAGTTAACAGAATTCAAGAGGGTCTGGATTTGGACCATTTGTGGGAACATAACAACTGATTCCTCTCTTGACTCCGCCCCCAGGCCCTGCTTGTCTTACTACCATCCCTATATCTATATCTCACCGGCCTTTTGTTGATGAAATGATTTTCTGAGTTTAAGAAATTAAGAAATTTTCTCTGTGTCTTTTTCCCTTTACAGACTTTTTCTCTCTTCAACATATCATTTATATTAGTGTTTTTCAACTTCAGCAACTTTATGCTGTGTGGATTTCAACTCCCATGATGGCTGGGAAATTCTGGGAGGTCCACATATATTCTTATTGCTGAGTCTAATAAACACTGTGTTAAATATGAGTTTTTTGTATCCTGTATATTTCTTAATAAATCTGTTTTTCCACTTTGAATACAATGAATGATTCTTAGCACTCTTTGATAGCTGGATTATACAAGTGGTGGGATTCAAATTGTTTTACCACCAATTTGGTGGGTGTGGCTTGGTGGGTGTGCTTTGTGCACGCACACAGCAAACATGCACTTCATGCATGCACAGAGGCTTTCCTACTAACCTTCTCCTGCACTGCTGCACTCTCCCTATGTCTTCAACAGCTGATGCATGGCAATTCACTGTGCCACGCAATGCAGCTGAAATTGTTTTTATTTCAAAAACAAGAAATAAAGGTCAGCATGGAGCTGGGGCGGGCAGGTCAGCCCAGCAGCTGATTGTCAGAGTGAAGCAGTACACTCCCAGATGATCTTTGGAGCTACCGATTTGGCTGAACTAGGATAAATATGACCACTGGATCATACCTAAACTGCTTTCAGGATGAGAAGATTATTTTTTCTTTATCATTCCATGTGTGGTCAGGAACAGTTCTTCTTACAGTGTCTAGTGTAGAATTCAAGTGTCTACCATGTCAAAATAAAATACCTTCAGCTAAACTGCCATTTTTTTCTTTTTGAAATTGAACTCATTTATTTTAAAAATAATAATTAGGAATGTTGAGGTAATTCCCCATTAGGAGAATGAGCACATACAGGGAGACATACAGAGAGTAGTGTTGGAATAATACACACTCGGTACACAGATACACTGTACAGTTAATGAAGGTTTTTACTTCCAGAAAGGTTTAAGCAAAGTCTAAAATAAGCAGTCCAAAAGTCATTCACAGATTAATCAGTCAGTTTTTCAATCCAGGGTTTTTTCAGTAACAAAGTCCAGTGTCAAAAACAGTTAAGTATCAGACTTACATTAAATCCAGTAATATCAGTCAATTAAGAAAAATGGAGCAATAGCAATACTTTCCAACAGAAGAAAATAAAGATACACTCTCTTCTCTTTGGAGATTCAGACTAAGACAAACCAGGTTTCTGGCTCCATCTTATGGCCTTTGAGAAACCACACCCAATTGCATGCTCTTGCATTCCCTTAAAGAGACAATATTAAAATGTTTATATATTTCTAACCCAAATACCTGTTAGGTGTTTCATATTCCTAACATTCTCCCCTTTTGGGTAAGATAATATATACAACATTACATTCTAAGTCCATAATCTTCACAGCATGCCTTATGCTTTATAGAGCCTTGGGCCTTTGTAAAATAATCTGCTGTATTGTTTTCTGACATACAATATTCTAGCTTAATCATCTTACTTTGCACACATTGTCTCACATTTAAATATCTTAAATCAGTGTGTTTAGTTCTTGTTTTAACAGCAATATTTGAAGCCATCTGTATTACTGATTGGTTATCTTCGTAAACAACAATAGGATCTGTTACATTAATTCCCATATCAATTAATAATTGCTTATACAAAACTAAATCTGTACATAGTAAAGACAAACATGAGAATTCAGCCTCCATTGTTGACAAACTTAGATGTTTCTGTCTGATAGATCTCCATCCAGTCAATGCTTTTCCCAATAATACAGCAGTATCTGATGTAGATTTTCATGTATTTATGTCTGTAACAAAACTTGCATCAGCATATGCAGTCAAATTCAGTTCATCTTTTGGCTCCAAATACAATGCATAATGCATTGTCTGTTTCAGATATCTTAACACACATTTAGCAGCTTGCCAGTGCCTTTCAGTGGGCTCAGCGTTAAATCTCGTTAATTGATTAACACTGTATGCAATATCTGGCCTTGACCAATTACTGAGATAAGATAAACTACCAATCAAGGACTGATAAATGTTCTTATCAAAAACAGGATTTTGAACATAACTATGGCTAAATTCCTGGCTCATTGTTGTTTTAGCTGGCTGACAAAGTTCCATTTTATAACTTTTTAGTAATTGGTTAATTTTATCTGCCTGTGAGATTTTGTATCCTCCCCTAGTTCTATCTATCTTTAAACCAAGATAATGTTTGATTTATCTTAACTGTTTTATCTTAAATTTATTTTCCAGCAGTGAAATTATCTCAGTAGCTTCTTGTTCAGTTTTGGTGATTAATGCTATATCATCAGTAAATAATAGCAATAATGAAATCATACCATTATTTTCTCTTTTAAACAAACATGGATCAGCCATGCCAGCTACAAAACCTATCTTAGTTAATTCTTTAACTATACATTGGTTCCACTCATATCCTGATTGCTTTAAACCATAGACTCTTTTTCAATTTCCAGTAATCATAATCAGTATTGTCATTTTTGAGACCCAGAGGTTTCTTTAATTATATAGTGTGTTGCAATGGTGCATGCAGATAAGCTGTCTCTACATTCAAATGATTTACAATATATTTCTCCTTAGCTGCCCACACTAATGCTGCCCTTAATGTAGTAGCCTTCAGACTAGGTGCAAACACCTCATCATAGTCATTTGCTGTCTGATTGAACCCTTGTGCTACTAACCTGGCTTTATGGGTAACAGTCCCATCTCCACCTGTCTTCAGTTTATACATCCATTTACATCCTATGGCATGTTTACCTGGTGGTAACTTTACATTTTCGTATACATCCAGTTTTTTTAATGATTCTAGTTCCTTATCCATTGCTTTCTGCCAGGCAGTCTGATCCTTAGCAGGATACAGTTTTAATTCATTATAATTACTTGGAACTGTATTCACTTGGCATACAACACTAGCCTGATATCTATCAGGTGGTCATGTTACTCGGGTTGAACATCTTGGTAATACAGGGTTTACTGATGGACTTTCCTGTGCCATCTGCTCCTGTTCTTCTATTTTTAATGGCTATTTGGGGTGTACTGATTTTTTCCTTAGAGATTATTTGGGTGTCAATAATAATATCATTGCTGGATTCCTGTTCCAGTTTATCCCACCCAATGTGCTCAAGAAATTTCGCACTAGCACTATAATAAACATGAGCTGTGCCTTGACCTCAAAATCTAAATTATCTGTGGTTGGCCTCATAACCTATAAAAAATAACTTCTTAGCTCTATGTTGCCCTTTCAGTCTTACTTGTGAGGGAATATGCACCCATGCTGGAGCTTCAAATGTGTGTAAATAACTTAAATTTGGTTTTCTGCCATGCCAATGAGTGAATGACAATTCTCCAGTTGTTGTATTCACTACATTATTTAAAACATGGTTACTACACATTATGGCTTCACCCCACAGCGTTTCAGGTAAACCTGAATCAGATAACATAGTCCAAGTCATGGCTTGTAATGTTTGCCCTCTTTGTTCTATAAAGGAGTTATGTTGTGGTCTGTAAGGTGCAGAACGTATATGCTCAACACCAGCCAATTTCAGCATATTTTGGAATCTTTTGTTAACAAATTCAGTCCCATTATCAGTTACTAAAGTAATTACTTTACTGTTCATTTTTCTCTCAGCAAACCTTAACCTATTAAAAAAATGTTGAAATGTTTCTGTTTTGTTCTTCATAAGATAGCAGAAACCGTATCTTGAGTAATGGTCCATAATACTCAAAATATAACAGGCACCTCCTAAACTTGGTTTCTTAGGACCAATTATGTCAGCAAACACAACCTCTAAAGGTTCTTTGGTCTTAAATCCATTAAGTCTGTTTGCTGGAGTAACTACTCTTTTCTTGACAACAAGCATTACAGTGTAAATACTTGCTACAGGGTTACAGTTTTACTCCCTCTGCCAATTTAACAGTTTGAGCATTTTGAAATTAATGTGCCCTAGACGCTTATGTAGTAAATGTATACATTCATCATATGGCTTAACATTGTTATAAACTGAGTTAGCCATCTTCAACTGATCATCATGTATTACATATAAATCATTTTTTAAAATAGCAGTAACACTTTTACCCTCTTTCTCTATTATATAGTTATCTCCCCTAAAGGTTACTACATAACCAAGATTAACTAAAGCCCTTACTGATAACAAATTAAATTTCAGTTTAGGTACATATAACATGGTTAAATGTTCTTTTATACAAGAACAATATGCAGTACCTTCACCTGATGCTTTCATCTTCCATCCATTTGCCAATGAAACATGTTGTTTACTTGTGGACATATTTACAAACCTTTTTCTATCTTTAGTAATGCACTGTAATGCTCCACTATCAACAATCCACAAATTATTGTTTACAGTTGAATTGCTAGGCATAGCTAAACTAACATTCTTTTTAGCCTTCTGGTGTTTGCCAGTATTCTGTTGTTTTCCTTTTTTACAGAATTTAGCTATATGTCCCCTAGCCCCACAAGAAAAACATTTCCTAACAGTATAGGCAGTTAAAGATAAATCCTCTTCTTGTGGTTGTTCCTTCCTCAGTTGGTCCCTATCAAGCCATCTTCTTGCTTCTTCTAACAACCTTCCGGTTATGTCAGTCAATGTCAGTTTATCTCTGGGCAGGACTTCCAGTGAAGATACATAGTCATCATAACTTTCATCCAATGAGGAAAGAATGATGTAAACTTGATGCAGCTCTGAAAATATTAGTTCTTTTTCATGTAGCTCTTGGAAAGTTCTTTTCATGAAGTTTAAATGAGCTAGCATATCTCCACCTTTCAGAAGACGTGCTCTAAACAGTTTACGTGTAAGATGAATGTGTGCACCTACACTGTCACGAACATAAATCCTCTTCAAATTCTGCCAACACTTAGCAGCAGAGTCTTCTCCATGAATATGGACTAGCTGCTGGTCACTCAGTGTTAATCCAATTATACAAAGAGCTTGTTCATTTTTCTGTTTAAAGTCAGCAATCTTCTTGGCATCCTCATTATCTGGATCCCAAGCATTTACATCTGGTGGGTTTTGAACTACATTCCATAAACTTTCTTTACGTAGAAGTAGACTGCATTTCATAGATCAGGAAACATAGTTTGTTCCATCCAACCGGGTTATCAGTGATAGACTTGTGGAAGTATCTTGTGCCATCTTTACCAGGATAGTAAACCACAATTAAACAGTAAACAGCTGGCTGTATACAGTACTGTGCATTCACACTAACTCTCAGTTATCTGAGCCTGGAATGGCCTGGGCCCATAACCAGTGTTACCTCCGTTAGGAGAATGAGCGCATACAGGGAGACGTACAGAGAGTAGTGTTGGAATAATACACACTCAGTACACAGATACACTGTACAGTTAATGAAGGTTTTTACTTCCAGAAAGGTTTAAGCAAAGTCCAAAATAAGCAGTCCAAAAGTCATTCACAGGTTAATCAGTCAGTTTTTCAATCCAGGGATATTTCAGTAACAAAGTCCAGTGTCAAAAACAGTTAAGTATCAGACTTACATTAAATCTAGTAATATCAGTCAGTTAAGAAAAATGGAGCAATAGCAATGCTTTCCAACAGAAGGAAATAAAGATACACTCTCTTCTCTTCGGAGACTCAGACTAAGACAAACCAGGTTTCTGGTTCCATCTTATGGCTGTTTGAGAAACCACACCCAATTGCATGCTCTTGCATTCCCTAAAAGAGACAGTATTAAAATGTTTATTTATTTCTAACCCAAATACCTGTTAGGTCTTTCATATTCCTAACAAGGAAGTAAAATTATTATGTGATATCATTTTCTTGACTGAAACAAACGAATAGAAGGAAGATCTAAATTAAAAGTAGCACATCTTTTAAAGACCTGAACTTGGTTTCTTTACTGCACCTTAGATTGGCTTGAATCTTGAATAAGATCATGTTGCTTGAGAATAATTCATCAATGTTTTGCGCAGAAACAAGACCAACATTTTTGTCATTGGAACCCTCTACAATAGTCAGAGTTTCAGCAAATGAGCCAAATAAGCTAACTCATCCTTTTAGTTTTAGCAAACATTTCTTTGTAAAATCCCAGCGTTGCAAAGGCCACTGAGAGTGGAAGAAGATAAATGAAGTGAAGTGACTGGCAGGTCTATTTCACAGTAAACAGTAATTGGGTCTTTTCAATCACAGTGTTTTGGCAGTAGAAAGTTCAGTCTTATTGTAAGCTTGCAAACACTGATGAGCTAACATTTTTGAAATTGTTAGCAGTTTCACTTAGAGCTTCAGTGGAAATGGCTACTGGATGCAGCTGAAACCCAGGTTGCAAGATGAAACACACCACCAGTATCCATAGATCTCTTCCACAAACAAACATTATATTTTCTTTTCACTGTTCATTTATGATACTACACCAAAGAAGAATGGCAGAGTGGGAAGGACTATGAGACCCACTGTGCAACAAATCAGCTATTAGATCATAGCAATCCTTTAGATCAGTTGTTATTGACGATCCTAATCTCAATGTCTAAGGACATGGTAAATTCTTGGGGTCAGGGTTCCAACCAATGACTTAATAAAATTAAGAGTCTCAAGCCATTTAACAAGAATAATCCCATTGTTTATTAAGAGTACCATGTCGGCACTACCTAGGTGAAGCCAGTTCTGCTTCACCCAATTCGTGCTTTGCTTCTGACCCTATTTTCCCCTCCCCCAGAGTATGTTACCAGTCACATTCTCCAACAAAGCAATTTTGCAGGTCATAGAAATCACTCCCTCCAGCCTTTATGGAGATGATCTTGGCTTGGGCCAGCTAGGGCTGTGTCTGGTTTTGACTGAGGTATAAATTCCTTGGTGCAGCTGTGAGGTACAATCCCCATCCCCCTGCCTATGGCAACTCGGGAGCATGTTGGGAAAGCTTCGCGAGCTGACACTTGAGAAGAATGAGTGAAATCCCTAGCTTCACCATTCACTCCATGTATTATAGTCTCTTCTCCAAAGCAGTTGTATGATGGTGAACTTCATTAATTCATTGATGAGCCATAATGACTTAGTTTTTTCATGAAAAACTAAGAAAGTCCAACAAGTACTCCCTTTTACTTCTCCAACAAACAGTGTTTGGGGAAATGACATTTGATAACAAAAATAATAGAGAATATTTTAAACTACATAATTTATGCTTTCAGGGATGGGAAGAAGAAGAAAATAATGAATCAAAACATTCTTAGGAAAATGGCTTCTGAGATATTTCTATGCAACAATATGAACTGAAATTTCAGTTCTTCTGAGACATAATATGGAATAACCATAATAATCGATGTGTCTTGTTCATATACAAAAACATCTATTTGTTAACAGCAGTCCCTACTGCTCGGCAATTTCCTGGCTGATTAGTGACAGAAATGTACCTTGAGATATGTATGTGGACATACAATAACTGTAGAGCAATGGAAATGGTTAGCAATTTTCAGAGTGATAAAAAAATAATCAAAACCTTCCATGAAGGAATAAAGGGAATTGATCCAGAAATTATATAAATCAGAGTAGGCAATATCAGTAGCAAACTTTCGCTGGGGAATGATAAGCTTTACTGCATGCAAAGCAAACAGATGCATATTTCATTATGTTTTAATTGAAATTATCATTATAAAAATCTATATAGTACTGAACATGTTTGTTTAACAAGGAAGTAAAATCCCCACCATTAATTATGATTACTGAAAACTGTAGCACAAGGAAATGTTCAAGCACAGTCACTTTTCTGTCTCTTTGTATGCTTTATGAATATATGCATTCAGACATCATGAAAGCTTGTCAAATAATATAAGCTGCAATTAAGTTTTGCTGGATCTAATCACTACCTAGATAAAAGATTCCCTGTAAATTCTATAAATGTGGAGATGAGGACAATGATTGAAAATCAGGCACTATTTTGTCTATTAAGAATTATAATTAATCATAACTTTTTTAAAAAAAACTTTATTAATTACAAAACCAAAATGTCAAACAAACAGAACACACAAAAGAAGCAAAAAAGAAAAGAAAAATGATTTAAAAAAACCCCTAACAATTCTATTACTATTACTATCGACAGTCAATGGTTCCTTATTTTTTGTCAATATTAGTGATACATTACAGATACATCTTATCGTGAATATATAATTATGATTTACATTTTACATTATTTACTAATGTATTTTCTATTTTTGTTCTATCCAATCATACCAGCATTTCCAGCTTCTATAATATTCTGATGTTTCTTTTTCTTTAAGTGCTAAGGTTAACTTGTCCATCTCTGCACAGGTTGTTATCTTCTGGTTGTTATAACCATCTCCTCTGTTGGAATATCTGTTTGTTTCTAACACTGTGCAAAGGTTATTCTAGCTGCTGTAAGAATATGCAGTATGATATATTTAATATTTTTAGGAATTTGTCTATTAAATATCCCCAATAGGAAGAATTCTGGTTTTAATTCAATTTGCTCCGTCGTTATTTCCTCTAACCATTTTTTTATCCTATGCCAGTATCTTTGGGCTTCAGTGCAGGACCATCACATATGAAAAAATGTTCCTTGTTTCTTTTTACATTTCCAGCAGTTCGGATTCATATTAGGAGATATTTTCACTATTCTCGAAGGTGAGAGATGCCATCTATAAAACATTTTATAGGTATTTTCTTTATGTGCTGCTGATCTTGTAATTTTATTATTCCTTGTCCAAACCTTTTCCCATTCTCACAATGTAATACTACGTCCTATGTTTCTGCTCCAAGCTATCATGTTACCTTTGACTACTTCCTCTTCTAATTCCGTCTCTAATAAATAATTGTAAAATTTACTTTTTTTTTTTTATCTGGACCTAATAAAATTTTATTTATTTGTTGTGCCTTAGTATAAATTCCAAAGTTTTTCCTGTCCTGGCTATATCTATTTTGAATTTGCAAGTAAGCACACCGCTCTACTTGTAGCCCCTGATTTTGGAGATCTTGCCATGATTTTAAAGTTCTTGAATATCAAGAAGGTCTTTGTATTTTAGCATTTTATTAAGATCTAGATTATTTGGATGTATCATCGTCTCCATCGTTGAGATCCAATTTGGGATTTTAAATAATGTTTTTTTTTTAAATTTTGTTCCAATTAGCCAATAAGGAATCTCTAATCATATGTCTGTGGAAATACTTCTGCTTGATTTGATTGAAAGGTTCTAAATGCACACAATGTATCTGTAGGAGATGATCAGCCTGAACCCGAGGGAGGGGTCAAATGCATCATCGATCATGAATCCTTTCGGACCCACAAGACATCTAAGTCCAGCCCTCCTTGAATGTCTTTCTTTTCTTTCCCTCTAATTTCCCTTGACTGTTAATAGTTCAGATTCTAGTAGAGAATTTAAACTTGCAATAAAGCTTTATACTCATTTGAACTGTCTATTTTTCCAGTGTTTGATGACATCTCTACTTGTAAGATGATTATAGTCTTACATGAATATTTGATTATAGTCTTACATGAATATTTGGGAATGTGCAAATATTAAATTTGAGATCCATCCAGACCGTGGCTTGTAAAAATAATTCTGATCAAACACCTTTCCACATGTTCATTCATTACAAAATACAAACTCTAAAGCCCCTGTCACACTGCACCAATTGATGGAAAGAGGATGTAAAATGGAGAGAAACACTTGCCATCCACTGATTAACGCGATGCATCCGTTCTGTACTCATTGCATACATTTTGCTTCCTCTCTATCCGTCCAGCATCCGTTTATTGACATTTCATTCGCTCAGAAAGTTTCAAGCTGCTCAAAACTTTGGAGTGGAAAATGTATCCAATTCGTCCGTTCTGCATCCATTACGCACCCGCTATATCCGCTAGGCATCCGTTGCGCATCCGCGCAACTCCATCCGCTCCAGCGGTAAATGGATGCAGGGAGGAAGCGGAACAGACGTGGAATGGATGCAGAACGGATGCCTAGCAGATGCAGCATGGAAACAAAGCATGTAAAATGGAAAAAACATTCGCAGAGGGGACCTATCTTGGATATTAATGAAGTCTAGAGGATGCCTAGAGGATGCAAAGGGACACATAGGGGAAAACCTATACTGCCTATAAAAAGGGGGAGCAACTCATCTGGATCTCACTTTCAGAACAGCAGCCCTGCGGTGCAGACCTCTGCAGCCTTCATCTGACTCTTCCTCTTCCACAGCATCCAGTCATATCCACCGTGGATCGTAACAAACTCCTTTTGGTAGCCACCATCCTTCTGCAACAGTGCGAAGCCATCTACAGGATCTGTGAACTCTACTACGGGAAGAAAAAGAGGTGGCCAAGAAGCCTCTGGGTACGAGGATGGTTCACCAGAAGAGCAGAGTACGGACTGTACAACAAGCTGATGGTGGAGCTCAGGAACGAAGACACTCGGGCATTCCAGAACTTCATGAGAATGCCTCCAGCCATGTTTGACGAAGTTGTGCAGCGGCTGACACCCAGGTTGACCAAGGCAAACACCAACTTCCAGCCCAGCCTGGAACCTGGGCTCAAGGTGGCACTCACTCTGCACCACCTGGCCTCAGGGACCACCTACAGGAGCATGCAGTACGGCTGGAGGGTGCCACACAACACCATCAGCATTGTGGTCAGAGAAGTGGTGCAGGCCATCATAGAAGAATACATGGAGGAGCTCCTCCAGTGCCCCTCCACTGAAGAAGGATGGAAGAAAGTTGCAGAGCAGTGGTATCAGAGGTGGAACTTCCCCCACACCATTGGAGCCATCGATGGCAAGCATGTGGCCTGCAAAGCTCGGGCCAACTCAGAGTCCTCTTATCACAACTACAAGGGCTTCTTCAGCATCATCCTCTTCACCATGGTCGATGCTGACTACAAGTTCATGTACATCGATGCTTCAGGCAACGGCTCATCTTCAGATGCCCAGGTATACAACGCCAGTCACCTCAAGGAGGGGCTGGAACGCAACCTCATCATGGGCTTCCCAGATCCAGACCCCCTGCCCAACGACATGCAAGATATGCCCTACTTCATCATGGGGGATGACGCCTTCTCCCTCACAACCTACCTCATGAAGCCCTACACCTCCAAATGCCTCACCCATGAAGAGAGAATCGTCAACTACAGGCTGTCTAGGGCAAGGTGGGTGGTGAAGAACGCCTTTGGCATCCTGGCAACAGGTTCCAGGTACTTCTCACCACCATGCAGCATCGCCCAGAGACCATGAGGAGGATTGTGGAAGGTTGCTGCATCCTGCACAATCTCATGCGCACCCGCTACCCAGTCTTGCAGAACAGGCTTGTGGATCTCCAACAAGGCAATGGGGACATGGAGCCTGGGGGATGGAGGCAAGGCGAAACCTGATAGACACTCAGGATGTGCAAGGCCCCAACAGAGCCTCACGTGAAGGGAAGAAGCAGCGCAACCTCCTGAGACACTGGTGCAACTCCCCAGCTGGAGCAGTGGAGTGGCAAGACAGGATGATAGATGATTAATGGATGCTTCCTTCAGCCTATCTCATCACACGGATGAGATTGGGCCATGTATGTTGAGTGGGCCTACAATGAACAGGGCATTTAATAAAGAGTTATGTTTATGTTGACATGTGTGGATTATTGATTACATTATTGATAATAAAGGGCCATAGGTGTGGCACCTGGGAGGGTGGACCATCCAGTCCCACTAGGCTTGCACTGGAGGTTTATCTATCCCACAGCTATTACCCATTCCAAAGGTATCCCTGCCCATCCCACTGCTATCTCAACCCATCCCACTGCTATCCTTACCCATCCCAAAAGCATGCAAAGGCTTAAACCATTTCTAAAAGATTCCACCAAGACTTTATTAAAAAAAAGAAATGAAGCAAATGTGTGAATCAAAAATAGACTTTATTAACAACAAGCTATAAAACAAAAATGAGTCTCTGGCACTCCTCTTGGTCGCTCTGTCTCAGGGGTGAAGGGTCCAGGTGCTGTGGAGGTGGCTGGTGCTGGAGTTCTTGTCTGATCCCCCCATCATGAGCTCCTCCAGAAGCAGAAGCAGCAGAAGCGCCAGCCCCAGAAGAGCAAGCCCGTGCTGCAGAAGCCCCAGGAGAACCAGAGTGAGGGCCAGGGGGCGGGATGGTAGCCTTGTCCCTCTTGCCAGGGCTGGCAGCAGATGGCTGAGGCTTTCTGTTCTTCCGCATGGTTGTGGGGTTGCTGGCTGGCAGGGAGGCTGGCAGGAACCAAGGCTGGCAGGAAGGCTGACAGGCAGGCAGGCACCAAGGCTGGCAGGCAGGCAGACACCAAGGGTGGCAGGAAGGCTGGCAGGCAGGCAGGAACCAAGGCTGACAGGCAGGCATGAACCAATGCTGGCAGGAAGGCAGGCACCAAGGCTGGCAGGCAGATGGCTGGCAGCAAGGCTGGCAGGCAGGCAGATAGCAAGGCTGGCAGGGAGGCTGGCAGCAAGGCTGGCAGGCAGGCAGACAGCAAGGCTGGCAGGGAGGCTGCCAGCAAGGCCTGCAGCAAGGCTGGCAGCAAGGCTTGCAGGCAGACATGCAGGCAGGGCAGGCAAGGCTGTCAGTCCGTCCGGCAGCAGGTCTTTCCTCTGAATGGTGACCTGCTTCCGAGCTGCTTCCCTTATATCTGTGGGGCTTACGCAATGTATCCTCCCCGCATGCGCAATTAACGCTAGGCATTCATTAGGCTTCCGCTGTGCATCCGCTTGGTTTCTGCTCTGCATCTGCTTCATCTGCTCAGCATCCACTCTGCATCCGCTGTATCCGTTCCACGTCCGCTTTGCTGAGGTCCCCCGGAAGCCTTGCGGATGCGCCATCCGCTCTCATCTGCTTCCATTTGCTGGGCTTCCGTTCCGCATCCACTTTCCATCCGCCCTGCGTCCTCCCCACGTCCGTTCCTTTCCGTGTTATCTGCTCCGGTTATGCAAATTTTCGCCCCTTCTGAGAGAGGATAACAACGGATGGAACATTTTTCTCATCCGTTGTGTCCTTTTTACTAACATTTTGCATCCGTTGGGCAGTGTGACAGGGCCTTAAGTAACTTCTCACAGATAGATTTTCAAAAGCATATTTTTATGGAAAGAAATGAAATGGGCTACTAAGGTCCACTTCATTCATAAAGATATGGAAGAGTTAGCTTACATATTGACTGAGCAATGGAAATCTTCACTTATCTACTTCTCTCACAGAACAGGAAGCACATTTGTAAACTTAATAGAAAACATAGTAGAAAATGTCTTAATTCAATTCTTTTGTCATCTATAATGAGGTTATAAAATGATAAGCCAAGATTGCAAAATTGTGGCAAGAATCACGCATATCAGAAATACATGCCAAAATAGTTTCATGCAATCTATGTGGGGGTTTTTTGTGTAAAACCCAAATTTTTCTCCTTTCATTTTTGATAAAATAATTTCATAACTGTCTTTATGTGTCTTTCCATCTTCTTTTCATGGGTCTGACAATTGCTTCCTTTTGCAATATCATATATAAATGGCAAACATTTGGGTTTATTTTCCATGATTTCAGCTCCTGGGAACGGTTCATTTATCCATTTATCATTATTTATCAATTTATCAGAAGGCAACCTGCTGAGGTTTTTATCACTCTTCCACCCCATGCCAGCCAATCATATTTTTCTCTATTACTCTTTCCATTTTTTTCAAGGCAACTAGGCATGCTTCCAAACAAAATCACATATTTTTAACAATCCTAACAATGCATATGGAACCTACCTGGAACCCAAAGCATTTCTGTAAATACAGGTTGTCCTTGACATACAATTCAATTAGTGATTGTCCAAAGTTACAATGGCACTGAAAAAAGTGACTTCTGGCTGCTTTTCACACTTGACCGTTGCAGTGGTTCCATGGTCACCTGATCCAAATTTGTATGCTTGACAACTGACTCATATTTATGACGGTTGCAGTGCCTTAGGGTTATGTGATCACTTTATCTGACAATAAAGTCAACTGGGAATCCAGATTCACTTAACAACCATATTACTCATTTAATAAGTACAGTGATTCACTTAACAACTGTGGTAAGAAACATCACAAAATGAATTAACAAAATTCTCTTAACAAATGTTTCACTTAGCAACAGAATTTTTGATTCAGTTGTGGTTGATATGCACTTTTGATGGTGCACTTTTGCATTGTGAGGTCCTTTACTCTGCCTCCCAAAGGTTTTTCCAGGATTTGTGTGTGCTACATGTAGTAGTTGATAATTTTAGGTTTTAGAGGGAAAGACTCTTCTTTCGAGTCACTGAAGTTCTTCTTAAAACTCCATAAAGTGAAGGAAAACAGTGCAGAGTTTTTTTTTCAAACTCCAGTTGTCTATACTATATTTATAGACCATTATTAAATCAATATGACCTTCTTTAAGCCCATGTCACACTGCCAACGGATGCAAAACGGACACAACGGACGAGCAAAATGTTCCATCCGTTGTTATCCGCTCTCAAAAGGGGCAAAAATTTGCATAACCGGAGCGGATAACACAGACACGGGGAGGACGCAGGGCGGATGCAAAGCGGATGCGGAACGTAAGCCCAGCAGATGGAAGCGGATGGAAGCGGATGGGAGCGGATGGCGCAACTGCAGGGCTTCCGGGGGGCCTCAGCGAAGCGGACGCAGAATGGATACAGCGGATGCACAGTGGACGCCAAACGGATGAAGCGGATGCACAGCAGATGCACAGCGGATGAAGCGGATGCACAGCGGAAGCCTAGCGGATGCACAGCAGAAGCGGAACGGATGCCGAGCGTTAATTGTGCATGCGGGGGAAAGTATTACATAAGCCCCCCGGATATAAAGGGAAGCAGCTCGCACGTAGCCAGCATTCTGAGAAAAGACCTACTGCTGGACACTTCGAGTTCCTTGCCTGCCCTGCCAGCCTGCCTTCCAGCCAGCCTTGGTGCCTGCCTGTCTGCCAGCCTGCCTTCCTGCCAGGCTTTCTGCCAGCCTTCCTGCCAGCCTTCCTGCCAGCGTTGGTGCCTGCCAGCCTCCCTGCCAGCCTCCCTGCCAGCCAGCAACCCCACAACCATGGGGACGAAGCGAAAGCCTCAGCAACCTGCCACCATCCCTGGAAAGAGGGACAGGGCCAACCTCCTGCCCCCTGCCCCTGACTCTGCTTCTGCTGGGGCTTCTGCTGAAGCTGCTCCTGGCAGTGGTGCTTCTGCTGGTGCTGGGGCTTCTGCTGTTGCTTACTATGTTGAAACTGTTCCTGGTCCTGCTCGACCTGCTCAACCTGCTCGTGCTCCTGGTCCTGCTCATGTTCCTGGTCCTGCTCGTGCTCCTGGACTTGCTGGCCCTGCTGGTGTTTACTCTACTGCTGCTGATCCTGGTCCTGGTGTTCCTGCTGCTGCTGATGATGATGATGCTGATGATGCTGGTTATGATCCTGCTGGTGAGGTCCTGGTGTTCCTGCTGCTGCTGCTGCTGCTGCTGCTGATGATGATGATGATCCTGCTGGTGCTGCTGCTGCTGGTGGTGTGGAGTAGCAGCCCCTACTACCTGGGAGCCCCTCTGATGAGGGCCCATCTGGTCCTGCCAAAGGGAGGAAGAGGCGTATGCGACAACGGGAGAGGAGGCAATACTCCATTGCGGAGACGCACGAGGATGAGGTGCTGGAGTGGCTGAGAGAGAACGACTATCTGTGGCGGAAGGGACACCGGCTGTATAGGGACACCAAGTGGAAGCAGGCTGTTTGGAGAGAGAGGGCAGAGAGTATGGGTTATACTTCGGAGGTGCTCCTCGACTGGTGGAAACATATGCACACCTGGTACGGGAAGCTGCACCTGAAGAAATCTGGCCACTGTGAAGCTGACAGACAGAGAGACCTATGTCATGGCCAGGTGCAGCTTTCTGGAGGGTGAGATCCACCACCGAGGACCAACAGAAGCCCGTTTCACTACCCTCTCTCTCAGGCAGCCTGCTGCCACCCAGTCCTCTTCTGGCCGAGAGTCAGTCCCTGTCTCCAGGCAGGTTTCTGTGGAACGTGCCACGGCGGAGAACCCGCGGACAGGTGTGGTAAGCGTGGTGGAGTGCATAGAGGACTCCCTGGTGCGGTGGGAGAAAGGAGACATTGAGTCCACCACAGTCCTAGCCGCATCCACCCCCCCCCCCAGCTCCGTCTCCACAGAAAGGCAGAGAGCCGGACAGCTGGAGGGGCAGAGCCACAATGTCCTGCTGGAGATCAGGGACACCATCCGCACCAGCATAGATCTCCTCTCTCAGCTGGTCCACACCGACTCCTCATCCTCCAACCGCAAGCCCTTCCTCACCTATGTCAACCAGACCCTCAAGGAAATGGCGGATCCACAGTACCAGCAGGTGAAGGACTGGATCACCAAGCTGCTTCACAACTCTCCAGACCCAGAGGAACCTGCTCCCACTCAGTCCAGGCCTGTTCCTCCACCCCAGGTGATGTCCCTCCCATTCCAAGGCTTCCCACAGGCCCTCACCTACCAGGGCTACGGCTACCAGGAGGTTCAGCAGCACAGGCAGCAGCCCTTCCCAGTCCAGGCACAGAGTCATCGGGCGACACCGTTGCCACCTGTTTCACTGATGCCACCGATGCCACCCACGCCAATGATGCCACCCACGACAGCGATGCCACCCACGACAGTCTTCACCCAGCTGCAGAGCAGACAGCCCCACTACACTACTCCTTCCTCCACCCCACAGCCAAGCCCACCCTCAGTACATCTGTCATCAGTACTGGGGCTGACATCCCATGGCATGGAGGAAGGACCTCTCAGCATCACGGGGCTGAGCCAGCTGTCCGAGACCTTTCTAAACACACCATCCCCTGTTGTACTCTCGAGGCCAGGCACTCCAGCACCACCCACCACCACAGCACCTGGACCCTTCACCCCTGAGACTGGGCACACCTCCGAGTGACCAAGAAGAGTGCCAGAGACCGGCTAGCTGGCTACCTGTGGACTTTATTTGGACAGTTGACTTGGGTCATTTTTTTTTTTTACAGCTTGTTGTTCAATAAAGTTTATCTTTGATTCACACACTTGCTTCATTTCTTTTTTTCAATGAAGTCTTGGTGGAAACTTTTTGAATTGGCTTATCCCTTTGCATGCTTGTGGGATGGGTTAAGATAGCAGTGGGGTGGGCAGGGATACCTGTGGAATGAGCAGGGATACCTTTGGCATGGCTAATAGCTGTGGGATAGATAAACCTCCAGTGCAAGCATAGTGGGACTGTATGGTCCACCCTCCCAGGTGCCACACCTATGGCCCTTTATTATCAATAATAATGTAATCAATCATCCACACATGTCAATATAAACACAACTTTTTATTAAACGTCCTGTTTATTGTAGGCCCACCCAACATACATGGCCCAATCTCATCCGTGTGATGAGACAGGCTGAAGGAAGCATCCATTAAGCATCTACCATCCTGTCTTGCCACTCCACCGCTCCAGCTGGGGAGTTGCACCAGTGTTTCAGGAGGTTGTGCTGCTTCTTCCCTTCACGTGAGGCTCTGTTGGGGCCTTGCACATCCTGAGTATTGATCAGGTTTCGCCCTTGCCTCCATTCCCCAGGCTCCATGTCTCCATTGCCTTGTTGACGGTCCACGAGCCTGTTCTACAAAACTGGGTAGCGGGTGAGATTGTGCAGGATGCAGCAAGCTTCCACGATCCTCCTTACGGTCTCTGAGCTATGCTGCATGGTGGTGAGAAGTACCTGGAACCTGTTGGCCAGGATGCCAAAGGCGTTCTCCACCACCCGCCTTGCCCTGGACAGCCTGGAGTTGAAGATCCTCTCTTCATGGGTGAGGCATTTGGAGGTGTAGGGCTTCATGAGGTAGGTTGTGAGGGAGAAGGCGTCATCCCCCACAATGAAGTAGGGCACATCTTGCATGTCGTTGGGCAAGGGGTCTGGATCTGGGAAGCCCACGATGAGGTTGCCTTCCAGCCCCTCCTTGAGGGGACTGGCGTTGTATACCTGGGCATCTGAAGATGAGCCGTAGCCTGAAGCATCGATGTACATGAACTTTTAGTCAGCATCGACCATGGCGAAGAGGATGATGCTGAAGAAGCCCTTGTAGTTGAAATAAGTGGACCCCGACTTGGCTGGAGCTTTGCAGGCCACGTGCTTGCCATCGATGGCTCCAACGGTGTGGGGGAAGTTCCACCTCTGATATCACTGCTCTGCAACTTTCTTCCATCCTTCTTCAGTGGAGGGGCACTGGAGGAGCTCCTGCAGGTATTCTTCGATGATGGCCGGCACCACTTCTCTGACCACAATGCTAATGGTGTTGTGTGGCACCCTCCAGCCATACTGTATGCTTTTGTAGGTGGTCCCTGAGGCCAGGTGGTGCAGAGTCAATCCACCTTGAGCCCAGGTTCCAGGCTGGGCTGGAAGTTGGTGTTTGCCTTGGTCAACCTGTGTGTCAGCCGCTGCACAACTTCGTCAAACATGGCTGGAGGCATCCTCCTGAAGTTCTGGAAGCCCGAGTGTCTTCAATCCTGAGCTCCACCATCAGCTTGTTGTACAGTCCGTACTCTGCTCTTCTCCCAATCCATTTTCTCCCGATCCAGATGCTTCTTGGCCGCCTCTTTTTCTTCCCATAGTAGAGTTCACAGAGCCTGTAGATGGCTTCGTACTGTTGCAGAAGGATGGTGGCTGCCGAAAGGACTGTGGTACGATCCACAGTGGACATGACTGGATGCTGTGGAAGAGGTAGAGTCAGATGAAGGCTGCAGAGGTCTGCACATGTGGGCTGCTGGTCTGAAAGTGAGATGCAGACGAGTTGCTCCCCCTTTTTATAGGCAGTATAGGTGTCCCTTTGCATCCTCTAGGCATCCTCTAGACATCCTTAATATCCGAGATAGATCCCCTCTGCGAACGTTTTTTTCCGCTTTAAACGCTTTGTTTCCGTGCTGCATCCATTCTGCATCCATTCTGCATCTGTTCCGCATCCGTTCCGCTTCCTCCCTGCATCCGGGCGGATGCGTGTTGCGTGGATGCGCAGCGGACGCCAAGCAGATATAACGGATGCATAACGGATGCATAGCGGATGCATAGCGGATGCATAACGGATGCGTAGCGGATGCAGAATGGACGAACTGGATACATTTTCCCGCAAAAGTTTTAGGCAGCCCAAAACTTTTGGAACGGATGAAACGTCCATAAACGGATTCTGGACGGATAGAGAGGAAGCAAAACGGAGGCAGTGAGTACAGAACGGATACATCGCGTTAACCGATGGATGGCAAGCTTTTTTGTCCGTTTTACATCCTCTTTGCATCCATTGGTTCAGTGTGACATGGGCTTTAGGGAGATTTCTATAAAGTGCATTTCAAATGCACAAAAAATAACACCTGAAATGGAACGTTCTCCTGCCATTTCCCTTGGCTTCTGATCAGATGGATGCTTTACCTTTCCTACAAGAGCTTTTTCAAGTTAAATATATGTTCACCTTTTAGATGGTGCTTGTTTTCAGCTGAGAAAAAACAGAGGACAGCTTACTTCCTTAAAGGTAAGCTTTTCAGCTTCAACTGGTAAAACTACAACTAAGGAAATGGCAAAATAATGCTTTAGCTTCACAAAGTTAAAGGATTTCTTTATAATACACCATGGAGCTCATTAGTACAATTCAATTCCATCATTTGAATTTGAAGTTGTGAATTAAATCTTTGCACAACTGTTGTAAATAGACTTCAAAGGATGTTATTTATTTCATGAAATATTTGCAAGTCAGTGCTTGTGCCAACTACATGTGTGTTTCTCTCTCTCTCTTCCATCTGACTCCAAATGACTATGTGCAGCTTCCACTTTCAAAGCAGGTGCAGTTAAAATTAAGAAAAAAATCATAGATTAAACCAAACATAGCAGTAACAAAAGAAGCCACAGAGGTTCAGCAGCCACCATTTATTCATTTGTTATTTATTTGTTAAATTTATTTGCCCTCTACCTTGCCCTGAGGCTACTCCAGGTGGCTTACAATGATAAAAGGAAGAAAAATGAAAGAAGTACAAATAGGAATAAAACAATAGAATGATAAATGTTCCAAAGGAACACAATGAGAATTATACATCCATATGATAAGCAAAAAGATGGACAGGTGGAGAGCAGAAAGGATGGGAGATAAAGTCTGCCGTCAATCTATCAGCCACCTCCAGCATGGAATTCTCCCAATATCACCATATCCCAGTGTATCCCACTTACTTACACATAACAGTGGTTTAATGGGTTTATTAATATTCTCCAGCAATTCCCTTCACTAAAAAACCCACAATTCTCCTAATTAATTCCAGCCAAAAGTAGGCCAATGCTAGTCCACAGAGCAATGGACAATGAGTATACAAGGCACTTGAACATTTCCCAAACAAGGTAAACCCACGAGGCAAGATTAAATCCACAATACTAGAGGTTCATGAGACAAGAAAAGTCAAGAGTTCACAAAGCATGGTGTCAATCCAAAGCAAGGCAGAAAACACATAGCTAGGGAAATAAACATTTTATTCTCAGGATCACCTCTATCTTTCTGCTGTGCTAAATAGTGCAACCCATCAAGAAGGGTGAGGCTGCCACCTCATGAGTAAACTGGTTGACCTTCACTGCTCCAGCCTTTTCTTTGCCCTACATGTTCTTGGATCAGAGGGCAGTTTTTTTCCTAATCACTGACTGACTGCAGCTGTGTATTTTCCACCCGAAGACTCAGTATTGTTTTTCTGTGCATCAGCCAAATCCATCTCAGACGGCTACTCAGAGTCATTGACCAACTCCCCCCTGATGTGCTCAGGATTGGTTCATCCTTCTCCAAACTCTGGAGTAGTATCTTGGGAGTGTGTCTTGGGGAGACTTCACAGTCCTTCAGTCTAGGATAACAACCAGGTTTTCATAATTTTTTAGAATATTATTGGGATTTGGGTCATGGCCTACAGGCCTCTGGAGGAGTAACTATTCCAGAATGCAGGAACCGCAACAGAGAAAGCATGCTTTCTATTATAGTAGATGAAATTGAGGAGACCTGGAGCATACCTCTTTGCTTTATTTTACAGGCAGACAGCTGGAAGACCAAGCATACTGCAATATGTACATCATTGCTCATGCCATGCTAGACTGGACTATTTGTATCCTTAAGGTCAGGGGTGTCAAACTGGTGGCCTGCAAGCCAGATGCATCACACACAGGCCATGCCTACACCAGCTCTGCAAAGGCAAGAACATTGTGATACATCACGTGATGTCATGTGACATGATCGAGTTTGACACCCATGTTCAAGATGATCTTCAAGCAAAGATCCAATATGTAGCTTAACCAGCTTAACCATTAGGTGGGTAGGGCATGAGTGACCATTTGAAGGCTCTTCCAATTGAATTGGGTGCAGCTGGTGCATTAGATGGTTCTCAGTGAACCATCTAATGCAGGGGTGTCAAACTGGCAGCCTGTGAGCCAGATGCATCATGCACAGGCCATGCGCACCCCAGCTCTGCAAATGGGGAAAATGTTGTGAAACATCATGTGATGGCAATGTGACATGGCGAGTTTGACATCCGTGATCGAATGCCATTTGTTCTTTGAGTAGGAGCTGTGTGACAAAGTTGACTCCCAAGTTATGCATTTGTTTTGGATGGAGAAGTGTAGCACCAACACTGACTAAAACTTTCCTCACTGAAGTGGGGCTAAAACATGCACAGCCACTTGCTGTATCATTAAAATTTAATTCATTTATTTAGTTCATCCCATTTCATGGGAAATATCATCTGATGTGTAATGTGCTGTACTGCAATGTTGACCTATCATGACAAACCTACTGGCTAGCTGAGGTTGAAGATGGTCAGTCCAAATCTGGCTCTAGATTGTAATTCTGGGATCTAAATTCCCATGGCCTAGTTGTAAAACCAGTGTCAAGTTTGTAACTTCATGAATGACTTTTGATTTATAGATCCCATAGTTAATACTTAGATTGGTTCATCATTAAATTGTTCATAGTTTTCATGATTATATGTCAAAAACCTTGCATTGCTATTCTAGAAGTGGAACTCTACCTCATAAATTTATGTTCTAAAGTTCAACGATGAGGCAGCTACCTAATAATTAACTATTTCCAAATATCTACAGAACCTTTTTCCTTTACTATTTGTTAGGTAAGTGGAGATAGTGGCAGGGAAACCAATGTTAGCCCCATTAGATGGGCAGGACTGGGAAATCAAGTACACAGGAAGGGCAGAACTACTTCTATTGAGATTAGCTATTATAAGAGAATCATGAAAATCTGATTATACAATATCTCCTCCCTTCAGTGAATTAAAAGAATCTCTGATTTACTTTCAAATATCATATATCTGTTCTAGATTTTAAAAGTGTTTCAGCCTCTTTTGCCCAGATAATGACAGCTGCATTTTTTTCATCAGTGTCATCTTTCTTATTTTCTATAATCAACCACTTATGTTCTTCAAGATAACCCAGAACCATACAAAGAAGAGCAACCAGGATAATTAGGGGACTGCAGATTAAAACATATGAAGAACAGTTACAGGAACTGGGCTTGGCTAGTCTCGTAAAGACAAGGACCAGGGGAGACATGATATCAGTCTTCCAATATCTGAGGGGTTGCCACAGAGAGGAAGGGGTCAAGCTATTTTCTAAAGTTCCAGACAAGGAATAATGGGTGGAAACTGAACAAGCAGAGATTTAACCTGGAAATAAGGAGAAACTTTCTGACAGTGAGAACAATCAACCAATGGAATAGCTTGCCCTCGGAAGTTGTGGGAGTGCCATCACTTGAAACTTTCAGGAAGAAGAGATTGGACTGCCATATTGCCTGGACTTTGGAAAGTATAACTTCTAAATATATTGAAAGGTCAAAATAATCAGTCTGAGGGGTTTTTTTTCCCCAAGGAAGAAATGATAGAAATGATAGTTATTTTTGGCTGCAAAGAAAAAGAGGAATATAATATACTGTAGTGTAAGAGAACAACAGCTATTCTTATTTTAGCTTGATCTTGGTATTTTATTAATATACAGTATAATGGAATTATCTTTATCATGACAATTCCTTCTTTTATGACTATCAGTAAAGAATAAGTTTATCTTTTAACTTGAAACTCAGGGGGAAAATACTACAAATGTTACTTGTGGATAATTTTTTAAATAGCCAATTCTTAAAGTCAAGCAATGTTGAGTTTACAATATGTCACTGGATCATTGCTTCAAAGTAACAAATACAGCTACATAACGAAAGAAACTGTCACTTTCAAATCTAGAATGCCTAAAACATTGCCACTGATATAGGGCAGCAACCTCAGTATAATTTCCTGTGGGTATTTTGGCAAATATTGCTTTTGTAATAATTTTTAATCTAGTCAAAGGTGAGTAATGCATTCCAAAGTAGCTTAAGCAATAAAAGCAGTTTCTCATATGGCAACCATTCACAGATATGATGTTGATTAAATTAAATATCCAATCCTTTTACCAACTCTTGCAGTTACAATCTTAACAGTCTATAAAACAAAGGAAAAGTGAAGTAAGATAATGAGCAGTGTTGTGGTTAAGCTTTGCAAAACAATCAAATTGCTTGTCCCAATTTTTTCAGGAACTGGGTATGTCTAGTTTAATGAAAAGAAGGACTAGGGGATAGCAGTGTTACAATATCTCAGGGGCTGCAACAAAGAGGCAGTCAAGCTTTCTCCAAAGGGACTTCTGGTTTTCAAGGCTTCAGTGGTGGCAGGAATCCGCGATTGTGCACGGTTTCTGCTGTGCTCGCTGCTGAAGTGCCCTCGATCCAGCTGGATTTGGGGGCTATAGTTACCCTTTAGAGGTAACTGAAGATAGGGGAGATCCAGCAGGGATCCGGGGGAATTGCAACCCCCCTCCTCAGCTGACTTAACTCCCTTTTCCGAAAGTGGTGGAGTGGCGGTCAGCAATGGCCGTCACAAAGAATCTTTCATCTGGATAAGAATGTGCAGGAGGAAGCTGAGAAAGTGAAAGTTTTTGGCTAACCAGGATAATAAGTAACATTTAAATACCCTGGAATTTAAGCTTCATTAAAGATACATCGTTCCTGACGAAGACAGAAAAAGCGGCGAATGAAAATAAAAGGGAAACTTTGTTTTTTCTCACTCTCCTTCCTTACAGTGATAGCAAATGAATGGAGAAATTGGAAAAACCCATTTTGGTATCAGCAGGTAGTCCTGAAAATTAAAGCCAAGGGGACAATAAGGTTTTCTGAGCATTGGGGAAAAAAAAACAACCTCTTTTTTTGCTAAGTGGGAAGGGAGAGGAAAAGAATAAATATTAAGATTTTGTTGGAGGAGGCTGCTTGGGATTTATAAGAACAGAGCTAAATTGTAACAAGACTTCTAAAAGATATATTTTAATTGGAGCTTTGTAAATGAACTATAACTCTAGGAAGAGAAAGTATACAAAGAAGAAAGTGAAACAGTCTGTGTATATTTGGATTGCTTGGTGACTTTGGGACTTTTAGAAATCATTATTTGAAAGACTAAAAACATTTGGGTTGTATAAAAAAACTTTTTACAATGGCACTATTTGTTGATGAACTGAAAATTGAATTTAAAAAGCTAAAAGAAGAGGAACAAGAAGGGAAGGGCTCTTCTGGATCTGTTTTCCATTTTTTTAGAAATGGCAATTTCTACCTACCAGAAACTACAAGAACAAGAAGACTGGGATGAAGAAGAAGCCATGAACAAACAACTTTAGCTGGAGAAGAAAAGGGAAAGAGGGGAAAGAGAATGGAGAATTTAAGATTTAAAAAAACCAAAAAAGGGAAAAATAAGGTGAAAAATTGATACAATGTCAGAAAGCAACAGAAAAGAGGAATACAGAAGAAGGTGGAGATTAAGAAGGTGGAGATTAAGAGACAAGGGGGTAAAAAGGCAGGATTGGAGAA
>BLBF01000016.1:35195645-35287545 GCA_015471245.1 Laticauda colubrina | reverse complement strand
TTGTGTTAATGAGAAAAGATAATAGAAAATTGAAATAGAACAGACAAAAGATATACGCATAATGATTTAAATTGAGATTAAATAAATAAAATAGAGTTAAGAGAGTGAAAAGAGGGGAGAAGCTATATAGAAAATGTTGAATGGTAAATGAGATATGAAATGGGATAAAAAGTGAGCATGAATTTGAATTTATGTCTGTATAAAAAGATGTAACCTGGGAAGCCGCTTTCCAAAAAGAAGTTTTACGTTTTTATGTTTTGTGTTTTGTTTGTGTATGTTTGTTTATTGAAAATCAATAAAAAAATTATTTTTAAAAAAAGCTTTCTCCAAAGAACTTGAAGGCAGGATTAGAAGCAATGGGTAGAAACTAATCAAGGAGAGAAGCAACCTAAGAACTATGGAGAAATTTCCTGACATTAAACAATTAATTAGTGGAACAAAACTTGCCTCCAGTAGTTGTGAATGCTCCAACATTGGATTTTTTTTTTTTTAAAGATGTTGGATAACCATTTGTCTGAAGTGGTGTAGGTTTCCTGCCTAAGCAGGGGGTTGGACTGAAGACCTCCAAAGTCCCTTCCAACTCTGTTATTCTATTCTAATTGTGGTTGCTAAATGAAGATTACAGGATCAAAGGTCCTCAACTTACAACCTGGAACATCAATTGCTTAGCAAGGCTATTTGTACCTGATCTTATGACCTTTTTTGCTACAGTTGCTAAGTGAATTATTCCAGTTGTTAAATGAATCTCACAGTCATTACGTGAATCCACCTTTCCCGACTGATTTTGCTTGTTGGAAGCCATGAGGGTAGATCCCCAAATGGTGATCATGTGATCTCTGGAATGCTGTAAGTGACACAATGTAGAAGAGAGACTGGCAGAGCTATGGGGAAGAGTTAAATAAGACATCAGTTTAGAATATTATGTATCACAGGAGAAAAAAGTCTAAACCCACTTTAATGCAGCTAAAGCTTATCTGTCCAGGTGCTAATCCTGTGCATTGGCTATCGTAATCAATTAATTAGAACCTTAACATGTGCACCTGTTTTTTTCACATCAGATGCATAAATACATGCCAGTTGCCAAGTGCCCAAATTTTAATTTTTGTGAACGTGGGGATGCTGCAATGTTTTTAAAAGTGGGGACCAATCATTGGTCATTTTTTTCAATTGTAATTTCAAAGAATCACTAAATGAATGGTGCAAATTGACTACCTGTAATCTGAGATGATTTGAACTGTAGAAGGTTGCCTTCTTCTGGAGAAACTAAATTAAAGAACGTTGGCTAGAATTAGAAAAAGTTTTCCCCTTCCATACTTATTCTTCAGTCTTCAATTAAATAGATTAATTAAAGTTGTGATTTTAGAGATGATTTCAATCATTTGGTAAAACAACATGACCGATAGTCTTAAAATATTTATTAATTAAAAAAAGATTAAAATCTTTGATTATACAAAGATGAGACTGATCTCATGCAAACTCTTCGCATACAATAAAAATAACTCAAATATTAGTAGGACGGGTTTACAAAATAACTTCTTTATAATAGCTTTTAATATAGAAGTGCTGCTCATCTTGATGTGCCTAGAGCATTTTGAGAATAATTTAATTACAAAGCTTTTTTTGGTAAAGATTTATACACTGTTCTACAGGAAAGATGCCAGGATTTTCACATCTTCACTATGATTACAATTAATACCCTATTACTACTACGACTCAGAAAACTAGACTTAGACCTATGAACATTGAATAATGATTTCTTCAGTATCACTGAACCTTTAAACCATTTACTTATTTATTTTAATGTACAAAGCTGACGAAACATAACTGTGCAGCATTTTTCAACCACTTTTATTTGGGAGCAAGTGTTGGTAAAGTCAACAGGACTTATTTCCAAATAAATGTGCAGAGAAGTATAGTGTTACCTTTTATTTTTCTTAAATGGTCAAAAAAAATCCTTGATATTATTATTGATGGCATCTGCTTCTGCTTTATAACAAATCACGCTGGATTTCAATTTTGTGTATATTACAAATAATTTGCATAAATTATTAAAACAATTAAGTGACTGAAATATCATGTAATTAGAAACGCATCAAATTTGAATGTTGTACAAAAAGAGAGCTTCAATATGAAACATTAAGTCTCTGAGAATGAAATATACTACAGATTTCTGCAGTGCAGTCTTCCACATACAACAGACATAAACTTTGTGTGCTTAGATGGCTCTTCGGATTTTCTGACTTTTTTTCCTTCCTCTAATTGCTGGGAGTAAAAAACTCAAAAGATGATATTAAAATGCATGCCACTCATCTTCTCCAACCATAGATGCCCCAGTATTTGACTTGTATTCTTATTGCAGGTTTCCTTTTTATCTCATTTTCCGTAGCCTTATTCTGTTCTCTTTGTCTCTCTTTTTAAGGATAAGTATGAACTGGTTGAAAAAATGCTCTTGGTCTTTCTTTTTCTGAACCAGTCGAAAACGTTGATCTGTGCCATATTTCTCTGCAAATTCCTTAAAGGTGGTCCTAGAATGGAAAAGGAATAATCAAAGAATAAGCAAGGATTCTCATACATCTGCAAGCTGGGTCAATAGATATTTATGAATGAAGGCAAATATATGTGTCCCATAATAATGTTTCAGGATCCAGTCTGGGTAGGTCAAGGATGTCAAATTCAATTTCATTGAGAGCCACATCAGGGTTGTGTTTGACATCAGGGGGCCAGGGTGGGTGTGGCCATGTGGGTGTGGCCAGCTTGTCATCACTCATGTTGGGGCACCTGTGAGGGCCAGAGTGCTCTGCCAGCAAAAATGGGCTTGTGACTTCCAGTTTTGGCCGAGCTGGCCTCCTGCAACTCTCTGCCAGTGAAAAGGGACCCAGGCCTCCAGAGTTCCATTTTCAATAGCAGAAGCACCATGGGCTGGTCCTTTGCTGTTTTCCTGGAGGCTAGATCTTAGCACCTCATGGACCAGATCCGGCCTGCAGGCTTTGAGTTTGACATTCTTGGGATGAGTCATCAAGATCTGAGGTTTGGATTCTGCAATCGATGGTTATTGTCAGGATTCCAGTAGTCACCCCGAATTAAATCATGAGTCTTGAGCCAAACTTCCAAAACTTCAAAGGATTTAGTGGGAGTTAACATGTCCAGCACTGCCTGGGTGTAGCTGACTCTGAGACTCATAATTCATTTTCACCCTTGACCCTGGTTTTGCCCCAGCCTCTGGGTGTATCATAATTCATATTCTCCAATGAGGCACATCCATAGCCAAGAGTCATCAATCATATTCTCCAGTTAAAGTTTTGTAAGGCAGAAACATCGGTCACCTACTTATTATCTCTAAAAAACTATGTATGGAATGCCCTTTCGATTTCCAAGCTGGGAAGTACTGGATGGGACCAGTACAAACACATATAGGAGAATTTGTGAAATAATTTGTATGGCTAAATAAAGTGTGTATGGCATATGGAAATTCTGGCTTAAATTTCAATGATTGGCTTTATGTAAATTGTATTCAGGACCACACAGTTAAAAACCAGTTCTTATTGTGTGTGTGTGTGTGTGTGTGTGTGTGTGCTTTTCACATATAAGGTCCATAATAAATAGACAGAACTTTAATGACATGAGCAAGGCAGACATCTTGATTTTTGAAGGCCCTGCTTCATGCCGTCATGCAGTAATTTTTAGGCACCCCATGAAAATCACAGAAAGAATTTAGAATTTAGAATTTAAAAGGGATTTAGAAGGGATTATTCTATTTAAAGGGTCATATTTTTTTGAAGCATTGCAGGAAAAATGGATGAATCTAATCATTCTGATCTCTTTTTGAAATAATTTCCACCCCCACACCTGGTTTCCCTAGATATTTGCTTTCTAGTAGCTTGAAAATATTCGATTCAAGAAAAAAGGGCCTTTCCCCCCATGATCTTGACAGAGATAAATGTCATATTTCTAGAGGAACACAGAACATTTTTGTTTTAGCTTAAAAAAAGAAGACTTGCAAAGTGTTCCTGCTAGAGATAATAAAATAGAGATAATAATTGTTCACTTTACAATACAAGAAGCTAGTTTTCTGCAATATTAAGCGTCCGCCTGGGGAATTATCTTAAACTGTGAAAATGTGTCTTACGTGCTCTCATTTCTGGTCTTTGACTGAAATAAACTTTGACTTGACTTGAGTATCTGCCAGATGATATTATTTTTTAAAAAATGGAAATGAAAGGATGTATTGACCCAGTGATTAGCCCACATGTCCAAAACAAATAAAATGTCAAAAATACCCAGGGTTGGACTTAACATTCAGTGATAAAGGATATCAGTGTAGATAGGAAAGGGCATAGAGAACATCTTATCCATTTGATCTCTTGCAAATTGGTATTTTGTGATTGTCCTAGTTGTCATGGCAGCATTTTGCAACTATGTGATTTTAACATTCCTAATATTTGTGTGTTCAGTCTCTCTCTCTCTCTCTCCCTCTCCCTCTCCCTCCCTCTCTCTCTCTCTCTCTTTCTCTCTCTCTCTCCCCCCCCCCCCCTTCAATTCAGCTTTTGACTCCTGATGACTACCTAGATAAGTCTTTCTCATTTTCTTGGCAATATTTCTGAAGTATTTTGACACTGCCTTCTTTGTAGGGTTGCTTAGACCCAGCTACCTTCCTGCCGAATGCATGAATAGAACTCACATTTTCCCAGTTTCTGCTTGTTGCCTTAACCAAACTGTCTCTAATTAATTTTTATTACATTTGTATCCTGGATTTTGTTGAAACTCAAGCATAGAGCAGTTCTGTCCTATGTTTCTCCTCCCATAATGTGTGTGACTATAGTGGTGTGTGACCATAGTGGTGAAAAGACCAAAACATAGTGAAACCAATAATCAAAAAACCCTCAACAAATTGAAAAATAGCTATATATATATTCTTATTTCATCTTCAACAAAATAACTATAATGGTGCAGTACAAGTCAACCTTTTAAATTATTATCATAGTTACTTTCATTCTCATAAGTATTGAATAATTCTTCAATATTCTCCATATACAAAAAAATATAATACATTGTTAAAATCTGAAAATGTTTCCCTACATTAACATAGGAAGGTTTATAAAATTATTCAAACAATGAACAAGTTTTTCTTTATCTCTGTAATATAAATCTGTCATCATAAAATATCTTGATGATTCAAAATTACAAATAAGAATCATAACTTTATAAATGATTTTTAGATCCTGCTTTCCATGAAAGATCATGGAAAACAGCTAAACAAAACAGGCAACATTTTAAAATCTTATGTTTAGTGTGCAGTCACCATTATGAATGATAAATTCTTGTGTGAATATAATTTGGAATTTGTCAGAAGGCAGAAAAGACATTACTGATTTTATAATATAATAAAGTGTACTTGGGCATACAACAAGCATTAATCACGCTTGCAACTGGATCTGCTACTGCAAAGCATAATAAAATACAGTAATAGATTTTGACTGTTCAGTATATTTTATATACTGAGATAATATATTTAGTCAACTTGCTTACAATCCATGACAATGAATTAGATCTTCATTAACTGTTGGTTACTACATTAATATAGCTGCAGATATCAAATATGTTCCTGACATAAATTTTGCATTTTCTCTGTGTATTTGAACACAGAAACCTATACTGGACATGGAAATTAGCCTCTCTTGTATAATTTAGGGCTTAATAAGAAAGATTGTGGAGAAGGTTGACACTAACATGTAGTCAACCTTTCAAAAATTGGACCTTAGCTGTAATAGAACAATGGAAGAAAATCTGGTATGTTTTCTTTGAAAAAGGAAAAATGGGTAGAGAATAATAAAGAGTAGAGTATAATAAGCACCAATGGTTCTAAAAACATGTCTATGATTTGAGATGCCACTGAAAGTATCTTTATGTATTGTACCATCTATCAAAAGGCTGGCAAAATATTACAGTTCTATCATGTAAATTTATGCAACTATGATGGAATAGGGATTAATAAATATTTTTAAAAAAAATATCTAAAAAATTCACAAGATCTAGCAGTGGGGGTGTCATCTCTGAAGTATCAGAGTCTTTTGCAAGAATATTGAAGTTTGTGAAATTTGATAGTCTCACATGGTCTCAGAAGATGTCATCAGAAGATGACAAATATTTGTGTCCAGAACTCTAAGTGACGTTCATATTCAGAAGCTTGACTTCTGGCATAATCTCAGTTTCGTCACAAATCCACATTCAATTAGGACTTGCATCTGAAAGTTGCTTCATACCTCGGTGACAATTTAGATTCCTCAAGCAGCTTTTTAAATTCTTCTTTGGCTAGCAGTAGTTTGTTTTTCTTTTCCTTATATTCTTCTCTTATTCTCGTCTTGACAAACTGCTCAAATATCTTAAAGAAAGAGGAGAGGAGAAAGGAAGGTCACAAAACACCATTAAATGAGTTACCTGTGAAGACAGACAGTTCTTTAAAGCTACCTTTGAAAGTCTGTTGTTATTAAAATTATTTTATTGTCCCTCCCATAACTATATTTTTTATTTATTTAATTTTTATTAAAATTTTAAACACACACTCCCTGTGTTGGAGTAATGACTTTGTAAGTTGTTACCTGAAGAAAAACTTTTATTCAATTTTGGGTAATTTACCCAAATTTGGAAAGCAGCCCCTTACACTGTGAATATAAAAACTGCTTCACTAAATTTTGTGTAACCTGCATAGAATGTGGTCAATTTTGTATTTGTCTCCTGGGTCTTTCATTTGCAAAAAAAAAAGGAAGGCTTAATTATTTTTAGTTTTATTTGATGCTGTCTCTCCGTATTCCCACAAAGAACCTCTAGTCTAATGTAACATACAGGTAGTCCTCAACTTACAACAATTCATTTTGTAACTATTTGAACTTACAATGACACTGAAAAAAAAAAGACTTATCACTGTTTTTCACATTTATGATCATTGCGCCATTCCCATTCTCCATGGTCATGTGATCAAAATTCAGATGCATATCCTGGGGCCATGTGAGCATCTTTTGAGATCTTCTGACAAGAAAATTCAATGGTGAAGCCAGATTCACTTAACAATTATGTTGTTAATTTTATCAACTACAATGATTCCCTTAACAACTGTGATAAGAATAATATGGAGCAAAACACACTGAACAAATGTTTCACTCAGCAACATAAATTTTGGGCTCAATTGTGGTTGTAAGTTGAGGACTAGCTGTATTTTGGCAACCTGCTGTCCCAGAAACATATAACGAACATTGAAGATTTCTTGTTTCTCTATACTTAACACTAAGACTGGTACAATTTTAGCAAAAATACTCTTACCCCCTTTTTATTCATTTTATAGCTATGGATTGCATAATGAAGTGTCTTAGAGAAAACACAAACTTGAAATGAATATATGCGATGTGTTTGTATGTATGCATATTCTTCTGTGAAGATATCTGTTTAGCTTTAGAGTTTTCAAATTTTGTTTTTAGCCTTCACAGGAGAACATTTATCTCCAAGCTAGTAATTACACTTTCATTGACTTTCAGGAGTTGTATATATTAAGCTATGAATGGGGATGGGGATTAAGAAGCTTGACTCCATTTTAATGGATATATTCCAGTTCTATATTCTATGGTGAACAGCCTTGCAGCCTCAAATTTCTTCTTTGGTCATTTTGCATTGGGTTGGTGAGTTGTCTTCTATAAAGGCTGACCTTTTTTTTTTTTTTTTAAATGATTCAGTTGTATTGACTGCAATGACTCAGCATCTGATTACATTACTGCCACATATGCTGCTTGGGCCTCTCTTTAAAGACTTCCTAGGAGCTTAAGTTGGTACTGAATGCAGTGGCCCAAGAGCAATGGCCTCCAATTAGCTCCTAGGGACAATTTGAAGTGCTGGTTTTATCTTGTAAAACCCTCTATGGCTGGCGCTAAATTGCCTGTGGGATCATATTTTACTATTGGAGTCAGCTGAACAACTTTGATCAGGCTGGGAGACAAACTTGACTATCTCTTATTTTGGGAAGTGGAGCTGAAGGCTAAAAGTATTTAATTTCTGTGATAAGGTTGGCCCTTTGGAATGGGTTCCCATTGGAGATCTGCCTGTTTCAACATTATTGGCTTTCCCAAAGAAGTTGAAAACAGCTTTTCCATATTGTCTTTAGAATCTCAGCCAACTTATTCTTTTATAAAGTTTAATGAACTTGTAAGATTTTTTTTTACTTGATAGTTATGTTTTTATCACTGTGAGCTTCCAAGAGTCTTCCTTGGTTGTGCTGGGAGATGAATGAATGAATGAATAAACAAACAAACAAACAAACAAACAAACAAATAAGCAAACAAACAAACAAACAAATAAATAAATAAACAAAAGAAGGAAGGAAGCAAGCAAGCAAGTACTGGCTGTTTTTTTTCCCTAGCAGGTTCAACACAAGAATAGTTTTCAATTCAATTCAATTTATTGCAGTTATAGACCAGTATATATAATTTAAGAGTTAAAATACATTTGTAAAACAAACGAACAGCTACAAGTGAGATCCAGGATACAGCCTACATTAAATTATAATGCAAAAACTAAAATTAGATTAGTTATCTACAATTATGACACAGTCAAAGCATCTAAAACTATTAATATCAACAAAGGAAAAATATCGGGTGTTTAAATGAATCAGAGCTACAAAAAGGCATTTTGATGTACATGTATACCTAGCTACATGCATTATAAAAAGGTGTACTTAATCTATGAACAGTATCTGGCCATGGCCAATTCGGGTGACCAGGATATCACTAATTAGAGGTAGAATGAATCTGATTCAGATGTTTCCACACAAGAAGAAATGAAGAACATGTCCTGCAGTTTCCACCTCTCTGGAATCCCAGGAGCAAAGCCTTCCAGACAATTTCTTTTCATATTTACCATCTAATACTGCAGAGGGGAGAATATGGTAACCCAGCAATGATGAAATATTGGCCAAGTGTTTTGCCAAGTTTCTACTTCTAGTCCAAGTGACAGGAAGGATGTTAAAACTGTCCCCTCATCCTCCATTCTCAGAAGAGGGAAAGCAGTTGTGGAAGGAGCAAAAGAAACAGAGGAATCTGCCAATAAGGGGCCCTGTTAACCACTATTCAAACAAAGCAGCTGGCCATTACTGTCATCAGAATGGAGGGAAGATTTGAAATATGGGAGAAAAACCTTTCCAAGCCAGTTTTATTTCCAGCCAGTTTATCCACAGGAGGCAAGTGGTTAAAGGCTGAAATGCGGAAAAGTGGTTATTATAGTGTAGTTCATAAGGGAGAAAGATCAATCAACAAGTATTCATGTAAATGAGTCCATTGTGTATGTCTTGTTCAAATTTAGCAATAAATAATGTGATAGGTTATATCTGGCTATAAACTGAATTGTTTTCACAGAGATAATTTTAATTGAGTGTGCTTTTCTGCATGATAGTACTAATTTTTTTTTTTATAACTGTAGGATAGTCATAGTTAATCTATGTCCTTTTCAATGTAACTGATGTGTGAGCTGAGACAAAATGTCAATATAGAAAGAGAAAGTTCAATCCACGATCCAATTTCAATCCACCTAGTCCCAGAATAACTGGCTTCCATGGAAAGATTAGAGAGGAAACAATTTGAGAATTGTTCTAAATAACCAATATAAATACAAGTCATTTCAGGGCCAGAGTTCAATATTATGTATATGTTCATTTTAATGAGCAAATGAATTTCACAGTAATAGGCATTTGGTGAAGATCTGTGTTTAAAAGTTACGGCTAATTGCAACACCACCATTCATAACTCCCCTGCTTTATGCATTGGTTTAACAATATCACTTACTGTAGACTTATATATTGCTTCACAGTGCTTTATAGCTGTCTCGAAGCAGTTTACAGAGCAGCATATTGCCCCCAACAATCTGGGTCCTCATTTTACCTTCCTTGGAAAGCTGGGTCAACCTTGAGCTGATCAGAATCGATTAGCCTGCAATGCTGCATTCTAACCACCTCACCACTACAGCTCATATTGGGGGGAAACCAACATTGGTGTAAAACCAGTGTTCTCAACTTCAGCATCTTTAAGATGTATGGACTTTGATTCCAGAATTCCTCAGCACAGTGGATGCAGAATTCTGAGAGTTGGTCCAAACATCTTTAAAATGCTATAGTTGTGAAATACTGGCCTAGAAGATGCAGAACTAAAATTCAACAATATAGAAGATTCCAAGTAAAACAGTATTTTACTATTTTGGATTCCATGTAGAAAATAGTTTGCAGCATAGCTTAATAGTGCTGGGAAAAACCTGTCACCAAGGGTGGAATGTTTCTTCTCGACCAGGGGTGTCAAGCTCGTGTCATCACAGCATTGGCAGCATCACATGATGTATTGGGACTTTTTTTCTTTCACTAAATCAGGCGGGGGCATAGCCAGTGTGTGATGCATCTGGCTCATGGGGTGCAAGTTTGACAGCCCTGTTCTCGACCAATAATGAAACAGATCAATAGGTTAGGTTTCTATAAGTCTGTACATTTTCATAACATATTTTTACAGAATACAGAGTTGGAAGGAACCTTGGAGGACTTCTGGTCCCTGTTCAAACAGGAGACCCTTTACCGTTTTAGACAAAAGGCTGACCAGTCTCTTCTTCAAAATTTCCATGATTGTAACACCAACAACTTTTCCACTGGTTGATTGTTCCCACTGTCAGGAAATTTCTCCTTAGTTCTTTGGTGCTTCTCTCTTTTTCAGTTTCCATCTGGTGCTTCTTGTCTTGTGTTCAGGTGCTTTGGAAAATAAGTAGACTCCCTCTTCTTTGTTGCAGCCCCTCAAACATTAGAATACTGCTATCATGTCACCCTTAATATTTTCAAACGAATGTCCAAAGGATGCATAATTGATGAAAAATAACTGCACTCAACTGATTCTGTTATGTGCTAGCTAAAAACTGGAGGACTTCTGTTCAAAGGGGATTTGTGATCCATCATTGGAATCTCAATGAGAGAACTAAATTGATCCCAGGAAGGTGGTTTCAACAGAAATTCCCAAAGAAATAACTTGCCATTCCAAATTCAAGGCTTGACCTTGTCCAAGAAGCTTTTAGACACACAGCATGGCATGCTTAGAAAAGAAAGTTTACTGAATATTAGGATGAAGTCTTATAAAATCATTGATTGTACTCTGGTGGTTTGAGGAAGTGGATTCTCTCTTATATCCCTGGATGGTTAAAATTCATTGCCTCTTTCCTGCCAGTTTCAGAGGGTTGCCTGCAGTGCTTTGCCTGGACTTGAAGTTGAATAGCTGTTGTTATACAATTGACATCTCTTCACTGAGAACCACAGCTCCCAGTCTGAGTTTCAGAGGAAGCAGCAATGTTCATTGATTTCCCCTACAATTCCAGATTCAACATGCAGGCCAGAATGAACTTAAACAGCTTCACAAGAAATCCAGTAAATAAACTAATATTTATTGAAGAAACTAGGAAGCCTTAGCCTGCATTCTTAGCCTGCATAAATTCAATTAATTAGCTCTTTTGCATTTTATTTACAATGTTTTTCCAAAATTACATACTTTGGATCTCCTTTTTGAGTCTTGTCTCCATCCATCCATCTTTTCCATCTGTAACTGTTACATTTGCTGTTTATGTTGCTTTTAATTAACTGTGCAAGAACTGAGTCTTATACCCTTAACGTAATGCTTTATGCATGTGTGCACAAATGCACACTTACACACCAGGAAATCCTTCAGAACCCTGCAATGAGTAGACCTAGGCACTGCAAAAATGAAAGAGGCCTTAACTGAATAATTGAATAAAAATAATAATGTCTAAATCAGTACTGTATGCTATTTATGCTTGCCAAATTGATGACAGTATATTTTTGAATATTTCTGGGAACATGAATGAGAAGGTTCTGTCATGTTTTACTTTGGAGTTCAACAGAAAGCTGGATGGCCACAGCTTTTTAATGTTGTTATACAGGGATCTGAGGAAATGGAATAGTCTTATCCCCTTTTACATGATAGATGATGAAAATGACCTTTGGCACAAATAGGTTTTTGTTGCTGTTTTGCTTTTATATCAGTTTTATTATAGTTTTCTAGCAAGTGGATATTCAAGCATACATGAGTAGTAAAATTATATAAAAAAATATTAAAATAGTACAGAAACCAATCTAGAAAATAACACAATGAATACGATCAAAAACCAGGAGGCCTCAAAAATTGAGAAAACTAGATGTCTGATATCCAAGTTTCTTCCAACAAGTTAGATGCAGCTACAGCCAAGGCAAATAGATTTTGCTTGTGCTTATGAGAAATTGAGTTTTTTTCCCAAACAATCATCTTTACAAAAGATTGATCAATCCAAATATAATAATTTGATAGATTCTTTGGATCAGAGCCACCATGTTTTACAAACATAAGAACAGAAAATACATTTTTTCATATGGTTTTTTTTTTACTTTCAAGTTTTTCTAAAGCACATGCAAAGATAAAACCCTCACTTAGAATGTGGTAAACAAGCACTTTTAATTGTCAGAGGAAACAGCCTTCCTTGAAATCAGAAGGAGATGATCACATAAAATTGATAAAATGGCTCTTTATTCCAAATCTAAGTCCTTAAGAGGCAATATTATATCTATAAACAAAGTTCACCCATTGTGATGACCCAGGGTGGGATACCAAACAAACACAGTCACAGAAGTCACAGGCGAAGCCCCTTTTATTCCTTCACTTTGCTTCCAACCTCCAAATATCTTTGACAAAAAAACAAGACAAAAAAACTCCCACACAAACAGTTGCAAGAAGAAGGAAAAATGCAACACAAACCAGGCATGATAAGGGCTGGAGGATGTCCACAGATAACACACACTGGAAAGAACGTCAAACTCAGAGAGGAATATAAACTAGAGATATTTACACACTTTGTTTCCAGCATTCACCAGTACACAGGTCCAAACTTTTATTCAGTTGTCACAGCTGCAGCCCATGAAGAGAGGATCAAGGCCCTTTCCTCCTGAGGAGACCACATCTCTCCCTTATCGACTCCTCCCTGAATGCCCTAGGATGGATAGGGGATGGGTCTGGGTCCTCCTCTGACTGCTCAGCCAAGCATCCTCCACAACCTCCGGAGCCACATTTCCATTCCCTGTCGGTTTTTCTGCCTCTCCCCCAGAGTCAGTCTCCACCAGGGGCATGATACCCATTGAATGCTGATAGAATTGTAATATCATTCAGCTTCCCCCAATGACTTTGCTTGTCAGAAACCAGCTGGGGAGGTTGCACATGGTAAACACATGACCCATGGATGCTGCAATCATCATAAGTATACATCAATTGCCAAGTGCCTGAATTTTGATCACATGACTGTGGGGATACTACAATACTTGTAAGTATGAGAACAAGTGTAAGTCACTTTTTTCATGGATGCACATGAATTTTCTCCAAAATACTTCCATATCTATCATCATGATTTTCTACTTATATGAAGTAGGATAGCAGATATGGACTGCAAGAATATAAATGATGGTGAGACAGCACCAATAAATTTTTTTAAAAAAAAAACACCTTTTGGTTGCCACTAATTTTTCATGTTGCAAGCCAGATCCTTAGCAATAATTTCTCAGGGAGATCTTCAACTCAACCATAACTCCATACACATTAATCAAAAATGTTTCAGATGGACATCAAACTTCAGTTTATTATCCTATTCCACACAATATGCAGGTTGGTTTTTAATGTTTCCTAAAATTTGTCCACCACCCATAATCAAAGAGAATTCATTTATTGTTAGTTCTGGAAATCTGCACAAAGATGTAGCTTTTAGCCTTCCCATCATTTAATAATGCATATTCTTTCTGACTTTTGACAACTATATCTTATGGTTTGCCAGTTTAACAGAACGTACACTAAAAGTGAGCCAAATAAACCAGCTTTGTGCTTTAATCTTTCAAAAATAGCAAATTAAGATGTATAAGGACTCATGTAATGCCTTCATCAAATATTGTTTTTTTTTACTTAGTAATCCAAAAATATCAAATAAAACTTTGGTCTTTTAATCTAAGAAAACTGATAAGAATGTTTTATATTGGTCAAGTGACCAAAATATGCAGAAGAAAAAACACATCTTCCTTCTCCTGTCCTTACCATTCTCTCTATAGAGAGAATTGAAAGCATCATGTCATATTATATTACTGTTTGGTTTGGCAGTGTTACTATTTTGAACAGGAAGGCTCTGCAAAGAGTGATGAGGAAAGCAGAAAATATTATTGGAAGTTCACTTCGTTCTATACAGGACATGCATCGAAGTACTGCTTGTCCACGGTATTGACATAAATACTATATATACATCCTTTCCATGACTGGGTTTTCTTTGTTATGTTCAGGGAGGAAGCTTTGCTGTTATCTGAAGCAGAACATTCAGATTCTGTAAAAGTACCATATAACATCAACCTTCTTAAAACTCTTTTTTCTGCTATGTATTCTAAATGGGCTGTGATTAAAATGTATGTATGTATGTATGCATGTATATGTATGTATGCACACACACACACAAAAACACACACACACAAATTTTCTTTTAAGAGTGGGCATCAAAATGTGATTTTTAATGTGTGCCAGCGTGCACACAGAAAAAGTAACACTAAAAATTAAATTATCTTAAATGAAGTTCATGCACCAATGTTTCAAGTTAATGTCTATAATGCAAAATGTCACTGCTCATTAAATGATTATCTATATCATGCATCTGCTTAATAAATGAAAGGATATTAAAAATTGTTGGAATAACTAGATTGGGCCTTTCTTTACTTCTGTCACCAAAAGAAATAGAGAGTTCCCTGTGCTGTGTGGAATATTCAGATCTACTGTTAGCTCCTTATTCCAAATCCTCACAATCATTTTAGAGTAAAAATGCAGCTATGCTTTGATAAAATATATATTTAGAGATATCTCATCAAAATATGTAAATTTAATATCAGTTTTTAATAAATAGAAGATAAATTATATAGGTGTATCTGTATATATATGGATCTTTGGTTATTCGGGTTTTCTCCCACGTAAAATTGGAAGTATCTAGGCAATGTTCGATGAAGTCTCATTCATCATCTTCAGGCTTGTTTCTTCGGCTCTGTGCTTCTCAGAGTAATGTGAGCTTGCAGCTGCTTCTTCCTTTTAACTGCTAGTAAAAGCAATTTAACTACCAACCATTTGGAAACCTGCCCTCAATAATAAACAAATACCTAACATGAAGAATGACACCAGACCCACACCCACAAGATGTTACCACCACACTTCCATGTAGACAAAAGACTCATACCCACACAGAAGATGATACACAACCACGGACCAGAAGCCGTACCACAGCTGCACCACTACCCGCTTCAAACCCCTCTGACCCATACAAGAAGTGAACTGACACCCACCATGAAGATGTGGCATGACCACAAACGTGAAGCCAAACAACAGAATCACAACTCACCAGCTCAAATCCCCCAGCAACTAGGTGGGGGCTTGGTTGTGCTCAGGTTAGTCTTAGTTGCTTGGGGATTTGAGCTGGTGACCTGTGATCCTGTTGTTTTGCTTCATGTTCATGGTTGTGCCACATCTTCATGGTGGCTTTCAGTTCGCTTCTTGTATGGGTCAGAGGGGTTTGAAGCAGGTAGTGGTGCAGCTGCGGTACGGCTTCTGGTATGTGGTCTTCTGTGTGGGTGTGAGTATTTTTTCTACATGGAAGTGTGGTGGTAGAATCTTGTGTGGCACTCGTGGGTGTGGGTCTGGTGTCATTCTTCATGTTAGGTACTCGTTTATTAATGAGGGCAGGTTTCCAAATGGTTGGTAGGTGGGAGGTATCATCTTGTTTATTCATGCTGTGTGGGCATTTTTCTATCTCTATGGCTTCTCTGATTATTCTGTTGTTGAAGTGTTCGGTTTTGGCGATAGTTCTGGTATTTTTAAAGTCAATTTCATGTCCTGTGGCTTTGAGGTGTTGGACCAGGGAAGAGGTCAGTTCTTCTTTTTTGATTGAGTTCTTGTGTTCTTCAATATGTGCACTTATTCTTCTGTTAGTTTGCCCGATGTATGTGGTGGGGTAGGTAGTGCAAGGGATTTTGTATTCTCCTTGGTTTTCTAACTTGATTTTGTCTTTAGGGTTTCTTAGGATGGTAGATATTTTTCTGTTTGTGCAGAATGCTGTTTAATGTTGTGTTTTTGGAGGATCTTGCTGATTTTGTCTGTAGTGCCTTTTATATATTGGAGAAGGGCTTTGCCATTCTCTTGTTCTCTGTCTTGGCTTTTGGTTGGGGTTACTTTTTGGATTAGGTGGGTAATCTTCTTTTTTTGGAATCCATTGGCTGTTACTACATTGGTGAGAGTGTGTAGTTCGGTTTTTAAGTGTTGTTCATCGGCTAAGCATTTTCTTCGGGAGATGAGTGTCTCGGCTACGGAATTGATCTGTGCTGGGTGGTGGTGTGAGAGTGCATGTAGATAGCAGTTTGTATGTGTTTTCTTCTGGTAGATGGTGTATCCTAGGGAGCCATTGGATTTTTTGTACACTAAGACATCTAGGAAGGGAAGTTGATGGTTGGCTTCTGTTTCCATGGTGAATTGTATTTTGGGGTGCAGGCTGTTGAGGTGTGTGAGGAAGTTGTTCAGTTTTTCTTTTCCGTGTGGCCAGATTATGAAGGTGTCATCTATGTATCTGAGCCAGAGTTTGGGTTTGTGATCATATTTTTCTAGAGCTTGTGTTTCAAAGTGTTCCATGTAGAGGTTTGCGATGACAGGTGAGAGGGGTGATCCCATGAGTGCTCCTTCTATTTGTTTGTATTTTTGTCCATTGTAGGTGAAGTATGTATTGGATAGGCAGTGGTTGGTAAGATCTAGGATGTACTTGGTGGGGTTGTATTTGTTTTGGATGGCTGTCAAGGCTTCTTTTATAGGCACCTGGGTGAAGAGAGATATGACATTGAAGCTCACTAGTAGGTTGCTGGGTTGTAAGTTTTGTTTCTTTATGATCTCAATGAACTGGAATGAATTTCTTACATGTGAGTTGATGGATTCTGCGTAGGGCTGTCGCTGTTTGGTGAGAAATTTGGCTAAATTTTGTAGAGGTGAGCCTATGGAGCTGACTATTGGACGTAGTGGGGTTCCTTCTTTGTGTATCTTGGGGAGACCATAAAGCTTAGGGCATCTATCGCCAAAACTGAACACTTCAACAACAGAATAATCAGAGAAGCCATAGAGATAAAAAAACACCCACACAGCATGAATAAACGAGATACCTCCCTCCTACCAACCATTTGGAAACCTGCCCTCATTAATAAACGAGTACCATACATGAAGAATGACACCAGACCCACACCAACGAGTGCCACACAAGATGCTTCCACCACACTTCCATATAGAAAAAAGACTCACACCCACACAGAAGATGAGACACGATCACGGACCAGAAACTGTACCGCAGCTGCACCACTACCTACTTCAAACCCCTCTGACCCATACAAGAAGTGAACTGACACCCACCATGAAGATGTGGCACGACCACGAATGCGAAGCCAAACAACAGGATCACAGCTCACCACTCAAATCCCCCACCAACTCAGACTAACCTGAGCACAACCAAGCCCCCACCTGAACAGAACACACCCCCAGCCAATCAGAACACAGCCAACCACCCTACCAATCAGAACACAGCCAAACCCCCAACCAATGAGAACACACCTCCCAGCCAATCAGAACACAGTCAAGCCCCCACCCAATCAAGTCACACCCCCACTAGCAGTTAAAAGGAAGAAGCAGCTACAAGCTCACATTACTCTGAGAAGCACAGAGCTGAAGAAACAAGCCTGAAGATGATGAATGAGACTTCATCAAAACGTTGCCTAGATACTTCCAATTTTACACGGGAGAAAACCCGAATAACCCGAATGTGTGTGTGTGTGTGTGTGTGTGCAGTTCAGTTTCCTTCAGGTATTATCCCACATCATTGTAGTGCTTTTAAAGTTGTAGCAACGTTTCAGCAGAATCTCATCTGCCATCATCAGGCTTCTGTATTGAGTTTGTCTGTGAGTCAGGCTATCACAGGCTATTTCAATTTTAAATTTGAGGCTAGCCTACGCTGTGCCAGAATGATTTTTTTCTTCATCCTGGTATACGGTGATGGCACACTAGGTGATGGCACACTATACCTAGATGGCACACTAGGACACACCATATATCAGAAGAAAACACACACCTACCGCTACCTTAACGCCCAATCCCACCACCACCCAGACTCCCAACCAATCAGGATGTAAAAAAAACCATCCTGGGACAGCAGTAGGCTAGCCTCAAATTTAAAACTAACGGCTGTGATAGCCTGACCCACATATGGACTCAGTACAGAAGCCTGATGATGGCAGATGAGATTCTGCTGAAACGTTGCTACAACTTTAACAGAAGTACAATGACGTGGGATAATACCCGAAGGAAGCTAAACAGCACACATGTAAGTACCCGCGAAAACCTAAGAAAACATATATATATATATATATATATATATATATATGTGTGTGTGTGTGTGTGTGTGTGTGTGTGTGTGTGTGTGTGTTATTCCTAACAGACAGGAAGCAGCAAGTGAAGCTAGGCAGAATCACATCTGACACTGTACAATTAGCACAGGGCCCCCCCAAGGCTGTGTGCTTTCTTCGCTTCTATTCTCCCTATATACCAATGACTGTATCTCAAACTAACCATCTGTTAAAATACTGAAGTTTGCAGATGATACAACAGCGATTGGTCTCATTCAAGATAACAACAAATCCGTATATAGACGGGAGGTTTGTACATCTTACCTCATGGTGTAACAGGAACAATATGGAACTGAAAACACTCAAAACCATAGAAATGGAGGAAGACTTTAGGAGAAACTGTCCCATACTACCACCTCTTACAACACTAGACAACACAATATCAACAGTAGAGACCTTCAAATTTCTAAGTTCTATCATATCACAAGACCTAAAATGGACACCTAATATCAAAAATGTCATCAAAAAAGCAGAACAAAGAATGTTCTTTCTGTGCCTTCTCAGAAAGCTCAAACTGCCTAAGAAGCTGCTGATAAAGTTTGACAGAGGAATTATTGAGTCCGTTATCTGCCCCTCTATAACTGCAATCCAACAAGACAGACACAGACTTCAGAGAGTAATTAGGACTGCAGAAAAGACAATTACCACCAACCTGCCTTCCATTGAGGATCTGTATACTGCACAAGTCAAAAAGAGGGCTGTGAAAATATTTACAGACCCCTCATATCCTGGACATAAACTGTATCAACTTCTACCCTGTGATTGAACCGGGGCATGGCACACAGGCAACACAGTCAAATCAGCAAGAAAAGTCCCTTTAATACTTTCAACTTTGCCTCTAGTGTCCAGTTAGCTTCGGATGGAGAAAAAATTCTCCCTAGAACAGTTTTTAAGTGGAGGAAATTCACTCCCAAAACAAAGTACATACAAACTGTGAATAAAAAACCATACAAACCACACTGCAGCAATTAACTTGACAAGTCAGGAGAAGGAATTGCAGACTTGAAAGCACAAAACCTACAGTTGGAAAGATGTCAGGAACCCAGAGAAGCCTCAACAATACCAGATAATTCATTATTTGCTCCCAACAACTTTGCTGTGTACAGCTTCCCTTTTTAAACACTGTGTTCCCATCTGCAACTCATGAAGGGAATCAGGGCCCTTTTCTCCCCTGTAAGCCATGCAACTCACTTTGCTCCCTTCTCCATTCCTCCAAATGTGCCCTAGGATAAAGAGGAGGTGGGCCTGAATTTTCCTCTGAATTCTCTCTCCCTTGCCCTACCTCTTCCCTGCTCTGCCCAGTCAGCCTTTGCCCTTCCCCAGTTTCTTCCCCAGCCAATGGAGTCACACTCCCACTCCCTGTCAGCTGCTTGGCCTCCCTCTCTGAATCAGTTTCTGACAGGGGCATGATATATCCTCAAAATGATGCTATAGAACACTGCATACCAGAACAACTAGACACAGGACAGTTTTTTCCCAAATGCCATCACTCTGCCAAACAAATAATTCCCTCAACACTGTCCAACTATTTACAAAATCTGCATTACTATTAATCTTCTTATCACTTCTTATCACCCATCTCCTCCCCTCCCACTTGTGGCTGTATGACTATATCTTTATTGCTTGTATCCTTACAATGTATATTGATGGTTTCTGAGTATGATTTGATTGCTTATTGTTCCCTATGACTATTATTAAATGTTGTACCTTATGATTCTTGACTCTTGATGAATGTATCTTTTCTTTTATGTACACTGAGAGCATTTGCACCAAGACAAATTCCTTGTGTGTCCAATCACATTTGGCCAATAAAGAATTCAATTCAATTCTATTCTATTCTATTTTATTCTATTCTATTATTTTTAAATTATTTTGTCGGCATCAACAAAGAGTCAGTCACATAATAAAGGTATTATTCAACTTGTAAATAGACTATGGCAAAAAAAAATGCAACAAGCACCAATTTGCAGTATATTTTGGCACACATGAAAGAAAATCATGGAAACTTCCCTTCTTATTATATCAAATTTACTAAAAATAAAATTATAATTAATGGCCATAAAAACAAATTAGATTTCTGCCCATCCATGACAACCAAAATCAGTTTAAGATGGTCACCTTAATCTGCATAATAGTAGCAACAGCTTTGATAGAAAATCCTTCTCTTCAGCCAGCGTCATATTTTTCAAGCTGGTATGCTCAAGAACATTAAAAACCTATTGAGAATCTATGATTTTTCAGATGTTGCAGAACAATTTCTAGCACCCTTCACCACAGTACTGCTGGGAATTGTAATTCAACCATATTTGGGAATCACAAGTCCTTCTTCTATGCAATGAAAAAAAGAATGGCTCAACTGAAATTATTTTTGTTGAAAGCATGGTATTAAATGCTAGATACAACATGTAACCTATGTAAGATAGAAACCTTTGAGGATAATCCTCAGAGGCATTCCAATATAGTCTGTGAACTAACTCTCTTAACACAACAAATAGGCAACTATTAAATGTATAGGACATTTTGCATTAGTTATTGTTAATTAAACTCAAAAGTTTAAAATATCTTGAAAACACAAGATACACCCAATTTTATACACATACACATATCATGATTACTGAAGATGTCTTATGCAACCCAAATTAAAATGTAACATGCATTTTATAAAATGTTATCACTTGTTGGTGATAACATCTGATCATAAAATGCTCTCTCAATAAGGGATAATCTGAGGCTTTCTTCATTGAATCAGGTGAAAGCTGACTGAAATTTCCCTGGCTATAAAAATGTGTGATTTAATAATACCTCACTTTTGATATAGTGCACTTCTTTACTGATGTTGTAAAAATGACAATATAATTTGAACTTTAATGAAATTATTTACAGTATATTATTATTAAAATTTTATGATCCATTTTACATTATATTCTATATTTTAAAAAAGCTACCAAAAAAAGAACTCACCTGTTTACGTTCTTCTGAGTTTAGTAGAAGATAACGTGGATCAAACACAATTTTATGAAGTTCTTTTTCCCATGTGGAAAATGCAGAGACCTGAAAAAAATGTTACATAGTATATAAACAAAGTTGAAAGGCTTGAGACTAAAATAGCAATAGCAATAGAACTTAGACTTGTATATTGCTTCACAGTGCTTTACAGCGCTCTTTAAGCGGTTTACAGTCAGCATATTGCCCCCAATCTGGCTCCTCATTTTATCTACCTTGGAAGGACGGAAGACAAAGTCAACCTTGAGCTGGTGAGAATTGAACTGTCAAACTGCAGGCAGCTGGCAGTCAGAAGAAGTAGCCTGAAATACTGCATTCTAACCACTAACCACTGTGCCAGTATGACACAGTAGGTATCAATATCTTTATTAAAGAAATATTACAGTGTACAATGTTTTGAATGATATCATCAATCATCTACATTATTATTGTAGCACAAGCAAAAAAAAATATCACAGGAATTTAGATTAAAAAGAAAATGAACTATATGAAATAGGAAAAAGAAATGAGTTGTTTCCTTGGACAAGAAATTAAATAAAAAGTGAACATTTTGTTTAAAAAGAACTGAAAGCATGCTGTCATATTCAGTAATTGGGAATCTAATTATAGAATGATTATGCCCATATGATTATGCTACATATATGATTTACTTTTTTAGCAAATGTTCTTTATCCAGCATGCATTCAGATGAATACTTATTCATCTTTTACTCTTTCTTCACATGTTCAGGTTTTGTTCAGAGGTTTTCTGAATATTTCAGCAATTCAAGAGGCTTCAAACTGAAAAGATATTGGAATAATTCACCATCAAAGTCACTGACCCTCAATTGGTCTCCACATACATTTTCCATTCTCCTTTAGTGAAAAGTGCTAAAAAGTTAACCAAGTTTATGTACAGCATAGTCTTAAATTCATGAGAGGACAATTCCTTTATTAGAACAAACCAAAATATCACCAAAAATAGCACAATCTCAAGAATCTTCAGGCTACAGCTTGGGTAAGGGAGTTAGCTGCACTTTCATAACTGACTCTAGGAGTCATATCCAGTAGGCTTGGGGTGTCAGACTTCAAAAACCAAGATAGACATTCTGAGTTGCTTCAAATCAGTTTCCTTTATTGTTCCTCACCTGTAGATAGCAATCTTTCCAAACTAAACCCAATACTTGCACCACTAAAGTTATAACTCTAAGAACTCCTAGAGAGAAGCTCTCTTGACCCTCTTCCTCTCAACCAAACTATCTGGACTTCACTGTCTCTTGCTTCTCTGGAATATAATACTTCCTGCCTGGGAATTCAGACTAGATTCCACACAGGGCCAGAGATCCAATAGTGGTAGTCTTCATTTAGTGACCACAATTGGAATTGGCAACTTGGTTAAGCAAAGCAGTTCAGTGAACATCATTATAATTTTATTCAGGCTGTCCTTTGCTTTAGAGCAGGTGTGCCAAACTCAAGAGCTGGGGGTTGGATCTGGCCCATGGGGTGCTTAGATCTGGCCTGAAGGGCCTCCCTGGAAACAGTGAAGGGCCAGCCCGAGATGCCTCTGCCAGTGAAAATGAAGCTCAGGAGAACTGCAGGCAGATACTCCCGAGCTCTGTTTTTGCTGGCAGAGGGTTGTGGAGGCCACCACAGTCAAAACCAGAGCTTGGGAGCCCGTTTTCACTGGCAGAGCAGTCAGACCACAGGCACCCTCAACATGAGTGACATCAAGCTGGCCATGCCCACCCCAGTCCCCTGAGGTCAAACACAACCCTGATGTGGCCCTCAATGAAATCAACTTTGACACCCTGCTTTAGAGCATCAGAAAGATATGGTCCAAATAGTTGGATGAGCCCAAACAGCAGGAAATATTTCATGAGGAAGCAAAAAAAAAAAAAAAGCTTTCATTTAAAACTGATTAGAATCTTCTCAGTGTGAAAAAGAAAAGCAAGTACAAAGATGGGTTCTAATCAATTAATTAAAGGCATAAAACTGTACTTGTTACCTTGTGGTTAACTTTTTAGAGACCATGAAAAATAGCAGCTCAGGAAGACATAGATTGCTTAAGCAATGTCTCTGTTCTGCAGGGGTCAATTTTGTGACCAATGTCCACATTTCTCTTCTCCACTCCGAAAGAAATGGAGGCATTAGTCACAAAGTTTATATTTCAGCACTACTATAACTATGAATAGTTGTTTCTGATGCAGTTGCTAAACAAGGATTACCTGTATGGTAGAATATGTAGCAGACAGGTATACAGTACAAATTATCACACTTCATTATTAAATAATATCCAATTTCCACCCGTAACTATTCTTTTTTAAAAAAAATTAAAATAAAGTTTATTTAAGTTTCATATATTTAAAACATTTAAAAAGAAACAAACAAATATATAAACAAATATAGATACATATATACATTTTGCAGCAGGTATTGAGCATTGGTTACATTTTTCTTTTCTTTTTTTCTTTTACCCCATAACATTGACATGATCTACCCTGTTACAACATCTTCCTCATTCTTTTAATGTTTTAATTTCACAGAATACTTTATGATTAAACCACCCGTAACTATTCATTAGCATCTGGTGATTATGCCAGAAAACATAATTTTATATACTAGATTTTAATCAATAAATATACATACTACAATTAAAAGCATTATTTTTAGCATGTCAAATGCTTAGGCTTGCATTTATTGCAACTGTCTCGCACAGCTACTCCTGCCTTATGTCCTCTTAATCTTACTTATTTACAAGTCTTTACTTCTAATGGAAAATGTGGCTATTATTTCTGAAGAAAAATCAAAGTATAAGGATTATAATGTGTGTACAGGGAACCCCCCCCCCAAAAAAAAAAATCCACCACCAATTTTAATGATTTATGGTATACTTTAAAAAGATATGGGATAAATCTATAAGATGGCTTTCAAAGCAACTTGCTAGTGACATAAGATAAAAATAAGTGCTTAAAAAGCCTCTGAAGGCTAGCATGAGCACCCAATTAATTTCAAAACACATTTCTTTCCTAGATGCTATAATTACTTTTCTAAGTTATCAATGCATCCAAACATTTTAGAGCAAAAGCTGCTTCTATATAATGTACATACATGCATTTCAGATATTTGGGCAGAACATACCACAACATTGTTTCCCTTCCAATCAGCATCCTGCCAAAATGAAGAGTGTTGATTACATTATAAGGGTCAGTGGGATTTCCCTTGTAGGCCTGGAATTTTAAGTATTTCTATTGTAGGGTGAAATATACCAAAAATACTAAACTCAGTGAGTTCTATTAGCTCACAGCTGCTAAATAAATGCCTGTATAGTGGGTCAATAATTTTAATGGACCAAAATGATTTCTTTCACAATTTAACCATATAGTTTTATGATATCTTAGTGATGAGCTTAAAAGAAGATCCTCATGAAGAATATTGTACAATTAAATGTATATTTAATAGTTTAGAGGTATAGATACTGTAATTATTTAACATTAGGCAGATATCAGAAATTGGAATACGCATGAAACTCAACACACTGACATAGCTTCTCCAATGATAAGATTTAAAATTGTCCAGTCTGCTAGCTTCTAGATGTATTTAACATTTATCACTAACTATGATTTTATATTTCCTGTCTTATTACCTATGCTGAGTGGAAATTATGGAGCTGCAAACCAAGCATCTGGTTGTGGAAACTTACTAATGGATACAGCAATACTTGAGACAGCATAAGCGTAAAACATAGAAAAACAGAGTTTGAAGAGACCTTGGAAGTTTTCTGCTTGAGCAGAAGACCTTATACCATTTCAGATAAATGGTATGGTCCAGTGTCTTTCTGAAAGCCTTCAGTGATGGAGCACCCACAACTCTTGAAGGCAAGTTATTCCATTGGTGAATTGCTCTGTTAGGAAATTTCTACTTAGTTCTAGTTTCCAACCACTGTTTCTTGTTTTACCTTTTAGTGTTCTGCACAATAATTTGACCCCCTTGCCTTCTACAAAGATGAGAGAGTCAAATAATTAGGTAATTTGAGTTCCTCAAATATTGGAACAGTGCTATCATATCCCCTTTTGGCATTTTGGAAAATAGTTTGACACCTAGTCCTTCTTTTCATTAGACTAGACATAACCAATACATGGATAGGATCAAGAAACTTGATAAGCACAAATCATGTTTTTATTGTTTCCTTTTTAAAAAGCTAAATGGCAACAACATAATAGCAAACAGTGGAGTTATCTATTGATAAGAACATATTAACAACCAATGTAAACAGTTAATCTGTTGCAATGTACCTATTACATATATTAAGATGATATCATGCTGCCCAATAGTACAGGAAACAGGAAAACCATAGGCAATTTCTTACCCCTCTTTCCAAAAGCATATCTCGAAAATGGGCAATACGTTCCTCCAAGGGAAGGGTAATCTGATGTTCTGATGTTTTCAATTTTTTCTCTTCCATTGTTATTTTTTCTAGCTCAGTATTCTGTGAATTTTCCAACCTTAAATAATAGAAGAGACACACAATGTGATATATGTGTTTTTAAACTCATGGTAAACTTTAAAGTGCAGGAACATCTTGGAAAAAATAAGCAACATATTTTTTTCTGTAGTGAATTTGGAAAGTAGCTGCTAAATTTTAATCTGAGACAATGTGTTTGCCTAAATACCTCACTGCTACCCTTCAAAAAGACCTTGACTATGTATCAGAATGGTCAAACAAATGGCAACTTCAGATCTCAACAAATAAATGCACTGCCCTACATATTGGCAAAAAAAGAAAAATTCAGAAAATAAAATACAGGCTGAATAGTCAAGATCTTATTGACGATCCTACAACTACGTAGCCTATAACTACATATCCTATAACTACATAACCAAAAGGCATTAAGAGTTGTTAATCTAATCCTACATAGCTTCTTCTCTGGTAATATCACACTACTAACTGGAGCATACAAAACATTTGCTAGACCAATACTCGTACACAGCTCATCAGTCTGGAACCCACGTTACGTATCTGATATTAGCATAGTTGAGAAAGTCCAGAAATATTTCACAAAAAGAGTTCTCCACTCCTCTACTCGTTGCAGAATACCTTATGCCACCAGACGTGAAATTCTAGACCTAGAAAATCTAGAACTACACTGCCTTCAGTCCGATCTAAGTATGGTATATAAAATCATACATTGCAATGTTCTAACCTGTCAATGAATACTTCAGCTTCAACCATAACAACACAAGAGCAAACAATAGATACAAACTCAAGGTTAATCACAACAAACTTGATTGCAGTAAATACAACTTCAGCAATAGAGTGGTCAATGCCTGGAATACTCTACCTGACTCTGTGGTTTCTTCCCCAAACCCCAAAAATTTTAATCTTAGACTGTCTACTATTGACCTCACCCCTTTCCTAAGAGGTCTGTAGGGGGAGTGCATGAGCGCACCAATGTGCCTACCATCCCTATCCTATTGTTTCTTTTATTTTTATTTTTTATTTTTCTTATATGTATCCATGTATTCACAACTATGTTTTTACTTATACCTATTATTTTGTTAGCAATTGACAAATAAAAATAAATAAAATAAATAAATGTTATTTGGTTAATTGCAACACAACAAAACTCTGGTGTTAGAACAAACTTTGAATCCATTTAAAAACTGGCTTTTTTCAAATATTCTAAAAACATGTGCAGGAAAAGTGCTTCTACCAGCATTCTCCTTCCAAGCATCTGCATCATTTACAAAAGCTGATTTCCAATATTTGTTGATTTAGGCAAAGATCTAAAATAGATTAATTTGTGTGCTCAGTGAAATGCATAAAGGATCCTTAAAGATGAACATGATACTTGATAACATGGACATGTTGACAACTTCAACGAATCATATGAAAAATTTGTCCCTTGGTTTTTTGTTGTTGTTGTTGTTCTGTTTTTTTGTTTTGTTTTGCTTTTTACTTAACAAGACATAATAGAGAAGGAAAAGATGATGGGTAGGAAGTTATTGTTTTCAGCTATCTTCTTGACAAGAAGATAACTGAAAACAATAACTAAAAGTAAAGCAGCCTACTAAGTGTTTGATATATTGCTGAGTCCATTCTTATTGGGAAGACTCATCAGGGTCTGAAATTATTCACAAAATATCTTTGGGAGCATTTGGCAAGAAACAAAAATATTCACAAGATCTTTCCTACTTTAACATGGTAGAAGTTGGAAATCAATGAAGTAAGAAGATATTTTCATCTTCTACTATTATCTGCTTAGTCAAGGAAAAAAATGTGCAGAAGTGAAACAAAAAGATATAAAGAGAAGATGTGGTCTGTAATAGTGGTTTAACTGAAAGTCAGCTTGGTCCAGTGGTCAAGATATCAGGCTAGAAACCAGGAGATGATGAATTCTAGTGCTGCCTTAGGCATGAAGCCAGCTGGGTGATATTGGGCCACTCTCAGCTCTAAGAAGGAAGCCATGGCAAATGACTTCTTTGAAAAAACTTCTTTAAAAACTGTAGGACTTGTCCAGACAATTACAGGAGTAAAAAAAAGGGATTCAACGACCTCACTTGCTCGTGTTCTTCTTCTTAAGAAATTTAAAGGAAGAACCTTCATCAATCCCTCTCCAAATCCCAACTTAATTTCTACTTGTTTCTTTAGTAAGAAGAAATTATGAACAATACAGCAAATAGAGAATAGGTTAAATAAAGCTCTGCCTTCCTATCTAGCCATTTATTTGGTCATCAGCAACAGATTTTTTAAAATAACCATAGCAGGTTAAAAATGTAATATATTTACACTTTTTATTTTGATGAGTTAATTTCTGGAATGATATATTTTTTTTAAAGGAAGGCACCTGGATATCCAGTTCTTTTAATGAAGGATATTTTGAGAAAATCTATATATTTTGACTACCTGTTTCCAGATTCTGAGGTTGCGGAACAAATCAGTAAGGTCATGGGCTGCAAATTATTCTTTCACATTTTTGATCAAATTGCTGTTTTAAATGTATCACAGATTGTAGTAAACTAGTTTCAAAAACTTAATAAAAGGAGACTGGCTTTCAGTAGTTATACAACTTGAACACCAGGGGAACTACAGATTAAAAACTGGTGAGAGAGAGAGAGGTCAATTGTAATAGAAATGTTAAAATCTACTTTCAGGTAATAAATTGCATTCCCCAGTTAACAATATGGATCCTAACTTAACAATATTAACTTCTTGCCATTCATAATTGCATTAAAAAATTCACTCTTAAATTACACTAAAATGGATATTGCATGATATTAGTGGCACTAAAGCTATCAATTTGTCACTTTTCACATTAGAATAATGACTTGGATATTGTATTAGCTAGTTTAATTCTTTCCAGTTATAATATTCCATAATATGATCTATGAAACTTCCAATCTAATTTCAGGTAACTACCAAGTATTTATATACAGTGAAATTGATGGGAACCAGAAAGTTAAATCATTAGCAAAGGTAGCCGGAGAGAATCTCTTTCTTCCAGTATAGTGAATTAAAATGATTTTAAAATATTATAGTTATGCATTTATACTTGCAGCTAAAACTATCATAAAAGAAAATATGAATTAAAGCATTGTGCAAATTAAAATGCTGTTAAGCCAGTGTATTAAAATGCTGAAGTTTGAAGAAAACATAAATGGAGTTGAACTATATTTTCCTAATATTGCATCATTTTAAATATCATATATTATCTAAACATAAAAAGGAATTATCAATATGAAACAATAATAATAATAATTACACACAGGTTTATTTTAAATTTTCCTAAGTCCTAAGAATATCATGGAAGCTCTCTTCAAATAAAATATATAAAAGGTTTTATTAAATCTTTACAGAATACAGGAGGGTGCAAAACTGTTTTGGCCTGAATAGTGGATATCTCATGGATAAACAAACCTACCACTCACAATCCTTGATCCCTTTTTTATGGCAGCTCTCAAATATTGGAACACTGCTAAAATTTCACTTCTAGACCTTCTTTTCACTTGACTAGACATACCAATTCCTGCAACCATTCTTAATATGTTTCAACCTGAGCTCTCTAAATTATTTTTGTTGCTCTTTTCTGCATTCTTCCCAGTGTCTCTACATCTTTTTTATAATACGTAACCAAAACTGTATGCATTGTGGTCTGATCATTGTGATCACCTGTAAAGTCATGGAATATCACCTATAAAGTCATGGAATCAATTATTAACCAATCCATCATCCTCCACTTAGAAACAAACAACCCACTCTCAAAAAAGCAATTTGGTTTCAGAAAAAAAACTGTCCTGTAATCTGCAACTCTTACACTGCAAAAACATATGGACTACACAACTCTATCAGGGCAAAGCAATAGATGCAATCTACATAGACTTCTGTAAAGCCTTTGATTCAGTGGTACACGACAAACTACTCCTAAAGCTAAAATCTTACGGTATCTCTGTACATCTGCATAACTGGACAGAAGCAATCCTGTCAAACAGACAACAAATGGTCAAAATTGGGAGTGTCCTATCAAATTCTGTACCTGTCAATAGTGGTGTCCCCCAAAGCAGTGTTTTAGGACCAACTCTCTTCATACTCTACATAAATGACCTCTGTGATCATATGAAGAGCAACTGTGTCCTCTTTGGTGATGATGTAAAGCTGTTCAATACCACAGACAATACTGCTACCCTTCAAAAAGACCCTGACTATGTATCAGAATGGACAAACAAATGGCAACTTCAAATCTCAACAAATAAATGCTTTGTCTTACATAATGGCAAAAAAATAATAATCAGAAAATAAAATACAGGCTGAATAGTCAAGACCTTGTTGATGATCCAAACTCTATCAAGAATCTTGGAGTACTCATCTCTAACGATCTAAGTGCTAGAACCCACTGTAACTCATAACCAAAAAGGCATTAAGAGTTGTTAACCTAAACTTACATTGCTTTTTCTCTGGCAATATTACACTACTAACAAGAGCATACAAAACATTTACAGGACCAATACTCGAATACAGCTCTTCAGTCTGGAACCCACGTTACGTATCTGATATTAGCATAGTTGAGAAAGTCCAGAAATATTTTACAAGAAGAGTTCTCCACTCCTCTACTTGTTGCATAATACTTTATGCCACCAGACTTGAAATTCTAGACCTAGAAAACTGAGAACTACGCGCCTTCAGTCCGATCTAAGTATAATTTATAAAATTATACATTGCAATGTCCTACCTGTCAGTGAATACTTCAGCTTCAACCATAACAATACATGAGCAAACAATAGATACAAATTCAAGGTTAACTGCACCAAACTTGACTGCAGGAAATACGACTTTAGCAACAGAGTGGTCAATGTCTGGAATTCTCTACCTGATACTGTGGTTTCTTCTCCAAAGCCCAAAAACTTTAACCTTAGACTGTCTACTATTGACCTTACCCCTTTCCTAAGAGGTTTGTAGGGGGTGTGCATCAGCGCACCAACGTGCCTACCATCCCTGTCCTATTGTTTCTTTTCATTTTTCTTATATGTATCCATTCCATGTATTCATAACTGTGTTTATGTTTATACCTATTATCTTGTAAGCAATTGACAAATCAAATAAATAAATAAACAAATAAATCACGAATTGTTACTTTGTGCTAAGATGATGGTCGTGGTGGTAGAAGAGGAGGAGGGATTGTTTTTGCCTCAATATTCTCTCTCTCTCTCTCTCTCTCTCTCTCTATCTATCTTTCTCTCTCTCTCTCTCCCTCCCTCCCTCCCCCCCTCTCTCTCATACAATTAAGACTTACTTGTTTCTCTTTGTTTTGATGCTGCTGCCATCATTCATATCTTCTGGATCTGTGCCATCTTTATCTGCTAAAAGGAAACAAACTAGGTTGTGACAAATATGTCATTAATCTAATCAGATCAGCCAGTTTAATTTTTGTTTCATTAGAATTGGTTCAAGTTCTAAATTTTTCCTTTCTCTGTCCATTAAAAAGTCATTTGTAGCTTGTTATTTGATTTAAAAAGTCATTTGTAACTTGTTTTTCTCTGTATTTAGTTTAGAACTCTTTCTATGGTTAGGTCCATGACATATATCTATACCTCCATTTCCTTCTTTAACTCTAATTACCTTTTTAACCATTAGAGTGTTACAGTTTTAGTACTTGTTGGGAATCAAGAAAATGTAGTCCAGCACATCTGGAAGCAAGGATTATGCACAAGTAATTTTATCTGAGAGTACATTAGTTAATCTTGACCAATAAAAATAGCATTGAAAATGAGCTGATTTGATTGTGAAACCAAATACATTCTTTACACACACACACACACACACACACACACACACACACACGTAACAAACAGGTGAACAGTCCTTGTCGGCTTACACATGGATAACAAGTGGGAATGGTACACCAGATACGAGTACCATTAACTGTCCATTTTTAAGGATCTTAACTGTGAACTGATTCTATGAATCCTCCTTCAAGGATTCATTATCCTTGAAAAAAGTCCTCTCATTTAGAAAGACTCTGTAGAAAAGTAAACAAATGATTTGTAAGTACTATGAAGAAATTCAAAGAAAAATAACTGTAAACAGTTAAACAAGAATCACACTGTATTCATTGTAAATTTACGGTATAAACTCTGCAACAATCAACAATAGTTCATTGAACAAGTCAATTCAAAATAATAAGAATTTATGGCCATGTTTGGAGAGGCTGTAGGTGAAGGCCCCACAACCAGTAATATGGTTGAGGTTTCCCACATCTGAATTATGTTAACAATCAATAGTTGTTTAAAGTTCAAATATTGTGAGCTCTTTTTGCTAACACACTTGCAACATTTCAATAAAACTCTAATCACAGAATGATTAGAATCTTGTTCAATCTTTTTCCACATATACAACCATGCTTCTTTTAAATTCCAAGAATTTGGAATACTTGAATCCCAATAATCTTTTTAGAGAGCACCAATTGTTCTTATTTCATCAAAGATACACACTGTAGGTATCAAGAACGTACCCAAAAATATGTTCTGACTTATTGGACCTAATTTTCCCCAAGAATATGGTATTAAACAACTATTAAATCTTTATCACCACATAGGCATCTAAAAATGTTTAGAAAGAAAAACATTGTATTCACTTAAAGCCCATGTCACACTGAACCAACGGATGCAAAGAGGATGTAAAACGGACAAAAAACCTTGCCATCCGTTCGAAAACGCGATGTACTCACTGCCTCCATTTTGCTTCCTCTCTGTCCGTCCAGCATCCGTTTATTGACGTTTCATCCGCTCCGAAAGTTTTGGGCTGCCCAAAACTTTTGCGCGGAAAATGTATCCAGTTCATCTGTTCTGCATCCGGTACGCATCCGTTATGCATCCGTTATGCATCTGCTATATCTGCTTGGTGTCCACTGCACATCTGCGCAACTCGCATCCGCCCGGACGCAGGGAGGAAGCGGAACGGATGCAGAACGGATGCAGCACGGAAACAAAGCATGTAAAACGAAAAAAACGTTCGCAGAGGGGACCTATCTCGGATATTAAGGATGTCTAGAGGATGCCTAGAGGATGCCTAGAGGATGCCTAGAGGATGCAAAGGGACACCTATACTGCCTATAAAAAGGAGGAGCAACTCGCCTGCATCTCACTTTCACAACAGCAGCCAAGCTGTGCAGACCTGTGCAGCCTTCATCTGACTCTTCCTCTTCCACAGCATCCAGTCATGTCCACCGTGGATTGTGACAAAGTCCTTTCGGCAGCCACCATCCTTCTGCAACAGTGCGAAACCATTTACAGGCTCTGTGAACTCTACTATGGGAAGAAAAGGAGGCACCCAAAAAAAGTCTGGGTCCAAAGATGGTTCACCAGAAGAGCAGAGGACGGACTGTACAACAAGCTGATGGTGGAGCTCAGGAGCGAAGACACTTGGGCGTTCCAGAATTTCATGAGGATGCCTCCAGCCATGTTTGATGAACTTGTGCAGCAGCTGACACCCAGATTGACCAAGACAAACACCAACTTCCCACCCAGCCTGGAACCTGGGCTCAATGTGGCACTCACTCTGCACCACCTGGCCTCAGGGACCACCTACAGGAGCATGCAGTACAGCTGGAGGGTGTCATCCAACACCATCAGCATTATGGTCAGAGAAGTGGTACAGGCCATCATCGAAGAATACATGGAGGAGCTCCTCCAGTGCCCCACCACTGAAGAAGGATGGAAGAAAGTTGCAGAGCAGTGGTATCAGAGGTGGAACTTCCCACAAACCGTTGGAGCCATCGATGGCAAGCACGTGGCCTGCAAAGCTCCAGCCAAGTCGGGGTCCACTTATCACAACTACAAGGGCTTCTTTAGCATCCTCCTCTTCGCCATGGTCGATGCTGACTACAAGTTCATGTACATCGATGCTTCAGGCAACGGCTCATCTTCGGATGCCCAGGGATACAACGCCAGTCACCTCAAGGAGGGGCTGGAAGGCAACCTCATGGTGGGCTTCCCAGATCCAGACCCGCTGCCCAACGACAAGCAAGATGTGCCCTACTTCATCGTGGGGGATGACGCCTTCTCCCTCACAACCTACCTCATGAAGCCCTACACCTCCAAATACCTCACCCATGAAGAGAGGATCTTCAACTACAGGCTGTTCAGGGCAAGGCGGGTGGTGGAGAACGCCTTTGGCATCCTGGGCCACAGGTTCCAGGTACTTCTCACCACCATGCAGCATCGCCCAGAGACTGTGAGGAGGATCGTGGAAGCTTGCTGCATCTTGCACAATCTCATGCGCACCCGTGACCCAGTCTTGCAGAACAGGCTTGTGGACCGTCAACAACGCAATGGGGACATGGAGCCTGGGGAATGGAGGCAAGGGTGAAACCTGATCGACACTCAGGATGTGCAAGGCCCCAACAGAGCCTCACGTGAGATGAAGAAGCAGCGCAACCTCCTGAGACACTGGTGCAACTCCCCAGCTGGAGCAGTGGAGTGGCAAGACATGATGGTAAATGCTTAATGGATGCTTCCTTCAGCCTGTCTCATCACACGGATGAGATTGTGCCATGTATGTTTGGTTGGCCTACAATGAACAGGGCGTTTAATAAAGAGTTGTGTTTATGTTGACATGTGTGGATGATTTATTATATCGTTATTGATAATAAAGGGCCATAGGTGGGGGACCTGAGAGGGTGGACCATACAGTCCCACCATGCTTGCACTGGAGGTTTATCTATCCCACTGCTATCCTAACCCATCCCACAGCTATTACCCATTCCCCAGGTATCCTAATCCATACCAAAGCTATCCTTACCCATCCCACAAGCAAGCAAAGGCTTAAACCATTTCTAAAAGTTTCCACCAAGACTTTATTAAAAAAAAGAAATGAAACAAGTGTGTGAATCATAAAGAGACTTTATTAACAACAAGCTATTGAACAAAAATGAGTCTCTGGCACTCCTCTTGGTCGCTCTGTCTCAGGGGTGAAGGGTCCAGGTGCTGTGGAGGTGGCTGGTGCTGGAGTGCTTGTCATCAGCTCCTCCAGAAGCAGAAGCAGCAGAAGCCCCAGCCCCAAAAGAGCGAGCCCATGCTGCAGAAGCCCCAGGAGAACCAGAGTGAGGGCCAGGGGGCAGGATGGTAGCCCTGTCCCTCTTGCAAGGGCTGGCAGCAGATGGCTGAGGCTTGCTGTGCTTCCGCATGGTTGTGGGGTTGCTGGCTGGCAGGGAGGCTGGCAGGCACCAAGGCTGGCAGGAAGACTGGCAGGGAGGCAGGCAGGCACCAAGGCTGGCACCAAGGCTGGCAGCAAGGCTTGCAGGCACTCTGGCACCAAGGCTGGCACCAAGGCTTGCAGGCAGACATGCAGGCAGGGCAGTCAAGGCAGCCAATCCGTCCGGCAGCAGGTCTTTCCTCTGAATGGCGACCTGCTTCCGAGCTGCTTCCGTTATATCCGCGGGGCTGACGCAATGCATCCTCCCCGCATGCGCAATTAACACCAGGCATCCGCTAGGCTGACGCTGTGCATCCACTGTGCATCCGCTGTGCATCCGCTGTGCATCCGCTGTGCATCCGCTTCATCCGTTCCGTGTCCGCTGTGCATCCGCTGTATCCGTTCCGTGTCTGCTTTGCTGCGGTCCCCCGGAAGCCCTGTGGATTTGCCATCTGCTCCCATCCGCTTCCATCCATTGGGCTTCCGTTCCGCATCCGCTTTGCATCTGCCCTGCGTCCTCCATGCGTCCGTGTTATCCGCTCCGGTTATGCAAATTTTTGCCCCTTTTGAGAGCGGATAACAACGGATGGAACATTTTGCTCGTCCGCTGTGTCCTTTTTGCATCCATTGGGCAGTGTGACATGGGCTTAAACATTATTCTCTCAGTGTGAGAACAAATAACTTGAATCAAGAGGCTATGAAATGCAAACAACTTCAAAGGATATTGGTCAAAAGGCACTGGAATTGCCTACTTTCTAGAATTAAATTGAGTTTGAGAAGAAAATATAACAAATATATAAAGGTCACCCATTTACTTTATAAGAAATATGAAGTCTGCCATTCCATCTTGGAAAAGATACAATGAGAATATATTTTAAATGGCCACAAAGTATAACAAAGCAACATACGAACATTTCTAAATAATGTCCATCTTAACTTGGTACCATTTATCAATGTAAAACCATTGTATTCTATGGAATTTAAATAAATAAAAACTTATTTGAAAAATGAAGGTAATGTGAATTTCTGGATGAGGACACTAATCTTTGTCATCCATCCATCATATCTTAGCAACTAAGTACTATTTCTCATCAAATTTCATCATGACCTTTACCCTACTATCAATTCTGAAGTAATAAAAACCCACTTCCTTAATGTCACAATAAAGCTGCACAATACAGGTAATTCTCAACTTACGACCACAATTGAACCCATAATATCTGTTGCTAAGGGAGAAATTTGTTAAGTGAGTTTTGTCCCATTTTATGACTTTTCTTGTCACATTTGTTAAGTGAACCGCTGCAGTTGTTAAATTGGTAACACGGTTATTAAGTGAATCTGGTTTTTGATTTTGCGTGTTAGAAGGACACAAAAGGTGATTGATCATATGACCCTGGGATACTATAATTGTCATAAATGTGAGTCAGTGATCACGCATCTGAATGTAAATCATGTGACCATGGGGATGTTGTGGTTAGCTGGCAGCAGGTGCGGATAGCTGAGGAGAATGAAAACTCAGATGAGGGGCCAGGATCATTAGGGAGTGGACTGCTGCCTTCAGAGATTGTGGGGGCTGGCAGCAGTGATGAGGAGGTTCCCGAGGAGCCTGTGCCAAGTGTGCTTGTGCACAAGATTGCTCAGAGGAAAGAGCAGTTACAATAGCATGGGAGACTCAGGAGTAAGGATGCAAGGTAATGGCCCTTCCTTCAAGAAGATAAAAGCCATCTGTGAATAAATGTACTTTGCAGAAGGCAAAGGCATTTTGAAACTCCAGCCTCGTGGACATTCCAGTATCCTGAGTTTGTATTTGAAGATTTTTGTATTGCAAATTATTTCTTGTCTGTTATCTTTTGGTAAGTCTTGCAGAGTTTGGCAAGGCTTGTGCTTATCAAAACTAATTATTTTGCAAAAGCATTACAAGGTTTTTGTTCTATTTGGATTGTGTTTGATTTGTTGGAAAAGGGCATGGGTCAGAACAAGCGATGCTGCAATGGTCATAAATGTGAAAAATGGTCATAAATCACTTTTTTCAATGCTGTTGTAACTTTGAGTCTCTAAATGAACTGTTGTAAGTTGATGAATTACAACAGTATGATGTATAGATATCAACATTCTTCAGGACAACCAATATATCATTTTGCAAACCAACATGACTTCCATCTGGAATACACTCCCAAATCCATCATCTATAAATTCAGTAGACTGTATTACCTACCCAACAAGATCAATATACAGATCAATGCCTGTATTAAAAGATAAACCACAAAAATAGATCAACAGAATATCATTGGCTGTTACCTACAAGTTACAACCAAGTCATCCAAATGTATTATTAATAAGCTGCAGCACATTCTGGACAATAACAATGCACTTTCTCAGACAATGGGTGGCAGGCTCATACCTGCAAGTTATAAATATACTTAACCTGAATCAGATTCTTAAAAGCCACAAGAAAGAACACAACCTTGCATCTAATGTCGGGGTATTCTCAAATGTCTGTTTGTTTCCACACTACACACACAAGATTAGAAAGCTTTTGCATATTCTTCCTCTATTAAGATACACACTATCATTTGTCATCAATGCCCTTTTTATGTAGGAAAAACAAAACAAACTTCAACCAAAAGAATGAATGGACAAAAGTTTGATTTCAAAACTCAAAACAAGGACAATGTGATATCCAAGCATTTCAGTCACCACTACCCTCACACTCAATTCATCACAGATCTCAAAGTATCCATTCTGGTAAAAATCAAACTTACTAGCACAACTGAGATATTTCTGTGCTTACATAGACCAACAGATTTTAGGCTACTAGTGGTCCTTGATTTACAACCACAATTGAGCCTAAAATTTTTGTTGTTAAGTGAGACATTTGGTAAGTGAGTTTTGTCCCATTTTATGAACTGTCTTGTCACAGTTACTAAGTGAATCACTGCAGTTGCAAAATTAGTAACAGAGTTGCTAAGTGTACCTAGCTTCCCCATTGAATTTGCTTGTCAGAGGGTTACAAAAGGCAATTATCCATGAGGATGCTGCAACTGAAGTAAGGGTGAAAAATGGTCATAAGTCACTTTTTTAGTGCCTTTGTAACTTTGAACGGTCACTAAATGAGCTGTTGTAAACCAAGGGCTACTTGTATTGATTTTAACAAACAGTGGGTTTTTAATTAACCTTACAATTGTTAATTGATTGATAAGGTAACTGTATTTATAAAACCATCCTATTTTCCCTTCTCTTTCCCCTGCCTCGCCTCAATTTAAATCTTGTATCAGTTTAACTACTTCATACATTTGATAAAGTGAAGTTCGGCTTTTTACCTTTTTATAATATTTGTTAGCCTAAAATGCTACAAACGTCTTTTAATTTTGAACCTATGACTAGAGATTGTCAAGGAGAATGTGACAGATATGCCATTCCTTCCCAGGTTTCCAGTTACTTTAGGCTAATTATCCTATCTGGTTATTATTGAATGAATGAGTTGGGCTTGAAGCACCCATTTATTTGCAATTAAAAATACATGTTTGTTTGTTTGTTTAGACCAAAGGTCTCCAAACTTGGCAACTTTAAGACTTGTGGACTTTAACTCCCAGAATTCTCCAGCCAGCTGGCTGGAGAATTCTGGGAGTTGAAGTCCACAAGTCTTAAAATTGCCAAGTTTGGGGACCCCTGCTTTAGACATTCATTCATTCAAGTCAGATCTGGTCAGCAGGTTCTGACCAGTTCTGGAGAACCAGTAGCAGAAATTTTGAGTAGTTCGGAGAACCAGCAAATACCACCTCTGACTGGCCCTGCCCCCATCTATTCTCTGCCTCTTAAGTCCCAGCTGATCAGATGGTCTTCTTTTGTTGCCCTGCACAGGAGAACGGAGTTGGAAAGTAGGTTAGTGGGCTGGGGATGGAATGGGGATTTTACAGTATCCTTCTCCAGCCACGCCCACCAGGCCACGCCCACAGAAGCAGTAGTACAAAATTTTGAATCCCACCACTGATTCAAGTAATAATTCATTGAATGGACCAATGGGGCAAAAGTTAAAAAGTCATGAGTAATTGCTTAAAGCATATTGGATTTGGGCTGCAAATAGGCAGATCATCACTAGATACCAGCAAATAAAATGTAAATTGTATATTTTGATTCCAGCTGGTGGTTGGCTATTTTCTTCCATTTTGTTTACAGCTCCTGATTTGTGACCCTAGCTTAAGCAGACTTATCTTTTTCCTAATGTATTACTTCAAGAGACATTATGTCCATCAGGAGTCTTGTTCTGTTTTGCTTTAATCCATTGTTCTTGCTTCTGATTAAGTCTCATTCAGTACAGTCCCAATCAATCTTTTAATCCATTTTCAAGAGCTATTTCTCAAAAACTTCCAGCTGTGAATGTTTAATTCTCCTAGGAGCCAAACAGGCTTTGACACAGAATCCTGAAAAAAGGGTTTCTTTCAGAAAAGCATATAATCAAATAAGCCCATACAGATTTATGGCATTATAGCATCACAGAATTAAAAAGGACCATGGACAAGCTAATCAAAGCTCCAGTTCAATAGCAACAGCACTTAGACTTACTGTATATACCGCTTCACAGTGCTTTATAGCCCTTTCTAAGTAGTTTACAGAGTCAGCCTATTTGCCCTGAACAATCTGGGTCCTCATTTTACCCACCTCAGAAGGATGGAAAGTTGAGTCACTTGAGCCAATAAGAATTGAACTGCTGAACTGCAGGCAGCTGGAAGTCAGCAGAAGTGGCCTGCAGTACTGCATTCTTACCACTGTGTCATCACAGTTCAATGCTATACTGCAAGGGTGTCAAATTCATGGCATCACGGCAGCATCATGTGACATATTGGGACTTTTTTTCCCTTCACTAAATCAGTCAGAGGTGGGGCCAGCACATGATGGAGCCATCCCATGAGCCACGAGTTTGACAGCCCTGCTATAGCGCCTACTAAAGAATTTCCGACAGATGACCATCCAGCCTCTATCTGAAGACTTCAGGTAAACAATAATTTACCATTTTGTATGGCAGTCGTTCCACTGCTGATAGCTTATTTAATAGAAAATTCAGGCTCTAGCCTGTAACTTCTTTCTTGTAGATTAAACTCAAGGATTCTGATCCTGCACTCTGGAGCAATAGGAAATTAAGTCCACTCTCTTTTCTATGACTCATCCTATCAGATATAGGAAGACAGCTATCCTAAAGCCTCACAATTGACTTGTCTGCAGGCTAAAAATATCCAAATCCTTTAATCATTCCTCTTAGGATTTGTTTACCAGGACCTTTACCATCTTGGTAATCCTCCTCTGAACTTACTCCAATTTGTTATTGTCCCTTTTGAACTGTAGTTCCCAGAATAGGACACAATATTGCAGACTGATTCCTCAAGGAGGAGCTATTAAGACAGGCTGCCAAAAAAAAAAGAACAAGACAAGGAGCTGCTTTTATTGATTCTGACTGAAGTTCAAAATGCCCTTAAGCTCTGAAACTCCTGTTGTTCAAAGCCTTCTCTGAAAAGTAAATCAGAATTGTCATCTATTTATTTAAAGTAGATCATAATTCCTAAACCTTCAGCCTGCAGTTTGTCTCCTCATCATTTGCCTCCTTTCTTTATTTTTAAACTATTCACAATTGTGGAAAAAAATGTCTGCCTAATGGCGACAGCACAATCCACACACAAAAGTAGAGTAGCAGCAGTATTCAACTGTTTGTAGATGAACCCAAAACACATCAAATGATGCCATGCAGGAGCAATAATTGCTAACTGTTGGAACAGAGGGAAAACATGGAGAAGGGAGAGTTATATGGAATGGAGTTTATAAGTAGAGGAATTCCACGTTGATACATTCTATTGTAAGACTAACCTATTCCTCACCTACCTTAAATTCTTAATTCAGAAGTAGCAGAATCAATTATCCAGAAACAGAACGAGTTCCATTACATGAAATTAATAACATCTTTATGAATATCAATGAACATGAATTCTCATATCGGTGTGAAGCAGTTTTTCATTTTCATTCATTCCTGAGTTTCAAGCATATATGCTATGGAAGAGGTAGTATTAAAGTATAATATTTTTTTAAAAATGTAGAATTATGCTTTGTCAGTTTTAGCTTCCCTTTCATTTAATAAGCATAATTGAAAGTTTAAAATACATTAATACCAACTTTGCACAAAATCAACATCTGTCTCAATAGCAATAATTTTAATGTGGCTTATTTAGAGTATTTATGCAACAACTTAAAACTTATTGAAAACTATTTGCACACTTTTACCTTACTACAAGCTATTTAGAGAGACTGATACTCAGAAATGCTGATACAACTAGGGAAAGGGTGCAACAGGGAAGGAAGGAAATCGAAAGAGTAGCACTTTTTTGCTTTCTTTAAATGAAGAAATAAACTTTAAAAACCATCCACAGGAATTCCTAAGGAACTTTTAAAGCACCAGGTGAATGAGAAAGATTAAACAAGCAACAGTTTTTTTCATTTGGTGGAGGAATCATTTGGAAACTACACAGTAGATTTCAGTGTAGTATTAATTTTTCAGCTAGCCATGTGGTTGCTAAGAATCCACACAAACTTGATGGCACATAATCAGTTTTTTTTCAGTTACTTGCTCAAACTCCCTATTTATTTCAGGCACAAAAATATAGACCTAAACTTTCCTAGAGATATATTGTGCAAAGCAGTACAGGTAATCCTAGAGACTTATGACTGCTTAATGACAGGTCAAAGATACAATGACACTCCCCCCCCCCCAAAGTGATTTATAACACGTCTTCAATATTATCTCTGTGGCATCTCACCCCTATTAGGATTTGGGAACAAAATCAGCAATGCAAGCCAGATTCAGCCAAAGCACTGTATGATTTGTTTAACAATCACAGTGAAAATGACATAAAATCAGGCCATGACTAACTTAATAACTGCATCACATAGAAACTGAAATTCCAGTCCAATTGTGGTCATAAGTTGAGCACTACCTGTAGCCATAAATCCCATCTTGTTTTGTCCATCGTAAACTATCAGCATGTACATGCAATTCCTAGCTTCAATGTTATTCCCAAGGAAGAGAATTTTCTCTCTTGCCTTCCAACCCTCAATCACAACATAAATGTGTCTCATAAAATTTCAGATAAAATTGTGCAAAGATGTTCTCCCTGGTATTTAAAATGATACCTATGTTGTGATGTGGCTGTCATCTAAAGCTCCGTATCTGATTTTATGTGACTTGTCATCTTCAAGCACATGTGCATATGACTGAGAGATGGAGTCTCTCTCAAATACATCCCTGGGAGAGGAGCAAATTTTTTTTCTGGGTGCTGGATGCTCCATGGAAGAACCTACATGTATATATGGGAAAATTCCATGCTGCAAATATTCACACTGTACCATGCTTAGGGCCAGGCAAATAGGAGCCATGCCAATGTCAGAGAAAATGCTAGAGAAATGGCTATACTAGTATGGTCATGTACTACGAGCAGCAACCAACACTGTTGCCTATATCGCCTTCCACTTTAATATAACTGGCAAGCAATCACATGGAAGGCTGAAGCAAAGATGGCGAGATACAATAAACACAGACATGAAAAAAGCCCAATTAGATCTGGATATTGTGCTTGATGACATGATGACACTTGTTGATTCAAAAAAGCAGACCTTGCACCTGCTGAAAAGGATGATGATGATGATGATGATGATGATGATGATGATGATGGACCATGTGTCATGACCCCATTGGAGCCCAGCTCGGAGAAGGCATTAGGACCGGGACCATCCAACAGGGATGGCACATCTCTCTTGACATGTTTGGAAAGGCTTAACATACTTCAAATAGTCTATTCCTATTGGTCGAGAAATACTAGAAGCTGACTGGTTCCTTTCTCGATGCTGATTGGCCAATAATAGCTAACCTATGATTGGCCAGCTCAGTGGCAGGAAAAACAAGTAGCCGTCATTGGCCACTAGTTGCAAGCAAAAGAGCTGCCGCGGCTCCTGGTTCAGACAGACTTTCTGCACTAAATAAAAGAGCTGAAGTTACTCTGGTCTCCGGTCTCATTCTTTGAGAACACTACACTGAGGACAATGTTGTTCCAGGTCCCACAGGCATTGGGGAAGGTGGTTGACTAGACAGAAAGCTGCCTGTTTTCACAGACACAGGGGAGGATCTGCTGCTGACAAGCAGTGGTGTTGAGAGGCAGCAGCTTCCCTCTGATGAGAAGAGCTGTTTCCATCACTCGATCCAAGGGCTAAAAAGAATGGCATGTAGGCAAGCTCAGAGAAGCATTGCAAGGCTACTTGGGAGAAAGTTGCCCTGATCCTCCTCACAAGGAACACCTGGAGTGGAGTGATTTAAGGAGAAGCCATGGGAGTTATAGTCTTTACCAGGAACAATTGTTTTGGATTGTACTCCCCTGGCTTTGATTTGTGCCTTTTTGCCTTTATTTGAGAACTGCTTGTTACTTTTTGTTTTAAGGACTGCATTTATTTTGCCTTGTGGACTGTTTTTGCCCTTTTCTTTGCTTTACCTTTAGAACTGCCTTTGCCTTGCACCTTGTCATTGCCCTGAAGACTACCATTTGTCTTATGCCTGGACTTTGCAAAGTGAACTTTCCTGATAACAGGAGGACTGCCTTCAGGATAGCATGGGGTGGAGCCTCACCAGTCATTGGATGGCCATTTGCTGAAACATTTATTGAGAGCAATAAAAGACTATCTAAAGCAGAGGTGCTTAAATCTGGCCCATGGGGCCAGCCTGGAAATGGCAAAGGACCAGCCCAATGGTTCCTCTGGTAGCCAAAATGGGGCATGGGGTTGCGCATTCCCCCCTGCACCTTTTTTTTAGCTGGAAGGCTGCTTCAGGAGGCTGTCAAGGTCCATAATTGGGCACGGAGGGGTCTTGAGTGTCCTCCCACACCCTATTTGGTTGGCAGCATGCTACAGGAATCATCTGTCCCTTTTCTCCCCCAGGCTGGCCCACGGAGACCTACAATGCTGATCCAGCCCTTGAAGAAATCCAGTTTGACAGTCCCTGATTTAGAGGCCTGCCTTGCCTTGACCGCCTGGCTCAGAACACCATGCTTAGGGTCCAGGGTTACTATTGAACCTGTAGAAAAACACAACAGCTAAGTTGGAGGATACTTCCCTCCTCAATGAAGATAAACAAGTACTGCAAATTTGTCCATCACTGCTGGTTACCTCCATATACTCATATTTTGTAACATGACAGCCAGAATTCCTTTTAAAGCCAAAAATGTATTTAAGAAGTCTCTCATGGAGGGAGATTGATTAACAACACTGTATTTGGATGGAACTACCTACATTTCAGCCAAATCTTCCATCAATTCAGTGAAATGGATCTTTGAGATTTGCTTCCTACAGCTGGATTAACTAATAGTTTATTGCAAGACAGATCCCCTGGGCATAATGGTAAATATCACATTTGGATGAAACAAGTTATGCACAGGTTTTTGTAATATAAACAAGTGAAATACGAAGGTAGAAAAAGCTATAGCTAACAACTGAGAGCATTTTAGCTAACCATTTGCACACTTTGGCAGTTCTTGTTTTGAACTGAACACTTCTATGTAAACATCTTCAGGATGTGGGTATACATTCAGATAAGTGCAACAAGTCCAATAATACTTGAACCTACTCCTAAGAACACAGGGAATACAATGACTACAAGGAATCAGGGATCACAGGTAACTATCAAAGTGGGCACAATTCAAAACCTTCTCCTTTCAATCTTTGAGGGTTTAGGCAGGTTTTCAAGTAGATAAATGGAGCCTTCTAAAGATGTAAGGCAGAATTAAAATCCATTAAAAAAATCTTCCAAGAACTGGATGGTGGAAGTTGTTCTTTTATAACTCAACACAAATGCTTAAGGCATCAAAAGTTTTCTATCTCTGAAATATATAATCGTACATGCACCCACACATTTTACAGTGATTGTCTGACCACAAAGTTAATTTAATCTGCTAATATAGGAAACTTAAAAAAAAAACCTACTTTCAAAATAAAAGAAAATCTCTGGAGGCATAAAATGAAGTAAAAAAGATCTTAATTTCCCACCTCATTCTCAAGGAAGGAACTATTTTATGAAGAGAAAGAAAAGATTCAAGAACAAGTTAATTTCAGTAAGAGGATTAGATCTCTTATCCTATCAATGGCATATTTCTGGTGAAGAAATGAAGACTAAGATCTGAAGATGCTCACAAAAGCAAAGTTAAGCCCATGTCACACTGGCCAACGGATGCAAAACGGACACAATGGACGAGAAAAATGTTCCATCCGTTGTTATCCGCTCTCAAAAGGGGCAAAAATTTGCATAACCGGAGCGGATAACACGGACGCGGGGAGGACGCAGGGCGGATGCAAAGCAGATGCGGAAGGGAAGCCCAGCAGATGGAAGCAGATGGGAGTGGATGGTAAATCCGCAGGGCTTCCGGGGGGCCTCAGCGAAGTGGACGCAAAATGGATACAGTGGATGCAGAGCGGACGCCGAACGGATGAAGCGGATGCAGAGCGGAAGCCTAGCGGATGCAGAGCGGAAGCCTAATGGATGCCTGGCATTCACTGCGCATGCGGGGAGGATGCATTGCGTCAGCCCCGCGGATATAACTGAAGCAGCTTGGAAGCAGGTTGCCATTCAGAGGAAAGACCTGCTGCCAGACACATCGGCTGCCTTGCCTGCCCTGCCTGCATTACTGCCTGCCAGCCTTGCTGCCAGCCGGTCTGCCTGCCAGCCTTGCTGCCTGCCTTCCTGCCAGCCTTGGTTCATGTCTGCCTGCCAGCCTTGCTGCCAGCCTTGGTTCATGTCTGCCTGCCAGCCTTGGTACCTGCCTGCCTGCCAGCCTTGGTGCCAGCCTTCCTGCAAGCCTTCCTGCCAGCATTTTTGCAAGCCTTGGTTCCTGCCAGCCTCCCTGCCAGCCAGCAACCCCACAACCATGCGGAAGCACAGCAAGCCTCAGCCATCTGCTGCCAGCCCTGGCAAGAGGGACAGGGCTACCATCCTGCCCCCTGGCCCTCACTCTGGTTCTGCTGGGGCTTCTGCAGCACGGGCTCACTCTTCTGGGGCTGGCGCTTCTGCTGCTTCTGCTTCTGGAGGAGGAGCTGATGACAAGCACTCCAGCACCAGCCACCTCCACAGCACCTGGACCCTTCACCCCTGAGACTGAGCGACCAAGAGGAGTGCCAGAGACTCTTTTTTGTCTTATAGCTTGTTGTTAGTAAAGTCTATTTTTGATTCACACACTTGCTTCATTTCCTTTTTTGTATAAAGTGTTGGTGGAAACTTTTAGAAATGGTTTAAGCCTTTGCATGCTTGTGGGATGGGTTAAGATAGCAGTGGGATGGGCAGGGATACCTTTGGGATGGGTAATAGCTGTGGGATAGATAAACCTCCAGTGCAAGCATAGTGGGACTGTATGGTCCACCCTCCCAGGTGCCGCACCTACGGCCCTTTATTATCAATAATAATGTAATAATTATCCACACATATCAACATAAACACAACTTTTATTAAATGCCCTGTTCATTGTAGGCCAACCAAAGATACATGGCCCAATCTCATCCGTGTGATGAGACAGGCTGAAGGAAGCATCCATTAAGCATCTACCATCCTTTCTTGCCACTCCACTGCTCCAGCTGGGGAGTTGCACCAGTGTCTCAGGAGGTTGCGCTGCTTCTTCGCTTCATTTGAGGCTCTGTTGGGGCCTAGCACATCCTCAGTGTCGATCAGGTTTCGCCCTTGCCTCCATTCCCCAGGCTCCATGACCCCATTGGCTTGTTGGAGGTCCACGAGCCTGTTCTGCAAGACTGGGTAGCGAGTGCGCATGAGATTGTGCAGGATGCAGCAAGCTTCCATGATCCTCCTCATAGTCTCTGGGCAATGCTGCATGGTGGTGAGAAGTACCTGGAACCTGTTGGCCAGGATGCCAAAGGCGTTCTCCACCACCCGCCTTGCCCTGGACAGCCTGTAGTTGAAGATCCTCTCTTCACGGGTGAGGAGTCTGGAGGTGTAGGGCTTCATGAGGTAGGTTGTGAGGGAGAAGGCGTCATCCCCCACGATGAAGTAGGGCACATCTTGTGTGTCGTTGGGCAGGCGTTCTGGATCTGGGAAGCCCACGATGAGCTTGCGTTCCAGCCCACCCTTGAGGTGACTGGCATTGTATCCCTGGGCCTCCGAAGATGAGCCGTTGCTAGAAGCATTGATGTACATGAACTTGTAGTCAGCATCGACCATGGCAAAGAGGATGATGCTGAAGAAGCCCTTGGAGTTGAAATAAGTGGACCCCGACTTGGCTGGAGATTTGCAGGCCACGTGCTTGCCATCTATGGCTCCAACGGTGTGGGAGAAGTTCCACTTCTGATACCACTGCTCTGCAACTTTCTTCCATCCTTCTTCAGTGGAGAGGTACTGGAGGAGCTCCTCCTTGTATTCTTCGATGATGGCCTGCACCACTTCTCTGACCACAATGCTGATGGTGTTGGATGGCACCCTCCAGCTGATCTGCATGCTCCTGTAGGAGGTCCCTGAGGCCAGGTGGCGCAGAGTGAGTGCCACCTTGAGCCCTGGTTCCAGGCTTGGCCAGAAGCTGGTGTTTGCCTTGGTCAACCTGGGTGTCAGGCGCTGCACAACTTCGTCAAACATGGCTGGCGGCATCTTCATGAAGTTCTGGAATGCCTGAGTGTCTTAGTTCCTGAGCTCCACCATCAGCTTGTTGTACAGTCTGTCCTCTGCTCTTCTGGTGAACCATCTTCGTACCCAGACTCTTTTTGCGTGGCTCCTTTTCTTCTCGCAGTAGTGTTCACAGAACCTGCAGATGGCTTCGCACTGTTGCAGAACGATGGTGGCTGCCGAAAGGACTTTGTTACAATCCACGGCGGACATGACTGGATGCTGTGGAAGAGGAAGAGGCAGATGAAGGCTGCAGAGGTCTGCACCGCTGGGCTGCTGGTCTGAAAGTGTGATGCAGGTGAGTTGCTCCCCCTTTTTATAGGCAGTATAGGTTTTCCGCAAGGCATCCTCAAGGCATCCTCTAGGCATCCTCTAGACATCCTTAATATCCGAGATAGGTCCCCTCTGCGAACGTTTTTTCCATTTTAAACGCTTTGTTTCTGCTAGGCATCCGTTCTGCATCCGTTCTGCATCCATTCCACGTCCGTTCCGCTTCCTCCCTGCGTCCGGGTGGATGCGCGTTGCACGGATGCGTCGCGGATGCCTAGCGGATATAGCGGATTCGTAACGGATGCGTAGCGGATGCGTAGCGGATGCAGAACGGATGCGTAGCGGACGCAGAACGGACGAACTGGATACATTTTCCACGCAAAAGTTTTAGGCAGCCCAAAACTTTTGGAGCGGATGAAACGGCCATAAACGGACGCTGGACGGATAGAGAGGAAGCAAAACGGAGGCAGTGAGTACAGAACGGATACATCGCATTAACCAACGGATGGCAAGGTTTTTTGTCCGTTTTACATCCTCTCTGCATCCATTGGTTCAGTGTGACATGGGCTTTAGTTTGTATGAAACTATGCTGTCCATCAGATAACCTGGTCATCAATCATTGCTTTTATCCTTTTAGAGCACAGGTGGAAAACGATGGTCCTTTTATGTTTTATGAACTTCAACTCCCAGAATTCCTGATCCCCACCCTAGTTTTAATGAACAATGAATGAACCTCTTGCTGAAATCAAAACTTTATGAAAGAATTTCCAATAATCACAACCAAGACCAACACAAAACTGACAATCAGGATTTTAAATGTAATGACCAGCATTTTCAGATACTCTTTAAGTTTAAATAGACAAAAATAATCACAGCATTACTTACTTGCTGAAGCTTCCATTTTGCGTTTATGAGGTGGGTCTTCAATGATCCGGTTAATATCACCACGGTTCTTTAGATCCATTGGTTTCTCCCATACTGACAATTGCATTGTAGGGTTGAAGAAGAAGACTCGGTCATCCCCAGTCCAGACTATACACCTATGTCAATTAATAAAGTAGGCTTAGAGAGAATTTCAGAAGCAGTTCAGGAAAAATAAAATAATTGCGTTGTTGATTCACTATTACAGGTATAATTTAATATATAGCCCATGATTCACACATTACTATGCTTAGCTTTGTTTTATTGCGCTTTGTGAGTCCAATCAGCATCTTTAAATCTATAGATTATGTCCTGCTGTTTTTTTAACCCTACGTGTACTGAATAAACCACAGCTAAACAAACCACTTTGCACACTGCTTGCCATACAAATAATTGTTTGTTATCTCATATTATTGTTCAGAACAATGGCAAGGAGATGAATTTTTCCACAGTCCTATTTCTTCAGTCAAAATTGACTTCCATAGATTGTTAGTTTTCTAAACAATGACAATTTGCACATTACTGAGCAAACAACTTTATGGGGGGGGGGTCAAATTTAAATCAGTGGAATAGGGACAAAAGTCTTAATCACTTTTCCTAGTAAGAAAAGATTCCTCACAGCTAAATTTCAATTACTTTAAAACTTTAGAAGGTAAACTGTGGCTCAGCCACATAATGCATAATTTGGAAGCTAAGCAAAGCACCATGTGTCGTATGATATCTTTTATACTGATCTGCCATACAGCAGTAAGTTGCAATTTCATTTCAAACTAACAGCCTGGATTTTTTTTTTTTGCCCCTTCACAAGTTGTTTCATTATCACTACACATATGTTCAGAAAATAGTATTCACAATTTATGTTACTTTAATGGCAATAACAGTTCAAAAATAAATATTGAGAGCAGATGGTATGTGGAGATTGAAAAACGAGTAACACACTGGCAACCAGAGATTCAGAATCTATGATATCAGCACAAATACCTCTAATTAATACAAACAGAATTAGATCTTATTTGTTACAGGCAATAATTAATTTCATTGAGATTTATAACATACAATTATTTGAGAATTGCTGCACTCAGAACTGTCATCATCTCCATTGCATCATTCATTTTTGATATGCTGATTCTTTATGTTTAAGACAGCCAACTCTTATTTTGATAGCATAATTCAAATGAATACTTATTCCAACAAAGCTATTTGATTCTGGTATATGAAAGACTGTCTTCTTGTTGTTTGAAAAAGAAAGATACATGAAAAATATTAGACCCAAAGTCTTGGAAAAAAGCAAGAATGTCTGAAATATGGAATGATAACATAGTGATTTGTATATATTTCTCTCACGAATTAACAAGGGAACTGGGATTCCACTAATAATCCAATGTTTATATCAACTATTTGTTCACTAATACTATATATTCAGGGTTCTCACAGTTTACAGGTCTTGCAAGTTAGTTGGCCTCTCCATAACTATATGTGTTTGCATCTGGAGGCATTTGAGGAACCTTTATACTCTCAACAAATGAATTAATTTATCTTCAAATGTGGAATCATATTATTGATTTAAAGCTGATAGATTGAAATCACGGTCATGCAAAACACTTCCAATTTATGTTTGTGTCTCTCTGTGTGCATGTGTCTATGGTTTTGAGAGTTGGATCATAAGAAAGGCTGAGCACCAGAGAATTGATGCTTTTGAGTTGTGAGGCTGGATAAGTCTTTTGAGACTCCTTTGGACTGCAAGGAGATCAATTCAAGAAATCAACCCTGTCTGTTCTTTGAAAGAACAGATAACTGCAAATGAAGCTCAAACACTTTGGCCATCAAATGAGAAGAAAGGACTCGTTGGAAAAGACCCTGATGTTGGGAAAGACTGAAGGCAAAAGGAGAAGGGACAGAAGAGAATGAAATTGTTAGATAATGTCAGTGATGCAGTGAACATGAATTTAGACAAACTCTGGGAGACAACGAAGAACAGATGAGCTTGGCACGCACATCCACAGGGGTTGTGAAGAGACAGACACAACTTAGTGACTGAACAACAACAACAGATAGGATATGAAATAAATTGAGATAGGATTAGTGTGTGGGGGGGAATGAATCTAAAAGCAAGCTTACACACAAGAAAGTTACACACAAATATGAATGCTTACTTCCAAATTTTAATTGTTGGTTTACTACAACAGAATTTAAACAAGTGCAGTACTTTGGGAATCAAAAACCAAAGCTATTTTGTAAACATTGAACTCTGGAAAATAAAAATTTAAAAATATTTTGGGAAAATGATGCTGCATAAAATTTGTACAAAACATGAAGCCGAGGAGGGTTTATGGAACAAATAAAGCTTTATTTATTTATTAGTCATGTTTCTAGGCTGCCAACTGCCAGATGATTCTGAATGGCTCCACAGACTAAAAACACAGTAAAATATATATAAAAAAAGAGAGCATAAAATTTAACTGCCATACAGAAGGAAACCTCCAAAATACGCACACTCATGCATGTGTGTGTGTGTGTGTGCGCACAAACACACACATACACACCCTACCTCAATAGCACTAAAAGAACCTGTCTGACTGGAGATACCACAAGGAAGACAAGATGAGAGCCATGTGGATTTCCAGTGCAATACTATTCAAAGAGCAAGTGTAGTGACAGAGATAGTCCATACTATGATCCTTGAAGATGGGCCTGATTAATCAATGGACCCGGAACAGGATATTACTATCTGAATAAATAGGATGAATAGATACCCTGGGAAACAATCAGTCCTTCAAGTTATTAGATCCTATACCAGGGTTGTCAAACTCCCAGCCCATGGGCCGGATGCATCACACACTGACCATGACCATGCCCGATTTAGCAAAGGGGGGAAAAGTCATCATGTGATTCCATCATGATGACATGAGTTTGACACCCCTGCCCCATACCATGGAGAGCTTTATATGTCATAACAGTATCTTGGATTGACTTTGAAAACCAACTAAGAATCATTGTTATAGGGTTGCTACATGGCTACAATAATGCTTGCCCAACACTGCTCATACTACTGTATTCTGTACCAGCTGCATATTCTAATTATTCTTCAAGGGCATCCTGATGTAAAACAGGTTATAGTAGTCCAACTGTAAGCATTAGCAACAATGAGGGGCTCCTCTCTAACTAGGAACGGGCACAACTGGAATATAAACTGAACCTGTGCAAAGTCCTTTGTCAAGCAGGAGTATAGAATTTAGGAAGGTCCCCCAAATTATTCAAGGTTTGAGGCAGTGCATTCCTACAGAGAATTAAAGGTGGGAAATCTCCAGAACCAAGACAGAAAACTGAAAGTTGCCTGGTCTTGTAAGCCTGATTTTGAGATTTTCCCTCCCCATTCAGACCTTCAGACTCCCATCCACTTCCTCCCAAAAAAAACCCAGATTCTGTGACAAAATTTTGATAGGATTGTTTGGTTGGTAAGGGGTCAAAATATTCATCTGACTATCCTTGCCATCCTAAATTGACGTATGATCTTCCAAATGGATGTGTGTCCTTCTCCAATAACCTCATGTAGATAAACAGGAGGGTGAAAGTGTCAAGCCTTGAGATATACACACACAGAAAGAGACAAGGTAAAATGAGATTAAGCAATGGGATGATAATTTAATCATCACACAATACATACTTGACTTAATTCCATATTGATTGAAATACCTAAAAAGAATTATTTGAAGCAATTTTCAATTACCTACTGTGTAATATCTAATTTTCTATTTTGGAACTAAAAGAGGGGAAAATAGTGGGAGCTTATCTTATTAGAAATAAGAATAATTTTAGTGGATGCTTCTTCCCTAACTCTTGTAATAACATTTTGGGGAAAAAAACTCTCCTGATCCTTTGTGTTTTAGAGATATGACTCACAGTATATCACCACTGTTGTTAATCATCTTCAAAGATGAACATGAAACACTAACCAAGCTTTTGGCTCACAGTAGATCACAGTTAAAGCCCATGTCACACTGCACCAATGGATGGAAAGAGGATGTAAAATGGAGAGAAACACTTGCCATCTGTTGGTTAACGCGATGCATCTGTTCTGTACTCACTGCATACGTTTTTCATATTCTCTATCCGTCCAGCATCCGACTACTGAGATTTCATCCGCTCAAAAAGTTTTGGAGGTGCACAAAACTTTTTGAGCGGATAAAGTATCCAACGCGTCCGTTCTACATCCACTACACTTACGGGGAACATCCGTTATATGTCCGTCGTCATCCATTACGCGTCCGCTATATCCGCTAGGCATCCGCTGTGCATCTGCGCAACTCACATCTACTCCAACAGAAAACAGACACAGGGAGGAAGCGAAACAGATGCAGAACGGACACGCAGCGTTAGTAGCATGGACGTAGAAAGGATGAAAGCGGATGCAGCTCGCATATAAAGCATTAAAATGGAAAAAACGTTCGTATAGGGGACGTATCTCGGATATTTAGGATGTCTGCAGGATGTCTAGAGGAAGCAGAAGGACACCTAGCGGAAAAACGATATTTCCTATAAAAAAGGGGGAGAAATCACCTGGATCTCACTTTCAGTCCAGCAGCCCTGCTGTGCAGACCTCTTCAGCCTTGATCTTGCTCTTGCTCTTCCACAGCATCCAGTCATCTCCACCATGGATCGTCGCACATTCCTTTTGGTAGCCACCATCATTCTATAACAGTGCGAAGCCCTCTACAGGCTCTTTCACCTGTTCTATGGGAAGAAAAGGAGTCATCCAAGAAGTGTCTGGGTCCGAAGATGGATCATGAGAAGAGTCAAGTATGGAATGGAAACAAGCTGATGGTGGAGCTGAGGAACGAAGACACTTGTGCATTCCAGAACTTCATGAGGATGCTGCCAGCCATGTTTGATGAAGTTGTGGAGCGGCTGAGACCCAGGTTGACCAAGATAAACACCAACCTCCGGCCCAGCCTGAACCCTGGACTGAAGGTGGCATTGAATCTGCGCACCTGGCCTCAGGGACGACGTCCAGGAACATGGAGGGTGGAGGGTGCCACACAACACCATCAGCATTGTGGTCAGAGAAGTGGTGCAGGCCATCATAGAAGAATACATGGAGGAGCTCCTCCAGTGCCCCTCCACTGAAGAAGGCTGGAAGAAACTTGCAGAGCAGTGGTATCAGAAGTGGAACTTCCCCCACACCATTGGAGCCATAGATGGGAAGCACGTGGCCTGCAAAGCTCCAGCCAACTCAGGGTCCACTTATCACAACGACAATGGCTTCTTCAGCATCATCCTCTTTGCCATGGTCGATGCTGACTACAAGTTCATGTACATCGATGCTTCAGGCAACGGGTCAACTTCAGATGCCCAGGTATACAACGCCAATCACCTCAAGGAGGGGCTGGAACGCAACCTCATTGTGGGCTTCCCAGATCCAGACCCCTGCCCAACGACACACAAGATGTACCCTACTTCATCGTGGGGGATGACACCTTCTCCCTCAGAACCTACCTCATGAAGCCCTACACTTCCAGTTGTCTCACCTGTGAAGAGAGGATCTTCAATTACAGGCTGTCCAGGGCAAGACGGGTGGTGGAGAACGCCTTTGGCATCCTGGCCAACAGGTTCCAGGTACTTCTCACCACCATGCAGCATCACCCACAGACCGTGAGGAACATCGTGGAAGCTTGCTGCATCCTGCACAATCTCATGCACACCCGCTACCCAGTCTTGCAGAACAGGCTTGTTGACCACCAATAAGGCAATGGAGACATGGAGCCTGGTGAATGGAGGCAAGGGAGAAACCTGATAGACACTGTGGATGTGCAAGGCCCCAACAGAGCTTCACATGAAGGGAAGAAGCAGCGCAACCTCCTGAAACACTGGTGCAACTCCCCAGCTGGAGCAGTGGAGTGGCAAGACAGGATGGTAGATGCTTAATGGATGCTTCCTTGAGCCTGTCTCATCACACTGATGAGATTGTGCCATGTATGTTGAGTGGCCCTCCAATGAACAGGGCATTTAATAAATAGTTGTGTTTATGTTGAAATGTGTTGATGAATGATTAAATTGTTATTGATAATAAAGGTCCATAGGTGTGGAACCTGGGAGGGTGGACCATCCAGTCCCACTATGCTTGCACTGAAGTTTTATCTTTCCCACAGCTATTACCCATCCCACAGGTATCCCTGCCCATCCCACAGCTATTACCCATTCTACAGGTATCCCTGCCCATCCCACTGCTATGCTAACCCATCCCACAGCTATTACCCATTCCATAGGTATCCTTGCCCATCCCACTGCTTCCTTACTCATCCCACAAGCATGCAAAGGCTTAAACCATTTCTAAAAGTTTCCACCAAGACTTTATTTACTAAAAGAACTGAACCAAGTGTGTGAAGCAAAGATAACCTTTCTTAATAACAAACTGTAAAAGCAAAATGACCCAAGTAAAGTGTCCCAAGCAAAGATAAAGGCAACAGGTAGTAACCCAGTCTCTGGCACTCTTCTCAGTCACTCTGAGGCGTGCCTATAGTCTCAGGGGTGAAGGGTCCAGGTGCTGTGGAGGTGGCAGTGGCTGGAGTGCTGGTCTGAGGTGCCATTGGGGTGCCTGGCCCCGAGAGGACAACAGGGGATGGTGTGTGGAGGAAGCTCTCAGAGAGCTGGCTCAGTCCTGTGATGTTGAGAGCCCTTTCCTCCATGACATGGGGTGTCAGTCCCAAGACCGATGACAGATGTTCTGAGGCCGGGCTTGGCTGTGGGGTGGAGGAAAGAGGAGTGTAGTGGGGCTGTCTGTTCTGCAGGTCAGCGAGGTGAGGCATCTGTGGCATCTGTGGCATGGGTGGCATCTATGGTGTCAGTGGCATCTGTGGCATTGGTGGCATCTGTGGCGTTGGTGGCATCTGTGGCGTCAGTGTCATCGGTGTCATCTGTGGCGTCTGTGGCATCAGTGGCATCGGTAGCATCGGTGGCACCTGTGGCATGTGATGAACCTGTGCCTTGGCTGGGAAGGGCTGCCTGTGCTGCTGGAACTCCTGGTAGCCATAGCCTTGGTAGGTGAGGGGCTGTTGAAAGCCTTGGAAGGGCTTTGACATCACCTGGGGTGGAGGAGCAGACCTGGACTGGTTCGGAACAGGTTCAGCTGGGCCTGGAGGATAGTGCAGAAGACCTGTGATCCTCTCCTTGATCACCTGGTACTGGGATTCGGACATGACCATGAGGGTCTGGTTGACGTAGGTGAGGAAGGTCTTTCTGTTAGAGGATGGTATATCGGAGTGTACCAGCTGAGAGAGGAGATCTACGCTGCTTTTGATGGTGTCCCTGATCTCCAGCAGGACAGTGTGGCTCTGTCCCTCCAGTCTGGCTTTCTGCCTGCTTTCTGTGGAGGTGGAGTTGGGGGTGGGGGTGGGTTGGTCTCTGGTGGCAGTGGCCTCCTCTTGCTCCAACTGCATCAGGGGGTCCTCCACACGCTCCGCCATGGGGAGTGCAGCTGTCGGGGGAGTCTCTGTCATGGGGCGCTCCACAGATACCTGCCTGGACCCAGGAGCTGACTCTTGGCCAGAAGAGGACTGGCTCTCTGTGGGCTGCCTGAGAGAGAGGGTAGACAGAGGGGCTGCTCCTCAGTGGCGGACCTCACCCTCCAAGAAGCTGCACTTGGCCATCATGTAGGTCTCCCGGTCGGTGAGCTTGACTGCAGCCTAGCCAGACTTCTTGAGGTGCAGGTTCCTGTACCAGGTGCGCATGTGCTTCCACCACCTGAGTAGGACCCCCGAAGTGTAGCCCAGGCTCTCTGCCTTCTCTCTCCAAGCTGCCTGCTTCTGCTTGGTGTCTCAATAGAGCCTGTGTCCCTTCCGCCAGAGGTACTCATTCTCCCTCAGCCATTCGAGCACCTCATCCTCATGTTCCTCTTCAATGGAGTACTGTCTCCTCTTCCTATCATGCGATTGCCTCTTCCTCCCTCTGGTAGGGCCTTCTGGGCCCTCATCAGTAGGGCTTTGAGATTCTAGGGGCTGGTCCACCACACCAGCAGCAGCAGCAACAGCAGCAGCAGCAGCACCAACAGCACCAGCAGCACCAGCAGCACCAGCAGCACCAGCAGCACCAGCAGCACCAGTAGCATCAGGAACACCAGCAGCACCAGCAGCACCAGCAGCACCAGCAGCACCAGGAGCACCAGCAGGACCAGCAGGATCAGGAGCAGCACCAGCAGAGTAAGCACCAGCAGAAACACCAGCACCAGGAGCAGCACCAGCAGAGTTAGCACCAGCAGAAGCACCAGCACCAGGAGCAGCACCAGCAGAAGCACCAGCCCCAGCAGAGTCAGCCTGAGCAGCAGAAGCCCCAGCAGAAGCAGAATCAGGGCCAGGGGGTGGGATGGTGGCCCTGTCCTTCTTGCCAGGGCTGGCAGGAGTAGGCACAGGCTTCCTCTTCTTCCCCATGGTTGTTGGCTGGAGATGTGTCTGGCAGCAGGTCTTTCCTCTGAATGGTGACCTGCTTGCGAGCTGCCTCCTTTTATATCCGTGGGGCTGACGCAATGCATCCTCCCTGCATGTGCAGTGAACGCTTTGCATCTGCTAGGCATCCGCTAGGCATCCGCTAGGCATCTGTGATGCATCTGCTTCATCTGCTAGGCATCCGCTCTGCATCCACTCCTTCTGCTGCACGTCCGCTTCGCTGTGCTCCCCCGGAAGCCCTGCGGATGTGTCATCCGGTTCCATCCGCTTCCATCTGCTAGGCTTCCGTGGAGCATCCGCTTAACATCCTCGCTATGTCCTCTCCTCGTCCGTTCCTTTCCGTTGTTGTCCGCTCTGTTTATGCAAATTTGGGGCACTTTTGAGAGCGGATAACAATGGATGGAACATTTTCTCGTCTGCTGTGTCCTTTTTATATACGTTTTGCATCCGTCGGCCGATGTGACCTGGCCTTAAGTTGTAGAAAGCTGAAACAACAAGAAGCTAAAGAACTATGAATGGAAGCATGCACACCAACAAGCTAACAGTTGAGAAACTTTGGGAGCAGGGGATACATTCATTTAATTTAAGTATTTATTATTTAATTCATTTAACAAAAGATTAAATCACTGCCTTGGCTACAACAAATATCAAATGATACAAATCAAAGAGACTGAAACCTAGACTATATATATTGAATGCCACCAATGGAACAATAAACATGTTATTAGCATCATTTACAATCAAGAGTACAGATTTTCTCTTACATCAAGTATGATTTCTTTTTCTGATCCTTTACTCTCTTTGCATATCAAGTCCACTTGTCCAATAAAATTAGTTTTGTGGGGAAGGAAGTGATAGAGAATCAGTGGGGGCTAATGTAAATTATACTGATTTAATGAAAATTTCTGGGAGCAATATGATTCTATATGGAGTTATCTATCCTCCAGGAACCAAATCAGCAGTCCCACAAGTTAATAATTACAATAAAGATTGTGAAAGGGATTTCTAGAAAAAAAGGGAGATGGAAGATGTTCTCAGCAAAGAATGAAGAACTTTGTTCAAATCTCTCTGGACAAGAAAACTTGAGATCATCCATACAATTGCTTCTTATGAGGAGACCACAAGATAGAACGCTCAGGTTGGCTGAAACCTCAAGGAGAAGAAGGAATAGTCATCTTGCTCCAACTTAGGTTGATCCCTTTGAAAATATCTTACATTTTCATGCTTCTTTTTCCAATTATTGTTATTAACTTCAATTCAGCTGTTAGCAACCTTGGATTGGCATATTTGATAGTACTGGGTGAGTTTTTCTTCAATACTCTGCAAAAAAAAGTTTTTTAACTACAAGTTTAAGAACTTTAAATTTTTTTGGAATAAATAGCAAAAAGGTGATTAAAACTTTGATATTAGAAAGTTACAAATGGACTAAGAATCAAAATAAACTTGAAACAAGATTATGGGATTAACTGTAAATAATCCCATTTCCCATGGGAAAATACTTTACTTTTATTTATTTATTTTTAAACATATAGTAAGATTTTTTTTTTTAAATGGACCCTAGAAAGAATTAAAGATTTTAATTAAAGAAGAACATATAAACTGAATTTACAATTACAGAATGGAGCAAAACATTTTAAATAGACTCAGAAATTCCGATTAATAGTGTCAACAAAGACTAAATCTACTTCTCTGGAAACTGTGTCTCAAAGATGTTATGGAAAAGGAACATGTTTTACTTGAGAAGATCAAGACTGAGTGAAAGTGGGTTTAAATGTATGCCATGAAAAAAAGATGTTACGCTGGACATAGAAAAGATTGGCTGATGTAATAAAAGGGATATAAAAAAAATAAACCAAGAGAGTGATATGAATAATTTTGCTTTATTGGATTTACAAAAGAGGCTTTCATATTGGAAAATCTTGTGAGAAGGTACAAAGAAAAATGAAATTAGATTTAGCCAAGGGCTCTTTTCAGTGGACTAAATCAGGAGTTCCCAAACTTGGCAACTTTAAGACTTACTGACTTCAACTCCCAGAATTCTTCAGCCAGCTGGCTATTGTATTACATTGGGGAAGAAAACCACACCATACTGTCTAATCAAGGTAGAGTAGAGACCTTCAAGCCTGGCAGCTTTAAGACTTGTGGACTTCAACTCCCAGAATTTTCCAGACAGCTGGCTGGAGAATTCTGGGAGCTGAAGTCCACAAGTCTTAAAGTTGCCAAGTTTGGAGATCTCTGGACTAAATATTAAAATTGTTAGAAGTCAAAGGAAGGAATATAAAGTTCATTTATTTGATCAAGGTTAAAATAGATTTGGTTTTATTTCTCATGGTTCTTAATGGACTTTTGTTGACCATTTTTGCTGTATAAATGAGCTATGGGAAGAAGACACAATCTGTTTGTATTTAGAAAGGAAATGCTAAATTACTAAAATTATTTATTTTTATGTTGGATCTTGAAAATCACTTCATCTTTTTTTTCCTATTTCTCATTTTTGCATCTTTTTATTCTATCTTTCTTTAATTTGCATTAGGTTTCACTATTATTACTATGATATTTAATAAATGATATAAAAATAAATATTGTGTTAACAGATTGTCACATTTTTTTTCTAGCTGAGTTTCTCTTTTAGATGGAATATTAAATCCAAGAGGAATGCAGGGATGCTTGAGGAATGCTGACTTGGTATATTCTGGTAATATTTTTCTGTACCTGCTAGATGGACAACTATGGTATCAGTCATCCCCCAACATTTGGGTGTATAGAGATAGGCATATGTGTCATATATGCTCACACATCCTTGAAATAAATGTTTAAGCTATTAAGACTTGGTTGCAACTAAATATCCACCTTTTTATTTTGGAGAATGACCATTGTAATTCTGTTTATTGTAGTCATTTGATTGCCAGAATTTAATTACAAAAAAAAAAAATCTACACTGAACCTTATCCACCGAGGAACCATTTGACTGTAGGAAGCTATCAAAGAAGTATGTACATTCTTCATAATTATAGATGTGAATCCAAAATAGGACAACAGGATTCGGAACACTTAGGGATAATAATAGGTATATATGGCATTAGGTTGACTAAGAAATAAGCCAAGCCATTTCCCAAATGATCCAGATAATGACTTGGTTCATTGCCAAACAAAGCCAAGCCAAATTTGATTCCGTCCCTCTCAACATGTTTGACAGTCATAAATTGTTATGTCTCCCAGATGCCTGGTTGTTAAGTGTCAGCTTCATTCATTCATTTGCATGTGGTTGGAAAATATCTTTCCTGTGGAGCTGACAGTGAGTTAAATAAGCAGGATGTACCTGTTAAAATGGAGGCAGAGGAGCTCAGGTCTCAGATTGTATTACTGAGACCACATTCTGCATATAGGTTTTGCTACAGGACCAGCTGTTTTGGGGATGAAATAATTTAATGTTCTTTTTTTAACTAATTGAGTTAGGATAGACTATCGGAATGAATAAGGAGATTTAAAGAAGCAGAAGCAATCTGGAACCACTTCTTCCCTTCATATTTGAAAATAATGTAAAGAAGCAGAAGCAGTCTAACCCCCCCCCCTTCATGTTTGACAGTATCTGAAAGGGAACTTAAGAGGCATTTCTTTTCCATGATGTATGGATAAGCAAATGATGGAGAAATGCTCAGCATTTGTTGGTGAGTCCACAATTGCCATGTGCCTGGCAACTCCAGCCTAACAATGTCAAGGGCAAATTAAATTTTGCAGGTGGGGATTGGAGAGATTTCATGCTTTTGATATCCTTTGTTGACTATTGTTCCTGAGTCCAGAGAATATCTAAATAGAGACTTCCCAGTTTGTGGGAGCTGCTATTTTGGATCCAGGGCTTTTGTGAGTTGGGAAGAATTAAAAATGAAATTCTGCTTCACCTTGGATTTTATTCTGAACCAGAGAAAAATCCGAAGATCTGGAGTTATTGTCTTTTCCAGTTTGGCTCTTTAAGGTAATTGTTATTCTGAATCAAATGCTTGAAAAGAAGGAACATATGTTTTTGACCATAACTTAAACAATCAAATGAGAGGTTATGGAAATGCTAATCTTACTTTATGCAAAACAAAGCTGAAATATAGGAGAATGCATATAAGCAGTATTTTTTCCTTGCACAATGAGACTGTTTTTTCCCTGAGTTTGACTCAAAATAAATGAAAAATGTTATCTTCACTAAAAAAACTTGTTTGTACAGATAAATGTCCTAAAGAAGCACTTCAGCTGAGCCTCAGAATTTTGCAGAAACATTTGGAAGGATCTTTTCATTCCTGAAAACATTAAAGCTGAATGCAGGAACTCACTAAGCAGCAAACAGAAAGCAACTACTTGCTGAGAGGGGCCTTGTAGTGCATTTTAATATGTGTTTTGTTATATTGCAAAAACATTCGCTTATAATTAGCACTTGGGGTTCAAAGCAAGACAGAAATGTTCAAACCTGTAAAATTGTGGGGTTTGTAGAGATGTGTTCAAAATAAACTTGAAATTGCATACAGTTTAAATAAAACTCCTGAACACCTGCCTTTCAGAATCTTCCCCCTATTCATTTTTTTCCTCCATTCCTGAAATCCAAACGTTTGGCCTATGCCACAGTTAGTTTCCATCTCCCCGGATGGTGGTAGAATTCATTTCCAGCTACAAATACATTCATTGTGTGAACTTCTTACCACTGGACCAGCTGAAGCTTAGGCATTTATCTAATAAAAGCAAGTTAATAGCTGAAATGGAAATGGACCATTTTCACATCTGACTGAAAGACCTCGTGAATGTCCCTGGAGAAGTGCTTAAAATGGATCCAAATGGCAGCTCCCTCTAGAAATCTCTTCACTTTTCCATTACTAACCCAATTTGACATTTAATTTAAAAATTATCACTCATCTCCCAGCTCATCCCTATTTGGCATAATAAAGTTTTCAATTATCCAAATGCAGAAATATAGTGATTTGTTCAAAGACAGAACACTAATTAAAAATGAAGGTATTGGCAGAGGTTTGTATATAAAATGCCTCTAAAGCTAACACAATACTGACTGCATTCAGTTGCATATAAGCAGCAATTCAGAGTTTGCATTTCAAAATAAATATGCTATGATCATATTATAAAGAATCAATTCAAACAACAAGTTATCCTGAAATCTTTTGATATCTTAATATGTAATTTGTTTTCAAGGTCCCAACTAATATTTAATTTTCAGCCAACCAATCCTGCCCAAAGACTATAACCATTTCTGTTTTGGGTAACTAAAGGCCCTGTCACACTGCCCAACGGATGCAAAACGTTAGTAAAAAGGACACAACGGATGAGAAAAATGTTCCATCCGTTGTTATCCGTTCTCAAAAGGGGCAAAAATTTGAATAACCAGAGCGGACAACACGGAAAGGAACGGACGTGGGGAGGACGCAGAGCGGATGGAAAGCAGATGCGGAACGGAAGCCTAGCGGATGGAAGAAGATGGGAGCGGATGGCACATCCACAAGGCTTCCAGGGGGCTGCAGCAAAGCGGACGCGGAACGGACACAGCGGATGCACAGCGGATGCACAGCGGATGAAGCGGGTGCACAGCGGAAACCTAGCGGATGCACAGCGGAAGTCTAATGGATGCCGAGCATTAATTGCGCATGCGGGGAGGATGCATTGCGTAAGCCCCGCGGATATAAAGGGAAGCAGCTCGGAAGCAAGTCACCATTCAGAGGAAAGACCTGCTGCCGGACGGATTGACACCCTTACCTGCTCTGCCTGCATGCCTGCCTGCAAGCCTTGCTGCAAACCTTGCTGCCAGCCTCCCTGCAAGCCTTGCTGTCTGCCTGCCTGCCAGCCTTGCTGCCAGCCTGCCTTTCAGCCTCCCTGCAAGCCAGTCTGCCTGCCAGCCTTGGTTCATGCCTACCTGCCAGCCTTGGTGCCTACCTGCCTGCCAGCCTTGGTGCCTGCCTGCCTGCAAGCCTTCCTGCCAGCCTTGGTGCATGCCTGCCTGCCAGCCTTGGTGCCTGCCTTGGTGCCTGCCTGCCTGCCAGCCTTCCTGCCAGCCTTGGTGCCTGCCTTGGTGCCTGCCTGCCTGCCAGCCTTGGTGCATGCCTGCCTGCCAGCCTTCCTACCAGCCTTGGTGCCTGCCTTCTTGCCAGCCTTCCTACCAGCCTGCCTGCAAGCCTTGGTGCCAGCCCTCCTGCAAGCCTTGGTGCCTGCCTGCCTGCCAGCCTTGGTTCCTGCCAGCCTCCCTGCCAGCCAGAAACCCCACAACCATGGGGAAGAACAGAAAGCCTCAGCCATCTGCTGCCAGCCCTGGCAAGAGGGACAGGGCTACCATCCTGTCCCCTGGCCCTCACTCTGCTTCTGCTGGGGCTTCTATAGCATGGGCTCGCTCTTCTGGGGCTGGAGCTTCTGCTGCTTCTGCTTCTGGAGGAGCTGACAATGCTGCTTCTGGCGGTGATGCTTCTGCTGGTGCTAACTCTGCTGATGCTGCACCCCAATGGCGCTTCAGACAAGCACTCCAGCACCAGCCACCTCCACAGCACCTGGACCCTTCACCCCTGAGACTGAGCGACCAAGAGGAGTGCCAGAGACTGGCTGGCTGGCTACCTGTGGACTTTATTTGGACACTTGACTTGGGTCATTTTTCTTTTATAGCTGGTTGTTAATAAAGTCTATCTTTGATTCACACACTTGCCTCATTTCTTTTTTTTAATATTGTCTTGGTGGAAATTTTTAGAAATAGTTTAAGCCTTTGCATGTTTGTGGGATGTGTAAGCATAGCAGTGGGGTGGGCAGGGATACCTTTGGAATGGGTAATAGCTGTGGGATAGATAAACCTCCAGTGCAAGCATAGTGGGACTGTATGGTCCACCCTCCCAGGTGCCATACCTATGGCCCTTCATTATCAATAACAATGTAACCATTGATCCACACATGTCAACATAATCACAACTCTTTATTAAATGCCCTGTTCATTGTAGGCCCACCCAACATACATGGCCCAATCTCATCCGTGTGATGAGACAGGCTGAAGGAAGCATCCATTAAACATCTATCATCCTGTCTTGCCACTCCACTGCTCCAGCTGGGGAGTTGTACCAGTGTTTCAGGAGGTTGCGCTGCTTCTTCCCTTCACGTGAAGCTCTGTTGGGGCCTTGCACATCCACAGTATCTATCAGGTTTTGCCCTTGCCTCCATTCCCCAGGCTCCATGTCCCCATTGCCTTGTTGGAGGTCCACGAGCCTGTTCTGCAAGACTGGGTCGCGGGTGCGCATGAGATTGTGCAGGATGCAGCAAGCTTCCATGATCCTCCTCACGGTCTGTGGGCAATCTGCATGGTGGTGAGAAGTACCTGGAACCTGTTGGCCAGGATGTCAAAGGCGTTCTCCACCACCCGCCTTGCCCTGGACAGCCTGTAGTTGAAGATCCTCTCTTCACGGGTGAGGCATCTGGAGGTGTAGGGCTTCATGAGGTAGGTTCTGAGGGAGAAGGCGTCATCCCCCACGATGAAGTAGGGCACATCTTGCGTGTCGTTGGGCAGGGGGTCTGGATCTGGGAAGCCCATGATGAGGTTGCGTTCCAGTCCCTCCTTGAGGTGACTGGCATTGTATACCTGAGCATCTGAAGCTGACCCGTTTCCTGAAGCATCGATGTACATGAACTTGTAGTCAGCATCAACCATGGCGAAGAGGATGATGCTGAAGAAGCCCTTGTAGTTGTGATAAGTGGACCCTGAGTTGGCTGGAGCTTTGCAGGCCACGTGCTTGCCATCTATGGCTCCAACGGTGTGGGGGAAGTTCCACCTCTGATACCACTGCTCTGCAACTTTCTTCCAGCCTTCTTCAGTGGTGGGGCACTGTTGGAGCTCCTCCATGTATTCTTCGATGATGGCTTGCACCACTTCTCTGACCACAATGCTGATGGTGTTGTGTGGCACCCTCCAGGCATACTGCATGTTCCTGGACGTGGTCCCTGAGGCCAGGTGGTGCAGATTCAATGCCATCTTCAGTCCAGGGTCCAGGCTGGGGTGGAATTTGGTGCTCTGCTTGGTCAACCTGGGTGTCAGCCGCTGCACAACTTCGTTAAACATGGCTGGAGGCATCCTCATGAAGTTCTGGAATGCATCAGGGTCTTCGTTCCTCAGCTCCACCATCAGCTTGTTGTACAGTCCATCCTCTGCTCTTCTCCCGATCCATCTTCGGACCCAGATGCTTCTTGGCCGCCTCCTTTTCTTCCCGTAGTAGAGTTCAGAGAGCCTGTAGATGGCTTCGCACTGTTGCAGAACGATGGTGGCTGCCAAAAGGACTTTGTTACAATCCATGGTGGACATGACTGGATGCTGTGGAAGAGCAAGATCCAGATGAAGACTGCAGAGGTCTGCACAGCAGGGCTGCTGGTCTGAAAGTGAGATCCAGATGAGTTGCTCCCCGTTTTTATAGGCAATATAGGTTTTCCCCTATGTGTCCTTTTGCATCCTCTAGGCATCCTCTAGACATCCTTAATATCCGAGATAGGTCCCCTCTGCGGATGTTTTTTCCATTTTAAATGATTTCTTTGTGAGTTGCATCCGCTTTCATCCATTCTGCATCCATTCTGCATCCATTCTACATCCGTTCTGCATCTGTTCTGCATCCATTCCGCGTCCGTTCCACTTCCTCCCTGCGTCCGTTTACCGCTGGAGTGGATCAAGTTGCACGGATGTGTAGCGGATGCCTAGCGGATATAGCGGATGCGTAACGGATGCGTAACGGATGCCTAGCGGATGCCTAGCAGATGCAGAATGGACACATTGGATACATTTTCCGCGCAAAAGTTTTGAGCAGCTCAAAAACCTCTGAACGGATGAAACGTCAATAGACGGATGCTGGACGGATAAAGAGGAAGCAAAACGTATGCAGTAAGTGCAAAATGGAAGCATTGCGTTAACCAACGGATGGCAAGTGTTATTCTCCATTTTACATCCTCTTTTCATCCGTTGGTGCAGTGTGACATGGGCTTAAAGAGCAATTTTCTCTAACATAGTGTGGCACTTCCTGGGAATTATCCTTTTTAAATAAAAACAAACAAACAAGAGCTCAAGAGCTTTCATATGTAATACTGAAATTTATGTTTTGACAAGTTCAAGTAAATTCACATGAAATTTCATGATTCTCAGATGAAGTGCAATGAAATCCAGGCTCTTATTTCATAAACATCTTGTAAAAAATTGCAATATCATAAATTGTGAGATGGATGAAGATCCAACTGTTTAAGATTATTTCCTTGCTTCCTGGCACCTGATAGAGCAGCTAACTCCAGAGATGGGATTCTACCAGTTCACACCTATTCACTAGAACTGGTTGTTAACATTCTTAGCATTCGGAGAACCGGTTGTTAGAATAAATTTCTGGCCTAATCCTGTAGGGAAGGCAGGAAGGAAACACTCTGGTGTTTCTTACAGAAACTACCTCTCCATTAACTCTTATTACATTCTTGGCAGGACTAGACTTCCTGTCTCAGGAACTTCTCTGGAGTTTTTTCCCCCTTCTTTGCTGGTACTTTGCTTGTGTGGACTGACCATTCAAAGTTACAATGGCTGAAAAAAATGACTTATGACCATTTTTCACATTTACAACTGTTGCAGCATCCTCACAGTCATGAGAGGTCAGGTGAGGAGATACGTCCCTCAATGTGAGTGATGTTGAGTTAGCCATGCCCAGCCAGTCACATGACCACAAAGCCACACCCACCAACTACACCCACAGAACCGTTTGTTAAAAAATTTGAATCCCACTCCTGGCTAACTCCCCGCTTTGAACTAGTTTTATTCAATCAGTAAAGATGCTCAGATCTGTACTACAACAAGTTAAAAAAAAAACATAAACTTCACAAGTCATTCCTATGGCTGCTAAATGATTTAGAGTTCCTGCTCTTGAAGTAGTTGCCTGGTTTTGTAAGCCTGATCCTGAGATTTTTCCTCCCCATTCAGACCTTCAGACTCCCATCCCATCCAAGTGGTGATAATTAAAAGAGCAGTAATATCTACATTCCAATATTTCAGACAGGAAAATAGGAATATCTTTAGAAAGCACTTAAGCCACTGTATATACCAGCTCCTAACCAATTTTGGCTTTTCTTGAAAAAGATAAGCAGGATCTAATCTAATTACAACTTAAAAATGAGGCCACTAAGAGTCCCAGATTATAAATTGGTCTAGGAAGGTGGGAAGATGGGGACAGAATTTATATTTTGGCCAAGAAAACAATATGGATATAGCACTGTTGTCATGAGGAATTTGAACATACAGTATTAACAATGAACCGTTTCACAAATTATCCTCCAATATTGAAGCTGTTTGCTTTATAATGTGCTTTACCTATGTGTTCTGGAATAGTCTGTCCTTCAATTTAAAACCCAGAAAATGGCTTTAAGAAAAATAAACAAATGTAAGGCTACTAGATCTGGCCTTTAAATTACAAGTATAAACCAAATAGAAGCAAATCACCAGACTTCTGTATTGCCGTGGCCTTCTGTCTAGTGATTGTTTGTATTTTTTATAGTCTCATTCTAGTAAACAAAACTGTATAAAAAAATACTAAAAAGCACCAAAATATCCATCCACTATTTTTCTAGTTGGGGGAGAGAAAAGATAAAAGGAAAAACAAAAGTCCTACAAAAGTTGCTGCTTAGTCAACATATGTGTGCAAAAAAAAGTTGAATGACACATTTAGGATTAAAGATACAATATTTTAAACATTAAATCATGGGACTTTCATTTAAATAATGTTAATATTATGCTATCAACCCATCTGGTTTGACATAAATATTGTTGGATTTGTTTCTACTATGTCAGCCCATGTTCAATGGGCAAATACATTAAGTATAAAAGTCTACAGATACAAAATGTAAACAGTGCAAGGTTCATAAATACAAAATTTGAAAACCATATAGTGTAGTTTATTAGCTTTTAGCTATTTTCTTACTAACATATCTAGATATATTGGTACGTGTGTGTCCATTCGGAGATACATAGCAAAGTAAGACATTGTAACTTGGATTGTTTGTTATACAAGAATTTCAAGAGTTGTAGAAGTTAAAATGCAGTAGTGCAGACTAATTTTGCTGACTACCAGGAGTTCGATCTTGGTTAATTCAGCCTTCCATTTCTTCTGATGTCTGTAAAATGAGGAGCCAGATTGTTGGGAACAATATGCTAGTTCTGAAAACTATTTAGAAAGCACTATAAAGCACTATGAAGTAGTATATGTCTAAGCACTTGTACAGTATATTTCAATAAACTGAAAAGAATTAAATGTTTCAATCTAAACTATCATAGGGTTCAAAACTGGTTTGGAAAATAGTGATCAAGAATATGGGAAAAAAGAATGAAGAAAAATGTTAGTGAACATTCTTCAGTATCTTCAATAAATATGTATATCATTTAATCATCTCATAAACTTCATAGTACATTAGTACTAATGAGATAGGAGCAGCTGCCAAAGAATAATCAAAACTCACATTTCATTTTAAGCTGCATAACTTGAAATCTTTCTCAAAAGTTCCTGATCTTGTTTCTGAAAGACATCCCAGTGTTTGCCTGGTAATGTCACATGAACCACAGAATCCATTAGAAGCATGGACCCAGCCTATGAGTGGAAAGGGTTTGGGATCAATGCCACACTTTTATCAGATGTGGTGATTCTTTGTGGATTTTGATATATTGATCTTTTGATTTCCTATCTAAAGAAGCTCAAATTAATAATATATCCTCTAAAGATTTGTTCTATGTTTCAGTGTGATTCGTTCATAGATCACTTGATCGAACAGCACGATGAGCTAATGTAGGTAAAGTGGTGAATGAGATTTTTTGCATTAAAGCACATTAATATAATTAGTGAAAAAATATTTCCCTAAAAATGAAACAAATACTTGCAGAAGTATTCTATACATTTATTACTAGACAATACAATTTTATGCATACCTACTTGGAATTAAATGACAGTTTAAGTTAAATGACTACTGAGTTACATGACATTCATTTCCAGGTACTTTATCTCTATTTACTATAACAAGCATATCAGGAATACTGCCTAAATTTCAGGATATATCTTTAGTGTCCTTTTTACATCACTGATATTGCATGTCAGATGTGCAACAATGTCAGGAGAAGGGATGGAGCAGAATTTCATTGATATGTGCAGTTGTGAGGGGACTGAGATATATTCAAGGTGTTGGTTTCTGAAGAAAAGTGTTAAACATTGGATTATAGCCAATAACCATTATGTTTCTCCTTTTCTTTAGTTAACAATGATATAGCAGATCTTTAATTTATCCTTGGAAATAGCCCAAATAACAAATGACATATATTACTCCTAAAGGTACTTACCAGGGAGATCCTGGAACAGGAGTAGATGCAACAGGCTTGTTGCCATTTGAAGTGTTTTCATCATCTGTGAGTAGTTTTAAGGAATGAGTCTTCAGAAAAAAGAAACAGATTAATCAGCAAAAGATGTTGTTATACTATGTGTTTTATTTACATTCGAAAAAGCATTTTTTTTTAATTTCATAGATTACAGCTTTCCTCAAAGAGACCAACATAGTGCACATAATGCTATTCTGTAGAACTAGTTCACAGTTAATTTTATATCTCATAACAGCTAAGGATAACGGGAATTGGATTCCATCAATACATGGAAGGTTTTACATTGGCCATTCCTGAATAACCAGAAGAGAGACGAGTTTGAATGAATACAGAGATAACTGTTCTTGCTACTTAACTCCCATAACAGTAACCTTTTAAAGATACAACATTATGAAAAAATGCTGTCAAATTTGTTGAAGATATATATGTATATTGGACATTAACACAATTGAGAAGGTTCAGAGGTATTTCTTGAGAAAAATACTCCACTCCTCCACTCACAATTGCCTCCAGGTTCAAAATTTTAGGCCTAGACATTCTGGAACTGTGCCACCTGCAGTCTGATCTAAGTTCACAAAATTGTTCACAAAATTGTCTGCTATAACATCTTGCCTGTCAACAACTTCTTCAGCTTTAATCAAAATAATACACAGGCAAACAACTGATACAAATTCAAGGTAAACAACTCCAAACTTGATTGCAGAAAATACGACTTCAAGCAACAGAGGGGTCAATGCCTGGAACATCCTACACGACTCTGTTGTTACAGCCTCAGGCCCTCACAGCTTCAACCTCAAACTGTCTACCATGGACCTCACCCCATTCTTAAGAGGTCCTTAAAGGGGGCATGCATAACTGTACCAGCGTGCCTACTGTCCCTATCTCACTGTCCCCATTTATCTGTAAATGTAGTTACTTCCTTTGTTATTGTTTATGTTCATACTTATACCTGTTATCTTGTACATGTTTGACAAACAAATAAATAAAAAATAAAATAAATACAGACACTGACACTGACATCCCCTTAAACTCTGCTGAAGATGTTACCTGGCTGGGTAATGAAACATTCGGAAACCAGCTCACAAGCTTGGAGAATGAACCCTTGAAGCTTGTGGGTTGGTTTCCAAATGTTTCATTACCCAGCAAGGTAACATCTTCAGTAGAATTTAGGGCATGTCAGTGTTCCTCTTCATTGGAGCCTGGCACTCCACAAGCAATTTCATCAATAGACATATTGACTTACAACCAATCTATGAACCCTTCAGAATCCAAATCAACCACACAACTAACCATAGACACCACCAATCCAAGCAATCCACACACCAGCAGTTAATTTCCCTGTTCCTTCCGGAAATAAGTTGTGCGAGACCGGATTCCAATAACAAACTCTTTATTTAATTCAATAAGCAATGGTAATGGAATAAGAGCCCACGCCCTGGCAGCCCTTGATATAACGGCTTGCTCGCGGCTTGTGGCCAATGACACCACTTTAAATGTTCCTGCCATCCGGCGGGCCAATCGGATTGGTTCTCTAATGGCCAATCCGAGAATGACCTTTTCGGCCAATCAGAATTGGGAACTTGGAGCCTACCAAGTTCCATACATAACACCCCTCTCTCCTTGGTTCAGTCCAACGTGCATCACGTAATCACACAGGTAGGTGGGGCTTTTTGGAGTCCTGGTTGACCTGCGCAGCTCAGTCTCGGTGTGGTCTTCAAGCGGTTTGGACGGGATTGCTGTCTCTCTGTTCCTTCTCCATGGAACTTCCTGGAAGGGTGAGTCAGCCTTGCTGCTTCCGCCTGAGTCTCTCTGGCCGGTTGAGATGGCTCCACCGCTCCCTCCTGGTTTGACCAGGTTGGTTGAGCTGGCCTGGCTGTCTCCTTCCAGTAAGGCCTCGCTTCGTTCTCCTGTTCCCGGACTTCTCATTTAGGGTTCATCTAACCGTGAGTGCTCTTTCTGATTTGTTTGATAGTCTTTGTGTAGTGTTTGTTGTCTTGTTATGGGAGGTTCATCTCTCCCTTTTTTATTCTTTTGCATCACCCCCTTCCTCAGTTGTTTTTTGGTCGGTATTTATTTTTGGCTCTGGTGTGTTTTTGCGTTCTAGGGTGCAAGAACGAAGCTGGTCGATGTGCTGCTTCCATTCTCTTCCGTCGTCTAGGAGTAGTCGGTAAGACCGGGGGCCTGTGATCTGGGTGATCATGGCTGGAAGCAATAACGGGTCCCCAGTGATGTTTTTCGCATAGACCAGGTCGCCTATTTCAAATGCACGGTATTTTCTGGAGGAGTCGGCGGATTTATCCCAGGTGTAAGTGGGGTGCAGTCTGTCAAGATAGGAACGCAATTTCCTACCCATTAGGAGTTCTGCTGGGCTTTTGTTGTTTGTGCTGCTAGGGGTAATATGCTGTAGGGTTAGTAATCGGTTTAGTTTGTCTTGCACGTCCCCCTTGTCCATTCTATCCAGGCCCTCCTTAGTGTACTGAATCATGCATTCAGCCCTGCCATTTGCAGCCAGATGGGCCAGCGCCATTAAAGCATGTTGGATACTGCTCAAATGCTAACGCGGTAAACTGGGGCCCATTGTCCGACATCAGTACATCAGGCAGTCCATGCATGGCGAAAGGTTTGTCTAGCTGTTTCATTACTGCCTCGGTGGTTGTGGAAGCCATGAGGATGACTTCTAACCAGTTCGAGTAGGCATCCACAACTATTAAAAAAGTGTTGCCTTTTGTCGGCCCAGCAAAGTCAATATGTATTCTAGACCATGAACCCTGGGGAGTTTCCCATTCCTTAACAGGTGCCTGTGGGGAGGTAGGCCACGATTTTTGACAGTCATGGCATGTTGCCACCCAACATTCAATGTCCTTGTCCAGCCCTGGCCACCAGACGTAACTCCTGGCCAGGGCTTTCATTTTGACTATGCCTGGGTGCCTCTTGTGCAACATGCACAAAATATCTTCCTGGAGTCTGTTTGGTATCACCACCCTGTCACCCCACAAAATACAGCCCTTCTTGAGAGACAGTTCAGTCTGTCGGGTGCGAAATGTCTTAAAAGTCTCAGTTTTGTTCTCTTCCGGCCAGCCCTTACCTACCAAATTCAGGATGCGAGCTGTCAAAGAGTCTTTTGCAGTGGGTCTCACAACGTTCGCTGTGGTTAGCGGCAGGTTCAGGCAGGTCTCAAGTTGAAGTGTGGAGACAGTGGGAGCTGGGTCCTCTTCTGTGATGGGCAATGGGGAACGGCTCAGGGCGTCGGCATGGGTGATGGTCTTTCCTGAGTGGTGAATCAGTGTGTAGCTGAAGGCAGCCAGGAATTCAGACCACCTCGTCATTCTAGATGACAGAATGTTGGCTTGTTTCCTGCTAGGATTCTTAACAGGGGTTTCTGATCAGTGATGATCGAAAAAGTTCTGCCATAAAGGTACTCATGGAATCTTTTGACTCCAACTATGATTGCAAGGGCTTCTCGGTCGAGTTGGCTGTAATTGCGTTTTTGGAAAGAGTTTTTGAATAGAAAGTGACCGGTGCCTCTTTGCCGTCTGGTAGCTTGTGGCTCACGATGGCGCCGATTCCAAAAGGCGATGCATCACAGGTGACCGTCAAAGGCAGGGTATTGCTATACTGGATTAACATGGTGTTAGACGTTAATAGGTTTTTGATACCCTGAAATGATGCTTGTTCCCGGTGGCCCCATTTCCAGTTCCCGGTGGCCCCATTTTGTCTAACAGCCGATGTAAATGTTCTGCTATGGTTTCCTTATGGGGCAGGAACACATTGTAGAAAATTATGAGACCTAGGAATGCTTGAAGGTCACTTTTTGTTCCTAGGTCTAGGTGCATCATTGATTGCCTTTAACTTTTTTTCAGTGGGGTGTATTCCTTGTTCATCTATTAGGTAATCCAGAAACTCGACCTGGTTGGTGGCTAGATTACATTTCTCTCACTTTACCTATAGGCCTGCGTCTCTAAATCTTAAAATTTCCCTTAATCTGCTCTCTAGTTGGTTGGTGTTTTTTGCTGACACCAGAACATCATCAAAATAAGGGATGACTCCCTTGATTCCATTTAACAGATGCTCCATGAGGCTTTGAACTCACCTGGGGCAATGCTAATGTCGAACTAGAGATGGCTACACTTGAATGCCCCTCTATGTGTCACAATAGTCCGTGCCTCTGCGGTAGTGGGGTCAACGGGTAGCTGTTGGTACAGCTGTGTGAGATCAAGCTTCGCAAAAAAAATTCCTCCCCCTCGGGAGTGCAATAAGTGTTGCACTGCCAGTACTGGGTATGCGCTTTGTTGGAGCGCATGGTTTTGGGTTGCCTTATAGTCTCCGCAGATGCGCACTGACCCATCTGGTTTTACAGGAGTCACGATGGGTGTTTCCCACCTGGCATGGTCGATTGGCTCTAACACCCCTTGTGCTATTAATTTGTTTAATTGTTCATCAATCTTTGGTTTTAAGGCAAACGGGACGCGTCTGGTTTTTAACTGGATGGGGGCTATTTTCGGGTCTAGGCTAAATGAAATTGGGGGCCCTTGTACTTGCCTAGGGTCCCGTCAAAAACATTTTGGAATTCTTGTGGCAGGCTCTCCTCCCAGTTGGCTGCTACAACGCGGTTTATCCTGGTCATCCCGATTCCCAGGGGCGTGAACCATTCGATCCCTAGCAGGATAGGGCGATCATGGTCAATGATGGTCAGAGGCAAGATTTCAGCATGATTTTTAAATTCAATGAGGAAATGTCCAAGGCCCACTACCAGGATTCGATTTCCCTGGTAGTCTTTTAAAATCAGTCTTTGTTTTTGTAGTTCTTTTTGTTTAATGTCCGGTATTAGGTGCTGGATGGTATTCCAGGATACCATATTGATAGAAAAGACCCGGAGTCAACTTCTATCTCACAGGGCTTCCCTTTGATGTTCACCTCTATCCGGAGCTTTTTCCCATTTTCTGCCCTGGCATTTCCAATGGTTACCATCTGGTGTGTTTCCTTTCTGTCACTAGTTCTTTTGCTTCGGTTCCCTCTGATTCCAGCTTGTCTCTCTTCATGTCTGGGGGGGGGGAGGTGCTGTCGCGTCTTTTAGGACTTTAGCTCTTTTTGTTTCGGCAGACCCTTTCGATGTGCCCCCGTTTGTTACAAGCCCTACTGATTGCATCTAGGAACCTGCATTCAGCTCACTGGTGGTTGCCCCCGCCTCCTGCACACTGAAACTCCTGCCTGTTTCTTCTCTTTTCCTGCCATTTCTTGTCTGATTGAAGTCTATAGATATCTTCATTTTCATCATTGGTGTCGCTCTGGGATTTCAAGATCTTCATAGTGGACGGTTGCTGTGGGCTGTTTCTTGCTTCCCTCTACCTTCTTCTCTCTGGCTTGGTTTGGCAGATCTGGAATCACATTCATTTGGTGCATGATGGCTGCAGATTTCTTTGCTGCTTCAGCAGCGGTTGCTTCTGCAATAGCCTCAGCCATGGTTATGTTTGGTCTATTCAGCAGCTTACTCTGAAGTGTAGTGTCCTTCAAACTGAGGACCACACGGTCCCTTATGGCTTCATCCATGTTCTGGAACTCGCAGGTTCCTCCAATGTGTCTCAGGGCTGCTACAAAATCTCTGATGGTTTCATCTTCTTTCTGGTCTCTCTTGTAGAATTCGTGTCTTTTTATCAAGTTGGAAACCACAGGTGCGTAATGTGCTCTGAGCATTCTGTTCATCTTGGGCCAAGTCATCTGTTTGACATCTCTTGGTTTAGCCAACACCTTTGCCATTTTAAAGACAGCTGGTCCGCAGTGTGTAAGGAAGACAGCCCTCTTCCTTTGGTCAGATATTTCCTGCAGTTCGTTGCTTTCCAAAAACATAAGAAAGCGATCGATATACGACTCCCAATCCTCGTGCGGGCAGCATGTTGTTACCTGCCATCTTTCTTGCTTGGTTCAGATCACCGCGTGCTTCGGTCTCCCTCTTCTACGATGATCCCACCTTCGTCGCCAGTGTTCCATCCAGAAATAAGTTGCGCGAGACCGGGTTCCAACAACAAAGTCTTTATTTAATTCAATAAGCAATGGTAACGGAACAAGAGCCTAAGCTGCGGCAGCCCTTTATATAGTGGCTTGCTCGCGGCTTGTGGCCAATGACACCACTTTAAGTGTTCCCGCCATCCGTCGGGCCAATCGGATTGGTTCTCCAATGGCCAATCTGAGAACGGCCTTTTCGGTCAATCAGAATAGGGAACTTGGAGCCTACCAAGTTCCATACATAACATTCCCAATGACCCTGAGCTGATTTCATCTCCTAATTACAAGATCAATCACAAGACTCACAGCTGACCCATCACAAGACCCACACTTGACATACCCACACCTGAAGTCCTTATAAACAGAAGAACATTGACATCCCCTCAACTCTGCTGGAGAGGTTACCTAACCTGGTCATAAAATGTTTGGAAACCAACCCACAAGCTTGGAGAACAAACTTTCATGCTTATCCTATACCCGAGCTACAGATATTTCTCACAATTGCATATTGTGTATGTGTGTGTGTGTCTATGTTTGTGTGTATATGACTCAGTTCTGTGGAGCTTATCAATTAACACAGTTTTAACAATTTTCATTTTGCTTATCATCTTAATAAAGATAGATACAGATTCTAGGGAACTCTTAATCCAAACATTCTCAATGGATTTTATTTTCCCAGTGAACCCTTCTCATCCGCCAGTTTACAGCCCTCCATTTTCAGATTTCTCTGGCTGGGCCCACACTCCTGGCAGTGAGGAGATGGAAGATGAAGCAAAGCAGGAAGATTGAGAAACAAACTTTTGAATATGCCAACTTGGGGATCTATCTGTGCTGCAGGAGAAATCTATGAAGAAAATCCATGTCTTTCTCAATTCAGAATTAAACAATAAGAAACTAACCTTCTCATTTTCATTTTCTGCTGGCTTGTTCTTCATTTCAGGATGTAAAATTAGGGTTGGTGGGCAGGATGTCCTGTCTGGTTCTTTCCTTTTATCTGCAATTGCAAAACAATTAAATAAGATCCAGAAAGAACCTTCCATCTTCTATTTTCCATTTAGAGGATCTCTAAAGCTGAGCTTTAAAAAAAAAAACACACACAGAAATTTTCATTTAGAAAGATACACTATTTTTCCAAAATCAGTACACATACTATAATTCAAAATGACATTTTCAGTACCTTCAAACTTGAATTATGCCATGTATGTTGATAAAAAGAGAATGGAAAATTTCAATTTAAACCAGTGTTTTCAAACTTGGCAACTTTAAGGCATGCTTTAAAATGTTGTTTCTTTGATGTCTTGACATAAAACTTTTACTGAATGGAAAACAACCCATTTTTTGTCAAAGAATCTACAAAATCATTTGAGTATTTATTTTTTCTGTTTCCCTCCTCCCCTACACACACACACTCACATACACATTGACACTAAGTATATTAAAAACTCTGTTCTCTCTTCTTTGCCAATGGGTCTCTGGAGAGATTCTGATTTCATAGAAATAATGGCTGAGGGCTCTGTTATCTGACTGATGTGTCAGCTGTGTACACAGCAATGAAATCCCATTCATAATTTTGAAAATGCAAATGCAAATAAAAAGATACAAGTAACAGAGCCTTAGGCTAGTTAATCTCATTTTAACTCCACAAACAGACCCATTCTGGGACCAGATAATTGACAGAAAGTTGGCAGGCAAACACTTTTGCAAAATGGAGGGCATTTCCCCCAATGTTCAGAAAATAGACATGAATTTCTTCCTAATCTTTCTAAAAATAAATAAGCCCTAAGAAAACCAAAGGACACATCCATGTCAAGAACTTTAATCAGACTGATTTTAAAACCACCCATTTTACATAACCCCTTGCAGCTAATGTGACATTAATCCACCAGGAAGAGATAACATGTGAATTTTAAAAAGCTTAACTTTGTATCCAGTTTTAAAACTTATCTAAATCATTTATTGCATAGCAAATAGATAAATAATGGGAAGGCGATGTTGCACAAAATGCAGATGTTCATAATTTGTACTCCTGATTTCATCTAACCAGCATTAGCTTATAAGGTTTTCCAAAATCACCTGACTTCAAGAAAATCAAAGGGCAGTTCCATAGTCATCAATGAAAGACTGTGTGATGACTGTCCTGGACATTTTCCCAGTGACCTCTCCAGAAGCTAGTTTGGAGGAGGATGAACTGGTCATGGGCATGTCAGGAGGGGAGGCAGCCAAGGGCTACAAGCCAGGAGTAGAAGAAATGAGCACAAGGGAGCAACTGGAAGACCATCTGGCTAAGTTTGAGACTAGAGAGGCACAGCTGAAGCTGGGAAGCCCAGAAGTTTTGGGTGGACAGGGCATACAGCTGCAGCTGGTCATTGGAGAACAATTGTCTTCTCCTCAAGTTCCAAGAACACATAGGGCCGAGAGGAGGCAAGCACAACAAAAACATAAGACTGGCTACTTGCAAGGAGGCAGCTTCACTCCTCTTGATAGGATATATCAGGAAGCAGTTATTTAGCTTAGTAAAAGGAGTGAAACAATGCTGGGAGCAATGTTTCTGTTTCCTTGCTGGGTATTTTCAGCTGTTGTGATTCTTGCCTTGAACTTTGGATCATGCCTTTGAACTCTGGACTTGCATTGTGGATTTGCTTTTGTCCTGGGATCTTGCCTTGTCTTTGTGCTGTGGACGAGTGCTGGCTTTTTTGAGTAGCCTGTTGAACTCATTGGAGGTTGGGCTGACGTTGACAAGGGGAATTTCTGGGGAATACTAATTCAGGCTTGAAAGCTTTAATAAAGACTTTTAACACATGTATGTGTGAGTGTGTGTGTGTGAGAGAGAGAGAGACAGCACAGGCTGTTTTCCACTCTAGTGTAAGTTACTATGAGTATCTCACCCTTGTAAATTATTCATACTGCAGTAATAGGTAAATCAATGCATGGGAAAGCACTGAGAGATATTGCATTTGTTTTCTCTATTCCCTCTCTTCACACAGTTTCACAGTATTCAAATGGTATTTAGAGCAATGGGTTCCTTCACTGATACATTTAATGCAAGTTTCAACAACATTTTGCATGGTAATGTGCATATAGTTTCTATGACTCTAAGCATGAAGACATACACAAAAAAGCTATGTACATGAGGATGCCATCATGCAAAGTTTAGCCACATGCACCTGTATTGCAATCTGGCACATAAATACAGAAGGGGAATAATATGCATTATAATGTTACAACACTTGGAAGCCTATGGCTGTACTTAGATGAAGCTCACAAGAATGACTTTTTATTTAAAAAAATGTCTGAAATCACATGAGATTTTGATGTTCATGCCTGAAAGGCCACAAGAATTTGAGACCTACGAGAGATATGGTGAACCCATGAGAGTCACTGTTTATTTTCTATGGTACTGAAACTTTATTTGTTGGAAACAGAATTCAGGAGCACAGAGGAGACTTATGTACATAACAATGCTTGCATAGACTGTTAGCTCTGTATCCACCTCAGTAATTACTGCCGCTCTACAACACTGGTGACGAGGGCGGGATCCGAATAAGAGGCGGCTGGTCAAGAACAGCTGAGCTCAGTCACTTTCAAAAAGAGCCAAAGCCACTACGAGCTGACTGTCACAGCCGCAGGCACTATTTTGCGAGCATGAAATTCCACCTCCCTGCTGAGGAGACAGACACTGCCGATATGAAATGACTTCAAACCCTGAGTTCCTGCCTTTCAGACTGACAGCTGAGACTTGGGAGTCATACAGGAACCATTTTGACAGCTTCCTAGACGCTACAGACCTCGCTGAAGCTACAGCCCATAGGAAAAAGTCCTATTTCTTAAGTTTTTGCGGAGCCGCAGTATTTGACACTGCCACGGCATTGGTAGCTCCGCGTTCTGTCAGGGATATCCCTTGGGGGGAGTTACAAGAGATCCTTTCCAGTCACTATTCCCCAAGCCATCTCAAATTGCAAGGAGGCATGCCTTCAGGCAATGAATTCAGGCTGAGGGAGAGACTATCAGTGAATATATGGCTGCCCTGAGGTCAGCTGCCCTACACTGTAAATTTAGAGACTATCTGGAGGATATGCTTTTAGACCAAATAGTCTGTGGAGTCAGGGACTTAAGGCTGCAAAGGCGGCTGTTAGCTAAAAGGGACCTAACCCTAGCAGTAGCCATCGAAGAATCCCAGGCTGCTGAGCTATCTGCACTGTCTGCAGCAGAAATCCAGGGAAACCCCATCAGACAGAGTAGCTCAGCAGTCCATTTTGACAAGGTTTTTCCAGAGGAGGGCTCTGAGGAATCAAATGATATAAATTTCCTCAGACAACAGAAACCCCTTCTAGAGGAAACAAGGCCAAAACCCAACTCCCCCCTCCCCCCCCCCAGCAGCCCATCTGCCTGAGCTGTAGAGAAAACCACCTCAGGGCATCCTGCAAGTTCAGGAATGCCATCTGCTTGAATTGCCAAAGGAAGGGTCACTTAGCCAGGATCTGGCAAGCTGGGAAAACTTTTACACAGAGGCCTCAGACAACCCCCATCTTTCAAAGGCAAGTTGAAGACTGCTATACCTGTTACCACTCCAATCAGACAAACAAAGGCTCTAACAAAATCAGTATTTTTGTTTCCTTAGAAGATAAACCCTGCAAGATGGAAGTTGACACAGGCTCTGATCTATCCATCATTTCCTGGGAGACCCTAAAGAGACTACTACTAAGGCTATTAAAGAAGAAGCTCCTCGACTGCCATCTGACTCTGCATGATTACCAAGGCAGAACCATCTCAGTCCTCGGAAAAGGCAAGTTTTTTATTCAATTCAAAAACTTTAAAGTTCACTTGCCTCTAGTTGTAGTGGATGGTGCCCTCCCTAGCCTGTTAGGATTAGACTGGTTCCCTACTCTTGGCCTCAATTTAACAGGCATCCATTCTATTTTAAATACTGAAGTGGATACCTTATTCAAGGACTATGCTGATGTATTCAGCAAAGGTTTGGGGTGTTACTCAGGCACCCCAATATCATTCAATGTAGATCCTCAGGCAATACCAATCCGCCTGAAGCCTCGTAGAGTGCCTTTTGCAATCTGCCCCAAGTTGGATAAGGAACTAGACAAACTAATCAAACAAGGGGTATTGGAGCCTGTGGACTTTGTGAAATGGGAGACCCCCATAGTCACCCCATTTAAGAAAGACAGTAGCGTGAGAATCTGCACTGATTACAAGACCTCCCTGAACAGATACCTACAAATCAGCGTCTATCCAGTCCCCGTCATACAACACCTTTTGCATTCTTTTGAGCCTGGCACTATTTTTGCAAAACTAGACATGTCACAGGCCTACCAACAGTTCCCTGTACATGACCAAGGTGCAGAACTACAGACCATAGTAACACACAGGGACGCTTTTAGGTGCAGGTGCCTCCAGTTTGGCATGAGTATAGCCCCTGGGATTTTCCAATCTTTAATGGAGAGGCTACTCCAAGGACTCCCAGGCGTAGTCCCCTATTTTGATGATATTTTAATTTCAGCCATAGATAAACTACAATTGCTACAAAGAGTCAGAGCAGTCTTGATCGCTTCAGACAGCATGATCTCGAACTTAAAAAAGACAAGTGCACCATTGCCATTAAACAAGTAGACTTTTTGGGCTATAGAATTGACGCCTCTGGTATACACCCAATTGAGTCCAAAGTCAGGGCTATCCACAAGGCACCCACACCTTCCAACAAGACTGAGCTCCAGGCCTTCTTAGGGCTTCTCAACTTCTATGTCGCATTCCTCCCTCACAAAGCTTCCATTGCAGAGCCTCTGCACAGACTTTTGGACAAACAATCCCCCTGGCATTGGGGACCTAAGGAAGCCCATGCCTTCCATGCTGTCAAATCTTTGCTCACCTCCAAAGCGGTACTAATACAGTTCAATCAACAGTTGCCTTTAGTTCTAGATGCAGATGCTTCTCCTTTTGGCTTATGGGATGTTTTGAGTCATAGACTACCAAATGGTTCTGAGGCACCCATTGCCTTTTTCTCCAGAACCTTTTCTTCAGGTTCTACAGGTTCTTCTGGCAACTACAGCCAGATTGACAAGGAAGCTTTGGCTGCAGTTGCTTCTGTCAAAAAATTTCATGAGTTCCTCTATGGGCACCATTTTGAATTAATCACTGATCACAAGCCTCTGTTAGGCCTTTTGTCTGGTGAAAAACAAACTCCACAGATTTTGTCCCCAAGGATGACCAGATGGACTTTATTTCTGGCTGCTTATTCATACACGCTGATCCATCGACCCGGAAAAAACCTTTGCCACGCTGACGCTCTCAGCCACTGCCCTCTGCCTGTTCCTGTTGAAGATCCTGCACCAATCAATGCTGTTTTCAAGATCAACGATCTCAATCTTCCCATCACTGCCTTTGACATTGCCTTTGACATCCTCAAGGGACAAGGTAATCACCCAAGTTCTGGACTGGGTGGGAAGGGGGTGGCCAGCAATCCCTTATGCCCCTGAATTCCTGCCTTTCAAGACTTGCCAACAAGAACTATCATCTCTGCAGGGCTGTTTACTGTGGGGAACAAGGGTGGTCATCCCTTCCAAACTGCAGGGCTCAGTTTTGAAGGTCCTGCATGAAGGTCATCCTGGCATTGTCAGAATGAAGGCCCTGGCTTACAGTTACGTGTGGTGGCCTGGCATGGATGCCCAGATCTCCAGCTGGGTGAGCGCTTGCCAGCCATGCCAGGCTACCAGGCCAGCTCCAACCACATCAACTCCTGGCAGATGGGAAAACGCTGAAGCCCCTTGGTCCCGGCTGCACATTGATCTGGCCGGCCCTGTGCATGGGCAAACATTCCTGGTAATGATAGATTCCTTCTCAAAGTGGATAGACTTGGCCCTGCTGCCCTCAACAACCACTCAAGCTGTTACAAAGACCCTAACTAGGGTATTTGTTATCTATGGCCTCCCTGACACCGTTGTGTCCAACAATGGGCCCCAATTCACCTCCTGAAAATTTGAAGTTTATTTAGCCAACCTGGGAATCAGGCACACCCTTACAAGTCCTTTTCACCCTGCTAGTAACGGGATGGCTGAAAGGGCAGTCAGGTCTGTAAAGGAGGCCCTGGAGAGGTTTGGCCAAATTGACTGGCACTCTAAACTTTCTAGGTACCTGCTAACCCAACATACAGCCCCTTGTGCCACTACCAACAAGTCTCCGGCTGAGCTCCTTATGGGCAGATGCCTGAGAAACACCCTGGATAGGCTACATTCTCATTATGCCCCAGTCACCCCCCTGGGGTCTGATAGCCAGACCAGAAAGTTTGCCCTGCATGACCAAGTATACGCTTCCAATTAGTCAGGCTACCCCTTATGGGTGCCAGGGCAAGTTGTGGCAGTAACTGGGCCTAAGTCCTTCAGGATCTTGCTGGAGGACGTACGTACCTGGCGCCGGCACATCGACTAGCTGAGGAGGCGCTGGAGAGTGGCTATCGACGAACCCCATTGCCCGCCAATCGACACGGACCCACTGACACTTGCTGAGGCTCTCCCGGGGCACTTTGAGTGACAGGACCTACCTGGACCATCACCTGTCCCTCTGCCAGAGTCACCCGATGATGAGGCTCCAGTCCCTTCAAGCTCCAATGTGGCCCAGGAAGCGGAGGACTTCTTCCCCAGGCGCCCGGCCTACTTGAAAGACTATGCATGCTCCTTGCCAGGGGAAAGGAGTGTTGCATTCATCCGCAGTCTTCACTCCAATCTGCGCTTCTGGTGGGAGCGCAAACCGCTCCCATTGGTTGATGCCATTTGACAGCCGGCTATAAAAGGAGCTGTCAAACGGCATCAGCTGTTGCCGCCAAATGGCATCAGCTGACTGCCTGTTAGCCCAGCAGCCGCGGCAACCCTTTATTCACTGTAATAAAGTTACTAGACTGTTAGCTCTGTGTCCGCCTCAGTAATTACCACCACTCTACAACACATTGATTGTTAGATCAAGCACAAAACTACTTTTTAGAATTCCTCCTGAATTATGAACATCTGGAGAGGTTTGTCCTTCCCTTGAAGGAATAGGAAAAAATGCTGAACCTATTTGGTGCTAATTCTAAACCTTGGAGTTTTGTCTGTGTTTACAATGGCAGGAAACTTGTTCACTTCTGTTTGGAAGTGGTTTCAGAAGCAGCAAATGGAGATCCAAAAGCATACCTTTATATTAAGCCATCCTTTGATGAGACAAGAAAATTGTGAAATAGTCCAACCTATTTTGAACAATGAATTATGTGAATTTACAACACTGGTGATGTAGGTCTTCAAAAAAGATCATAAACAAACAGATCACTTCTGTTTAATTACATACACTTGACATTTTCATCTGCAGGTTGGTTAAAGTCACTGACATTTATCTTATCGAAAATTGCAGGAGCAACCAATGTGTTGTTTCGAAAAAACAGTGTCTGACCGATGAACAATTTTGAATAATAGGTTCTTAATATGCCTGCTGGAAAGTGAATCTGGGAAACAATGGAAATGCTAGATTTTGATTTGTAGGAAATATTCCTTTAACAATCGCTGATTTTGCAACAGTTATAGAGATGTGCAAAGCAACCTGCATGCCCAGGACTTTTGAGCAACCATAATTGGCTTTAATGTTTTTCCTGTTCTAGCAAAGCTAAACCTATTCAATTACTCTCCAGGGACTTAAGCAGAAGAACATTTTGACATCTCCAACTATTCTTCATTTTATGATCTTCCACTAACTCTCATGATGTTGTCATCAAATAAACTCTAGCTTGAAAGCTGCTCAAAACACTAGGCAATCAAAATTCATTTGAGGTTATGAAGTCTTTTTTATTTAATATAAACAGTGTAAAAACAGGATGGGTTTGTAAAAGCAAAGTACATTACTAGGATAAAACTGACTGAAAAATATATCCATTTGTATAAATCCACTCTATTCATGTTTATTCAAAGGAAATTTTTAGTAATTGCAGAAGAATTTATTGCCATTATTAATTTCTTAGGACCAGAAAATGTATGTTGTTGTTCTTTTAATGATAACAACCATAAATTTAGGGCTGAAATAAATCTAAGATATTGTAATTTATAATTATATAAATAAATCTAAGATATTGTAATTTATAATTATATAAATAATATATAATTTATATATAAGCTAAGGAATTGGATCTAATCTGGGTTGGTCACCAGGAAAAGAGTTCAGTCTTCTGGCCTTTCAGACTCATGGTGGATCCCATCCTTTGAGAGCTTCTTTTTAGCAGAATGTTCTGGTCTTGGTGACCAACCCAGGTTGGATCCTGTATTATTATCCAGGGACACATATTGTTTACATCCTATGATTTATGATTGTATATTATGCTTTATGATCAATGACTTGTTGCTTTGTTGTTCATATGTACACTGAGAGATAAGACCAGCAGTGGAATCCTACCTGTTCCACTACTGGTTTGGTGTTTGGGTGTGCATGTGCGCACATCTAACACGCATGCATAGTTTTTCCCAAACTAGCTGAGGCTGCAGCAGCACCAGTCAGCTGAGAAGATAAAAAAGAGAAAAGCGCAGGGGCAGGTGGGAAGGCCGATCCTGCGCTTTGCTTTTCTTTCTGCTCTCAGCTGATTGTCGGAGACTTTTTTTTCGTCCTCTCAGCTGATAGTGGGAGGCTTTTTTTTACTACCAGTTTGTCTCAACCAATCTGAAATGGTAGCATACCACCACTGCTGGAGACAAATTCCTTCTGTGTCCAATCACACAGCCAATAAACCTCGTCAGTTCAGTTCTGTTCTGTTCTGTTCTGTTCTGCTCTGCTCTGCTCTGCTCTGCTCTGCTCTGCTCTGCTCTGCTCTGCTCTATTCTATTCTATTCTATTCTATTCTATTCTATTCTATTCTATTCTCAGTTATGCTGAACAAGTATATATGGGGCAGGAGCAATTTAACTTAAGAGATTCTAAGAATTTTAAAACTCCTTCCCTAACTTAAACTTTTTTGGAACCTGCAAGATGTGTAAAAGTGTTGTCTAAAGTTTCGGTTTACAAATAAACCATCATATTCTGACCCAAGGACTCCAAACTCCAAGGAACCAGTATGCCATTGGTAGCATTCTTAGCAGGAATCCATGAAATGACAATGAAGATAAAGCATGATTAGATTTCTTGGAGTAAGATAGAATGGTTCATTTATTGATAAATTATTGCTGAAGAATGTTGTCACTCTATGAGCGCTGTCCAAAATCCTATCCGGTATATTCATCTTTGGAAGTTGGATTTGTTTGTTGTTATGCGTTGCAGATACTTTGTTGGTTGTATAGAGGAGTATGTGTAACAGTCAACTTCTAAAGATTAATAACCAGATTGAGCCTAACTCATGGTGGGGCTGATACTTGCAAGTATATAGGGACAGTGAAAGTTCTCCAGATGATGAAACATTTCATGAAAATCAACATAATATGGAAAGCAGTCAACAAAATCGTGTTTTGTTAGGGATATGTACACGGCAAGAGAGAGCCAGCTTGATGTAGTGGTTAAAGCATCAGGCTATAAACAAGGGGAATGAGTTCTAGTACTGCTTTAGGCATAAAATCAGCTAAGTAAACTCTGGCCAGTCACTTTCTCCCAGCCCAAGAAAGGATAGAATGGCAAACCACTTCTAAAAAGCCTTGCCAAGAAATTGGAGGAGTGTTCAGGCAGTTTCTGTGAATTGGATATGACTGAATGGAAGAAAAAAATATTTGATAGTTTCAGGCTTTATAAACACACACACAGAGGGAAATGAGGAAACAGAGTGGTATGTGAATGTCATACTAATAGATTTCTGTTACAGATTTCAAAATAACTAATTTGTTCCTATGAATGTGATCCAGGAAGATAGCTTAAAATCCATTGATAATCATTGGTTGTTTGGGGGCAAGTGGTGTGGGATGGCTATATTCTCTCTCTCACACACACGAACACACAGTAGATAGAACTGTAATATTGAGAATTTTTGATCCTTAGAAATGAGATGGAAAAGAAAGAGTAGGCCATTTCTAGTGTTCTTGTGCAAATCTTCAAAAACTATAAAACTAATCAAGACAATAAAATGTATGACAAAGTGGAATCCCTTGCAAGCAAGAAAAATACTGTTGAGATATGAAGGGAAATGCTGAATTAAAAGAATCCTCTAACTTTGATTAGAGAATAAGAAGAGCCTTTAAGTAATTTATTATAATGAAATTCAGGAGTGAATATAAAACATACTTCCTAATGAATAATGATAATTTCAGTCAATATATTTCAAAAAAGTCATTTCAATATTTTTTTAGATGAAATATAACAACAGAGTGCTATAAATTATTTCCATTAAAAGGTATAACACAATCAAAATATCCTAAATCACAGTAATTAATATATTGGCAACAATCATTTTTATGCAGTAATCAATGAGTAATCCAGTAAAATGTTCATTCTTATTCTGTCAATACAGGCTTAGGACATATTTGTATCTGAATTGACATATTTTTGAAAATGTATTCAAAAGCAGCTATTTTTTTTTCCAGTCAGGAAGCAGACTTGGAGCATTTTAGTTATTCATAAATATTGATTTGTGGGCCCTTAAAGCATGAAATGTCTCAGGTGACAGGAAGAACCAAACTAATAAAAAATGAATAGTAGTTGATTGAAAAGCTTCTTTCCTCTTAAAAAAGAAAGCATCATAACCCAGCACTTTTCTCTCCAGTTGTTGCTGATAAAAGAACAAGTTGTGATTAATGGTACAATTCAGGGGCAATCATGGATGCAAGAGACAATGATATACAGATTACAAACAATCAATCAATAAATCCCTTTTGAGAAAAAGACGTCACATACAATGAATCCAGGGTGCCTGTGTTTCTATTACTGAATTTCGCACAATAACCCAATACTACTGAAATGCATGATTCACCTTCAGCCCAAGCTATTGATCTTTATTTTTTCAAAAATCTAGTGGTATCTCCTTTACTCATTCTGCTTTGGTTCCGATTAAAAGACCCAGAAGGTTCTCATAAAATAAAACATATGGAGAGGGGAATAATGATGTAGTCCAAGATCGAGTAAAGAGTTTGCTTCAAAATTGTTCCCATTCCCATTGCAGGTTGTATATGAAAATTGCACACTGAATTTGAATAGTTTTGTTCTTGTGGCTATAATTCTTCCAGAACTAAATAGAGACCATAGCTTTTGAAAAGCACCTATTTGCATGCAAAAGACTGAGGTTTAACCTCTGGTATCTCTAGATAGAGGGCTTCAAAAATCTCCAATACAGTGGTGGGATTCAAATTTTTTAGTACTGGTTCTGTGGGCATGACATGACTTGGTGGATGTGGCAGGCAAAGTTTACTGCAAAATCCCCATTCCCTCCCCACTCCAGGGGAAGGACACTGCAAAATTGCCATTCCCACCTGACTCCTGGTGAAAGATATTCCAAAGTCCCATTCCCTCCCCATCACACTAACCTGCTTTTCAGCTCCATTCTCCTGTGCAGGGCAACAAAAGAAGACCCAGCTGATCAGATGGGACTCAGGAGGTAGAGAATAGAAGGGGGTGGGGCCAATCAGAGGTGGTAATTACTGCTTCTCTGAACTACTCAAAATTTCCACTACCGGTTTTCTAGAACTGATCAGAACCTGCTGAATATCTCTGCTCCAATCTGAAATCCTGTTGTCAATATGGGTCAATAGTACTAAGCTGTGTGGAAAATTTTTAGTAAACGGTGAACTTGTGTTTTTCCTTCTTTATGCAAGCTTATTTTAAGTTAAATTAAAGCCAATTAAAATATAAATATTCCCCATGTTCTTAATAATTTTCCACTTCTATGAAACGTTGCTGCTTGGGATATAACTCATAGAGACTCTAGGTGTTATCCTAAGGTCTAAGTGTGAAGATTGTGCATTCCAAGTTTGTACAATATGTGTGTGCTACTCTCAAAATGTGCATGGAGTGATGTGAATTTATTGATGCTTATACCTACTGTCACCTTATTTTCTTATTGATTCCCATACTCACCCATTACCTGCTATCCATCATGCCAAGTTAGGAAAAAGATGAAAAAGTGCTAAGGGGAGGGTTGGTAAGAGTGTAATTTTTTTTTAAAAAAAAATCTACCATGGCTATCTACTGGAGAGGTTTTGCAAGATCTGTCACAATGGATTTCATCACAGTATAGATGACAGCTTTGAATAGCACTTGGTATTTATTCCTCTCCATTAAACAATCTCCACCTGGACACATATAAACTCTCAGAATGATGTATCTGAAAAGGAATATGCTTCCAAAACGGGTTACACTTTTTAAATAGAATAATTTTTGGACAAGAGCTAAACTTAGGAACTTTTTAAAAATGCTTCATTGGGGGACATTTATATGAAATAGAATACCAGACAAAAAAGTTTTGTTTTTTATTAAGTACAATGCCATTAGCTGAAGTTGTATAGTATAGCTTTCCCATTTTAGGAAAACAGGCAAGTGTTTAATTGTTTTTTAATGGACATTTTGAAAAACTCAGTAATTGATGGGAATTCTTCCCATCTAACATTGGTAGTTAAGTAGATTGCATTTCTGTCAGTCTATTTCCCTAACAGGACAAGAAAACACAGGTCAGTTCAAAAAAGAAATGACAACAATTCATCTAATTGAGAACATCTGTAATGTATGGCAACAGAGATAGGAAATAACTATAGGAAAGGATCAGATAATTAGCAATCCCATTTTTATTTAATTGTCCAATTAGGGAGAATTAAATGAGCTTCTAATGGATTCAATTATTTTATTACAGTAACCAGATCATATCTATAGAAAAACACTCATACCAAGTGATACACATTTAGTTTTGAGAGTTAATTTTTCTATTTTTTTTATTTAAAACATTTATATAACCCCCTAGAGTGACACTGAGTTGGATAAACCATACAAATGTTTTGAATAAATGTACCATATTTTTCACTCCATAAGACACACTCCCCCCTCTCCCAAAGTGGGTGGAAATGTCTGTGTGCCTTATGGAGCGAATATGGTGAATAGCATCCAGGCCAGGGCAGTGAGGTCCTTTTACAGTTCTGAAGCCTGCCTCTGCTGTCTTTGCCACTGCCCGCTTCTTCTGTTTCTTTTCCACAGGCAGAGAGGGCACATGAGAGGACAACTAGCTGTGGTCCTCTCAAGCTCCGGTTCAGACAGCTTCTGTACATACAGTTAATCCTCAACTCATGACCATTCATTTAGCATCCCAGGATCTCTCGCAGCCCCTGAGGCACCCCATGCTCCATACATAATGACTGTAGTGGGGAGGACCAGGATTGCATGAGTGCAAATAAAGCAAAAACTTTAATGACTGGAATTCTGGGTTCAGTTGTGGTTATAAGTCGAGGAGTACCTCTTTAGGGAAGCTTCTTTGGATTTACCAAGGGGGGCACTTCCCAGACACCAATCTATTCTGTCTAGGTTTCAGGCATACACATCCAGACACAGTTGCTATGGAATCAAGAAGATAACAGTAGACAAGATTGTAAATCAGGATCTGTACAAAAGGGTCTTGCCTGAATAGACTTGCCTGTTTGAAGTCTATGCTGCCATAGAATGGTCCAAGATGTCAGAGCACCAAGTTGGATTGCCTGCCAATTCAATACTCAAGAATTTAAAAGTAAACAAAGGAACAAGAATCACAAACTGGGGTTTCAAATGGTTCTTTCCAACAAAGATTGAACACACAGCAGCTACATAAATCTTCCTGAACACAGCTTGCTGCATTTATTGTGGCCCTGCCATTTGCCTAGTGAGAAATCTCCTTGACTGCCATTGCTCTGCTTGCAGTTGCGTGTACTGTATCAAAGTCTGATGCTGATGACCCTCATTGACTGACTGCTCCAGCTGATTAGAAGATGTCTGTGATTGCTTGGCATTCTTTGATGAATCATGGTTTGAAGATTCCAGAGGCTGACTATCCACTGACTGAGCTGCAGCAACATTGTCAGAGCCAGAGTTTGAATCCAAATCCTGGCCCCTGATACACACCCATGAGAGAACTGAGTAAAGGCTCTTTTTTCTCATTCTTGTGGAGATGTCCATTTCCTGTACCTATCATCTGGAAAGCAGTACTGGTCCATCACATCTCCAAGACTCAAAATTCAGAATATTCCAGAACTACTTCCCAAGACAGGAAATGAACCAGAAATAGCCAGACCCGTTGGGAATAGTTTGGTCCAATCCAAGCTCGATGAGTTGCATTGTTGAATCCAAGAAAGGCATATCCTCAGAAATAATTCTATAATTATTGCTGTGAAAAACAGACCTAACAAAATCTCAACTTGATGTGTTGATATATTGATATTCCTCTTTCCTGCTGATTTTTGGACTCCACCCTTTCCTTTCTATTCATTCCTCCTTGTCTCTATCCAGATACTCAGTCTATAAAAGCTAATCAGGAAGCTCTGGGTGTGATTATATTGGCTGGACAAAAGGCTGGAATGCAAGGGATCTGTAGATAGCTTTACTAAAGGATTAGCAGCGATGGATAGAAAAACAGTCATAGTGGAACATACAGTTGTCTGTATATTACGTGAGATGCTATCAGAGCAGCCCCAAATACATCTATGATTCAATTTCTTCCTGATGATATCACCTTCAAGTCTGAATTACTAATCATGAATTTTCAAACTTTAAATAACATAAATCCATCTCAAAAGTGCTGCTTGTAATATTGGATTAAACCAAAAACTCCAAATAGCACCTCCCCCCACAAAAAAATCCCTTATTCTACAATGATCTAGGAAATCACAAAAAATGTGTTTCTCAGTGTTTTGTTCAGAAAACACACGAGGTAGACCGGGTTCCAACAACAAATACTTTATTCTTTAACTAGTCAGTAAATAGGAACACTTGGCTGAAGCCGAGGCCAGCCTTTTATACAGGCTGGCTTGCCTGCTTGTAGCCAATGGCAGTTGCTTAAATTTGCCGCCTTTTAGCAGCTCTTTGGATTGGTTCCTAGTGAACCAATCCAATGCTTAGTTTATTTGACCAATCAG
>BLBF01000016.1:35139408-35189329 GCA_015471245.1 Laticauda colubrina | reverse complement strand
ATCTATCTATCTATCTATCTATCTATCTATCTATCTATCTATCTATCTATCTATTAAATTTAATTTATATTACCACCTATTTGCCCATGACAACTTGAGGTGGCTTACATAATGTAAAACCATAATTAAAACAAAAAAAAAAATCTAACAAAAAGAATCAAATAAATTAATAAAGTACAATAGAACAAGATCTGGAAAAAAATAAAAATAAATAAAAAATCACGCCCAAACTCCCACCCCCTGTCCCAACAATAGTAGATCACACTAGCCATTTGATGGAATGTATTCAATAAAAAAAAGCTAAAAGCTATTCCTCTTGTCTGTTGGACTTATTGGCTTTAGCACTAGACTAAGGCCCATTTTGGGGACAACAAACTGGGATAAAACTAGCGAATCTATTCATCAATACACCATAAATACCTGTGAATAGAGAACTGCCTTACAAAGTATTTGTAGTGATATTAGCAGTTTTATGCATTCATAAATTTATGAGGAACTGGAATATGAGAAATACTGAAATAAAGTTACAAATATTTAACTCAGTTACAATTTCTTAGAATTAGCATTATTTACTAGGAGGAAAATAAAAGAAGTAAGGCTATTCATTTGATATTTCATTAAGCTTGTTGACCTTGAATATGAGTTTGAACAATGCCTTTGTCTTATTTCCTTCTTCTATCATTTTGATCAAAACAATGTTATATAATGAACATGTTTATAAGACACAGTTTAGAGAGCTATGTTGGGCAAACCCATAATTTAGCATAGTATATTGCACAACAAAGCCTACCTGTACACTTAATTTATGCTTCAGTGTATCAGTTACAAAACTGGGTAAATTCAGTAAAGCATGATCAGACTTATATCAATGTGTCCTATGAACATACTCAAGACATTGCTACCAGCTTTTATATTAGGTGATATTGGTTTTATATTAGGTGATATTAGCTTTTTCCCAGGTTTTGACCAAAATGCACCAAAACAAGTGCATTGAGCCTCTTAAGCTGTCCTAAAGTTTTCCACATGAGACAAAGTATTTTAACTTACGCAAAAGTGTTTTGTTAGTATCTACTGAAATCTTTGATTGCTGATGGTTGAAAAACCAAGCTATGATCTTCCATTGAAAAAATAGTCCATCTGAATTTAAGACAATTACATCCTCTCTTGAATGACTGAATTATTTATTGGCCAAGTGTGATTAGACACACAAGGAATTTGTCTTGGTGCATATGCTCTTGGGGTGCATAAAAAGAAAAGATACATTCATCAAGAATCATAAGGTACAACAATTAATGATAGTCATAAGTACAAATAAGCAATCAAATCATATTAGGAAACAGTCAATATAAATGGTAAGGATACAAGCAACAAAGTTACAGTCATACAGTCACAAGTGGCTGGGCATGGGTGATAGGAATGATGATTGATAGTAATAGTAATGCAGACTTAGTAAATAGTTGGACAGTGTTGAGGGAATTATTTGTTTAGCAGAGTGATGTCATTTGGGAAAAAAATTGTTCTTGCATCTAGTTGTTCTGGTGAGCAATCTGTATGCAATTAAGGCAAACTAGTTTAAACGTTTGCAACATTCAGACAACTGCAAAAAAAATAATAACAGGTGCTGTCTAGGAAACATGAATCAATTCAATTTTATATTGGAATCTGGCAAATTGAACATTTGAAGAATCATTAATTTTCACCCACTAGACTGCTACTTCCACATCTTGGGCCAGAGGAGGAAAAAAAGCTAAAATTATAGAAAAGGTAGTAAAGAGTTAAGATAATTCAGAGGGGGGGAAAAACCAATTTCAGTTTGTGTGTCTAAATGGCAGCTGGCTAGTTACAGTAGGTGAGCTGAAGACCAGAAAGACAAAAAAGGGATATGATAATATGATGACAGGTAAAAGGGAATTATGAGAAATCAAATAATTGCTCAGTCATCACAGAAACCATATAGATACAAATATATTCATTCCTGTACTGTGAAAACACATTTTAGTGCAGATGTGGCTTCTATAATACATCTGCTCTAATAAACAGAGGTATTCCTTTCCAGCTGACATTGTAAGAATGGAGAGTTTTAAAATGTTACTGCTCTGGTCTTATTTATTAAAAAAGAAAAAAAATTCACTTCTTTGATTCCAAGGTCTAAAAGGGAAAAAAAAGGTCCGTTCTGGAATAGAATTTGTGAAAAAGAAACCTCCTCTGTTCTTCAACTTATGCAAATCCTACAACAGTTGCTGCATAACCATGCTAGATTTAGTTCAATTGCAAAAATGCTTCTGTTTAGCAAAGGGTTTTTTCATAACTGTACAACATAGGAAACAATTTGGTTGAAATGTATGCAAATATACAACATATGCTTTAGCAGGATAATCAGTACAGTGAAACATAAACACACCTGCTAATGTTTGATCCACCAAATTGGTTGCCATGAACGTCACAGCTGGTGATGAGATAGCCGCTACCCTGGTGACTTGAGCTGGCATCAGAGGACTCATGCGAGTCTCAATACCTGCATACAAAAGAGAACAGAAACGTTTGAGATTTTCACTTTGTAAAAGTGCAAAGATCCTGGAACTGAATTTGTTATCGTAAATGTGAGATTTTATCAGAAACTAAATGTTAACTATTTAGTAATGGTAGTGAGCAAATATAACTAGATTTAGAACTGGAAAATCAAAATACTATATATGGTACAATTTGCAATAAAATAGTATAATACTCAGTGCAAGGCATTTGCTAATGCAAGATGATTAACAGTGCACAACCAAAATATAAATCTCTAGTGAATCATGAGAAAGAAGGTTTTTCCAGTTTCATAAAGATCTTACATAAAGAGGCATTTTTAACTTGACTTCTTCAAATAAAATGAAATACAAGGGAGAATGGATTCCAGGAAGTTAAGTGGGAAAAGCCCAATACTGTAAAGGGTCATTTTAACATGAGGAAAAAAATATCACACAATCAAGCTGAACACACAGGAGAAATGAATTGAAATCTAGTTGTTCAGATAGGCCGGTTGGTCTTTTATGTATGGCCTGAAAAGTCAGCATTAGAAATTTAAATGCATACAACTTCTAAAGATTCAGCCAAAATTAGGGTAGAAAAGAAAAGAAAAGAAAAGAAAAGAAAAAGAAAAGAAAAGAAAAGAAATAGGAGTATATCCAGACAGAACTGGGAGCAAACTCTTCTGGATATGAACTAGTTGCAAGGATATCATAGTTGGAAAAGCCTACCAATCAACTATTAGCATAATCCAGGTATAACATATTTAAGTGTGAACTAATGTTCTGTTTTTGAAATAAACAAGATATGAAAAATTAATGGCAATTTTAGTGGTTTTATCAATTAAAGTCTATTAGCAAACTATGACCTGACAGACATAAGTTGATCTAGTCAATATTTTTGGGGGGAGAAGAGATCATTTAGATGTACACACATGGTCTGTTTTATTGAAAGATAGGTGGGTTTACTGCATGTCAAGTTGCACACAGATTAATGTGGAGTGAGGACAGAACAATAACCAATCAAGTCGACATTTCTATACCTTTACACGATGTACTTAATTTAATTCAGAGCTAATCATTTCATTGATCTGAAGAAAAAAACAAGTCAGATCTTTAAAAATGTGTTAATTTCCATTCCATTGCTAGAATTGTGGAGCTGGACCAGCCTCATTTAATAAGTATTTTCATTAATTTCTGTTATGTTTTGAGATTGACATCTGTACTTTTACTTGTTCACTGCCACTCCAATTAAAAAAATAGACTAAGAATACCCATCTGAAAAGGATCCACAAATGTTTCTCGTCATCCTGAATATTGTACAGGTGTTTAATCTAAATATCTTAGAAAAACATAGTTTGATTATATATGAATACTTAACACAACCTTAGCAATTATTCCTTGAATCTGTAGGCAAATGTTGCTTTCCTTGTATAGACAAGCACATATGGCAGAGACTATGTCATAGTAGGGTGGAGTCAACAAGTCCTTTTCAACATTTGGTTACACTTTGCTGCAGTTCCATTCAGAATACAGATGAAGCAAGCTGGCTTTTGAAATGGAACCTCCTGAACTCTCTGCTCAATCCTTTTCCTTTATCTAAGGAAAACATAAGGATGAGCCAGACTTCCTGTTTCTGATTTGCTTTTCAAGCCTTTGCATATCCACAGAAAGACTCTGACCTAGCTCATGTACTTTCTGCTTTTCTAATCAACACTCTCTGCATGCACATTTTTCATTTAGCACTTGAAAAAGCTAAGGTGACAAAAGCCAGCAAATACACTTAGGCTACTTTTGTTAGCTGCGTTTCCCCCTGCTCTCCTTCCCTCCCTCAACCATCATAATGTAGAACTATCATCAGCCTGCATATGATTTCCACTGTAATGCGCTGTTTTTCCTCTCCTCTCTCCTTCTACTTCTTAAAAAAGAGGGAGCACGGAATACAGGCTTTCACTGTAAAGATAAAATTGTGCATTCATTTCTCTAATAGTATCTTTGGTACACATGTATTTACATTTCGTACTATAAATTGCAAAAATTTGAAAAATTCTAAATTTTCTAGTATTCAGGAGTTTTCTAGTATCCTTACATATTCTTATGTAATATAGTTTTCATCATTTCCTAAACTCAAATCAGACTACATCAAATCCTAATCATAATCCCTAGCAATAGGTGGCTTTTGTACCAGCAAGTAATCTACCTCTTCTTGGGGTCATTAAGATTAATGTGTTTATGAACATTCTCCTGTTGTCTACAGGACAAGAGAGGAGAGGAAAGGAGATGATGGGGAGAAGACAGGGAGAGGATAGGGAGAGGGAAGGGAGACGGAAAGGAAAGGAGGGGAGAGAGGAAGGGAGAGGAGGTTGGTTGGTTTTCATGGGTCTTTTGCTCTTTTGTGATAATGTGAACCACTGTTATCTTTAGAAGATCAATTCCAATTGGTTTTGAAGCCAGCAATTGGGGTAAAACTTCTCATTTTATTTGGCTAATATGTTAGGCAATTGTCCAGCTTTGATGCTATACATCGTGCAAGTTCTGTTCTTAGAAAGGGGGGAATTACTTCTATTTAAGTAGATCTCTGTGCTCCTGCCATGGGAATAAGAATCAGGAGGAAAAAATACTTCATCTTAATTTCTGAATATCAAGATACAGAAGCAGAAAGTGAAATAGGAGATCTCACAGGGTGCCCTTTCTGAATTCAGCATCTGAGTGATCCAAAAGAAGGGGAAAGAGTGAAAATGCTTTCCTCAAGCTGATGAGAAATGATTCCATCCCAAAGTCTGGATACTTCATCATTATTTATTTTTGCATAGTTAAGTCCAGCATTTATTGTTATTTGTCACAATTCAATCCATTTTTTCCTTACATGACAAGTGAAAAAAATCAGGTGTTAAAAAAATCTGATGTTAAAAAAAAAAAAAAAAGAATAGAGTGAGAGCTAGGGCTTAATTCCACTTAAAAGACTTGGATAGTACAAATTTTACTTCCACCCTAAACCAAAAATGAAGTTGTTCTTTCTGAAGCAGTCTGCTTAATTGTTATAATTTACATCATTTCCATCTATTTGTCATATATCAATAATGTCAAATCAATCAAATCAAAACAGCAATTACATAATTATGCAGATTGAATGTATTCTATAAAATATATGAATTCAGACGAAATGGAGATTTAATTTTGATGGACATTTCTCCTCCTACTGGTCCATCAAAGGTTTACTTTAGAGATGGCCCTCCATTAATCATGGTTCCATCATCTCTCTTGGTTTCCTCTATTAGCTGTTGGTAAATATGGAGCAGACTTTCATACTAAGAGCTTTTACATATCTATGGGGTGCTTTTTGCTGTTGTTTTTGAGGGATTTTTGCACAGTTCTTTTTGGAGAATAACATTTTGTATGTTTTCTATGTGTGGAGAATGGGCTTTGATTCATGTAGAAAATACATTTTTTCCATCATTTTCTTTTAATAAATTGTTGTCCAGTTCACAAATAATGAGGCTGAATGAGAAGGAAGTATACAATTTTAATGCTATTTCGCACTTTAAAAATGTTTTTATCTTTTACAACAGTCAAAATGGAAAAAATATAAAGCTCACAAAAGCTACAAAGATGAAGAAAGGAAAACAAAGAGGTTGTTGATAAAAGCTAGCAAGTTATAAAACAATCTATAATCAGTCTGTGATTGGGGTGATGGAGATTTACATGAAGAGAAGCTGATGCCTAAGAGAAGATGTATATTTATAGGCAATTTAACAGGATAAATCTGTGACTCTGTCATAGCAATGTGCTGTGTGTTCATCTAGATTAAATCTGTATCTTTCTGAGAGAGTTATGTGTAGTAACAAACTAGAAGACAAGCATCAAGAATAACAAAAAGATCATGAACCACCATTTTTACTATTATCATTAGCATTTTCACCAGAATAAATCATATTGTCCATTCTTGCCATGTTACACTTTTACCATGTTACAAGGATACTACCATTTTTACCACTTTTACCCTGTTACAAGAGTTTAATGCATACGTATATGCAAAATAAAGATTACTAAGCAATCAGAAAACAACAACACATGTTTCTCGGTGTCTGTGATCCTCTGAACAGAAAGGTAGAAATCTACTTAAGCCAAAGAGCTATCAGTGGGCGGGAGTTTAAAAATCCTACCAGTCCAATAATAGTTAACGTGTGGATTTTGCTTTTCAAAATAATTTTTATAGAGACTCAAAATAAATTTATATAGAGTGCACAAAAGGAAGCAGGTGACAGAAGGCAACAGATAATAATGTGGGTAAAACTTGATTAGTAGAGATGTCATAGCAAAATTATGTTATCGGGATGGATGAATGGATGGAGTTCTGTGCCCTTAGCAAACATTACAATAAAAGCAACTTTTTTTTTACTAACAACTGCAATTATGCAAAACTTCACTGCATCCTAGTAGCAGAGAAATCAGTAAAGAGAAGTATCATATCTGCCTGTGCAATGAATATGAAGTGCAGGTATGGGCTTTGCATGCCAAGCATAGCAGAGGAAATGGGAAAGAAAAAACATGACCTACTGGTTCAATTGCAGAGATGCAAAGAGAGGTGCTGAAACATTCTGCATAAGAAATGTTATAATATCTCCTCTTAGTCAGAATCAAAGGTAAAGCATTGATCATTGCCACTGTGACTGCTTCTCTCTGTTGTTGTACAAGTGATTCTCCAGAGATAATTGGGCAGCGTAAAAAGAATATGAAAGAGATTCTTGGTTCAGAGAATTTTGCCTCTGTAATTCTACAAGTTAAGGGTTCTTGTTTGTTCTGAGTGATATTAGGGACTGGGCAGGAAAGCTGGAAGAGGACACACCATTGGCAAAGCAAGCTGAGCTGATGATTCATTCCTAGATGTGGCAGATTCTCATTTAGACTTAGACTTAGACTAACCTTCAAATTTTTTTACCACTGGCTTTGTGGCATGGCGTGGTGGGCATGCATGCAGAGGGTTTGCTATTGACCTTCTCCTGCAATCCTGCACTGTGTGTTAAACAGCTGACGTGTGTCAATCTGCTGGGTTGCACAAAGCAGCTGAGCTTCAAAACCAGGAAATAAAGGTCAGTATAGAGCTGGGACGGGCAGGTGGACCTAGCAGCTGATTCGTCAGAGCAAACTGCTTCGCTCACAGATGATCTTGGGACCTACTGGTTCACCTGAACGGGGACAAACCAGTAGAATACCACCTCTGATATACACTAATCAGCATACGTTAAAATGAAATTTCATTGCATACAGCTCTGAAAGGGTCTCCAACTCTAATATAAACATGACAAGATAAATAAATACAAAATTATGTATATATCATATATACTGTATTAAAAGGAGAAACAACACAATCTAATTCAGATGTATAAATGTACATGGTGGAAAAAATGAATTTTGTGAGTTTACCTGATGGATGGCATAAGGAAAAAAGCTGTTAAGAATCTGGTAGTCCTGCTAGAAGTACTTTAAAATCTAGTCCCACAGGAGAGAAACAGAAACACACCATGAAGTGGATGTGTGGTGTCCCTAACAATGCTTTGAGCTTTAACCACATAATGCTGATAATATCCTGAATAACAGGAAATGGGCTTCCTATAATCTTCTTGGCTGTCCTTACTACTTTCTGAATGGACTTTCTTTCTAGGGCATTGCAGTCATCAAACCAAACAGTGATACAGTGACCGTTTGTTAAAACGGTCTCAATCATGCTTCTGTAAAAAGTGGCCAGGACAGAAGGAGAAAGAGGTGCTCTCCTCATCCGATTCAGGAAATGCAGACGCTGGTTTGCACGCTTCAATAAGGATGATGTGTGAAGAGCCCAGTTTAGTATTTAAGCTTCTCTAAAAGGACATCTGAAGCGTACCTCCCAGAGGGAGCAGAAACCCACAACAAGGGTCTGATAAATTGGATTTGGTAGTTTCAAAATAAGAATAATCAAAATAAATACGGAGTAAAGGCACCAAACCATGGCAGATCCAGCACCTTCATGTCAAAACCTTCAAAGGCTGTAGGAAACAATATGATAGCATTGAAGTTGATAAACTACTGAGTTGCTCTGGTGACTTCAAATGTGACTTAACATTTGTTCTAACCAGGAACTGCATAAGTAGAAACAGAAGCATCTTTGCTTTGTTGAATGTCACAGCTTTTTAACATAGGTTTGTATTGTCTCTTAATGAAAAGCAATGCCGTTGTTTTTCTTTTTTTGAGTGATTTATTTCCATCCCTTTAGTTCAGCAGTGTTCAGCTACTGTGACATTTACAGAAGGATCCAGTTTGGCTGAGGGGGAAAAATAGCTGGGTCAACAGCACAAAGAGTGTATAAATCAGCCTCTGATTTAGTGGAACTGACATTTACACTGAGAGATGACATGGATAAATTCATATCCTAAAGTTGAATAGAGTTGAGGACCCTGAGTTCACTTTTGCTTGTGAGTGACCTCATTTGCCATAAGAATTTGCCTTGTTAGGGTACCATTGCTACTGTATTTAATTTGCATGGTGTGTTCTCATGTAGCATTATAATTAGTACAATACATCATATCATTTTACCAGAAGAAAAGTCAGACCACAGAGAAGAAGGAAGGAATACTATTATTTTCATGAGTGATATATAACTCACTGAGATTTATTTAAAGATTCCATAAATAATAGGCCTCTCCCAAAAAGGATTCAAATTCACAATGGAAACTATGATTCCTGAGCTATTGTTTACAATAATACTTGTTAACATGAAGCTAGCAACAAAACAACAGCAACACAACATAACAGAACAAAGGAAACCAGCCCAATTTCCTGCTTGCATTTTATTTTCTGGCTTCAACACAAAATATTCATAATTACAAAACTACCTTATCCCTATTATGCTCCATTTTAAAATGGATTTTACATCTAACGTGCATTATTGTGTTAGACATAATGGTGATTAGTATCAGAAAGATACTTGGCAATGAGAAAAATGCATTGAATTGTCTGTTTACATTTAAATTAATTTATTTTTGTTTTTAATACATTGTAGATATTATAAGCTGTTCAGGGTTTCCAGAAATGGAACAGCATATATGTTGTGAACAAACAAAGAAATAAAATGAAGGTTGTATTTATTCAGATAAATTAAAAATATGTTGTTCTTACAAACCAAAAATTTAAATTCTCCAAAGAACAGAATGTTTGCTTTTCCATAACCTTTGACATCAAGTAAACTTTAGCAAAAACAGCATTTATTGACATTTTAAAGCAACTTGCTTTAAAAAAAAAAATTAATATTTTTTCAGTATTAATTGCTTCAAAGCATTCATTTCTTCGTATTAATCTTGTATGCATAATTAACTGATTTGGATGAATTCAGAACACTGAATTGATTACACGAATCAAATTAATAGATTCATTTGATTCATCAGTGAAGCATGTCTGCCCAAATCAGTTCAGTTCTGCTGGGAAGCTTTCCTAGCATCATAACACATATTATAATCATCTGAACTAGCCAAATGAACTGAAGTTAAGTCCAATTTGAAAAATTGGTCCCAATATATTCAGCTATCCAAATCAAATTTGATTAACTTTCTAAATTATTTGAACATTTAAACTGGATTGATTTTCCAAATCACTTCAAATGTCTCATTTAAATTGATCCCAATCTGCCCATCTCCAGTAAAAACATATCATTTTTTTAAAAAAAGCTTTTACTTAGTTTAGCAGGAGACATGAAACCTTTCTTAGAAAAAAATAAATATTTAATCACTGCTGTGCTACAAATGATGGGAAATATGATTATTGTTAGTATTAGTATTAACCATCAAATTGTGTTTGCATTTGATACAGAGAAATATAATAACCCATTACAAAAAATAAATAAATCTTCAGAAATTTAAGAGATAAATCTAAATGACAATTTAATGTTTACTCTTAATTTTTTCATAATATTTAAATTATTGTGTGTAGATGATTTAAACTCTCTGTGTGTGTGTGTGTGTGCGTGTGGGTCAACTCGCATTGTCATGGCAACATCACATGACGTATTGGGATTTTTTTCCCCTTCGCTAAACTGGGCATGGGTTTGGCCAATGCATGATGCATCTGGCCCATGGGCCGTGAGTTAGACAGCCCTGATTTAAACCCAGGCATCTCAAAACCGCTAACTATTCAGAAACAGTAAAAGTAACCTAGGAGTGGAAACAGGCCAAATAAATTTGTATGATAAATATGAAAAGGGAATCATATGAGTTATAATATCACATGACATGACGTGAGTTATCTAATTTCTAATCTATCATTGATTTTAAACATGTATAGGAAACTGACTCAAGAAAACCCTCTGCCAAGATTTGAAAGCGAGAATGACAGAGCTATCCATATACTTTTGGATAGGACATGGCAAGAGACCTGGGTTTGTATCCATTTTGCTGGGCATCAAAACAATTTGAAGTTTGGTTTTGAAAAAAGAACAGTCTAGAACAGACTAACATATTAGAAGGCACATTCTCGTTGGAAGGATAACAGACTTTTTTACAGGTATGCACTATGGAATTTGGGTTGTTATTCCTGGTCATATGTAAACATTCTTCTCATTACTTCTTCCTTGGAAAGAACTATCATGCATGGGACCAAAGTTTATTGAGTATGTGCTCTATCTTGCAGGTCCTGCCATTTTTTGCTTAATATTCAAAAGTAAAAACAGGCAAAGGTATTATTTTTAGGAGGAGACAATCAATCCGGCTGGTGAGTATGAAAAACCACAGAGTATGCCTCTTTCCTATTCATCTTATGATTCTTGACTCTTAATGAATGTATCTTTTCTTTTATGTACACTGAGTAAACTTCCTTATGTGTCCAATCACACTTGGCCAATAAAGAATTCTATAAACAAACAAACAAACAAATAAATAATTCTATTGATAGATAATCTATCAGTGAGAAGAACCACTGTTTGCAGCCTTCCTAAAGCTAAAGAACACAATGCTACTACAGGATAGCATTCTCCAAAGCTAGATGCTTTATTATAAGCAAAGCACTGGCTGTTCTGAGAGCCAAGCAAACAACTGGAACCTCTGGTTCAGCTACAAGCAATTGGAATTGGGAATTTTGTCATGAAATGAAACAGCCATTAGGTGAAACTGTGACTGTACTTACGATCTCACTTTACCTTTCCTTTTGCTTTAAAGACCTACAAAATCATAAAAGTAGGGACTATTTACAGTTATCTTCATTATCATCATCATCATCATCATCATCATCATCATCATCATCATGTCTTCTACAGAGCACATTTGCAGTTATGATGGTGATAAAAAATAACTTTGTTGTAATTTATGCATGTATGACCTAAATAAATATTTTTATAAATCTTTATGTTTATGTAGTAGAACTATGAAGTCTCTCAAAGTTCTGCTAAAGGGTTATTTTTGGGGTTATTATATTCAGATACTCTGTACATCATCCATCATATGTTTACAACCTTCTGCTCTTTTCAATTATTGTTTATATGAACCAGAAAATCTGCTGACTTCATTGTGCCTCTGCTGCGTACACATTTGGGCATGTATTAATTCATAAATCAGATAATAATGAAGGAATTAGCTCTAGGTTGCTTCTCTCCTTGATTAGTTTCCATCCATTGCTTCTTGTCTTGCCCTCTGCTGCTTTGGAGAATAATCCAGCTAATGTATTGTATGACTTTAGGAAACAAGCATACTCACATCACAAGGAATAGACTACAGTTGAATAACAGAGTTGGAAGGCACATTGGAGGTCTTCTAGTCCAATCCCCTGCCTAGGCAGGAAACCTGTCAGTATATTCATGAACTGGAATAGAGCTTGGTAACAAGGTCAGCTGATGAATAGGCATAGCAACTAAATCAGCCAATGAAGATAGGCTGGAAACTGAAACTAAAAGTAGCCTAGGCATGAAGCTATGTTAAGCTCTGCAACTCTGCAGCTATGTTGAGCTCTGAGTCTATCTATTGAAGATGAAACTAACTTGCTTGCTTGCTGAAGACTGGAGCTCTCCTCTGAACCTGCAACATGTTTTTGTTTGAGTTTGCTTCGTGTTGGAGAAATCTACAACTGGTTTGTAAAATCTACTTATGTTTACAAAGATGTTAAATGAAGCATCAGCTATCTGTGTTTATTTTCCTGACGCTGAATTATCGCTGCAAAACTTTAATAAAATTCTACACCTCTTGAGACAAATGGTTATCCATCTTTTTAAGAACTTCCAGTGTTGGAGCATTCACAACTTCTGGAGGCAAGTTGTTCCACTGATTATTGTTCTAACTGTCAGGAAATTTCTCCTAGTTCTAACTTGCTTCTCTCCTGGATTAGTTTCCACCCACTGCTTCTTGTTCTGCCCTCAGATGCTTTGGAGAATAGCTTGACCCCCTCTTCTTTGTGGCAGCCTCTGAGACATTGGAACTTTGCTATCATGTCTTCCCTAGTCCTTTTTCATTAGACTAGACATACCCAGTTCCTGCAACCGTTCTTCATATGTTTTAGCCTCCAGTCTCCTAATCTTCTTTTTTGCTCTTCTCTGTACTCTTTCTAGAGTCTCAACATCTTTTTTACATCGTGGTGACCAAAATTGAATGCAGTATTCCAAGTGTGGCCTTACTGAGGACATAGTTTTATCTTTCACATTCAGGGAAGGGTTTTAAATGGTTGACTAGTCTACAGGAGCTTGATTCAAATAATGCTAAAACTATAATAGCTGGATTCATGCATTATACACCCCGCATCCCCCAATAAGCAAGATATAATTTTGACTTAGAATAGCGAAAGGCAGTCGGTGGCATTCTAGTTGTTGAATGTTACATCCTGACATCCAGAAGGATAGTCAGACATGAGAAGATGCTTGGAATTCAGTAAAATATGCAATGCCACAAACTCATTACTCCCTGTTCACAGCAATTTGCAAACCAATGTAATAAGGATATGTGGGTGAATTCCTTGGGGACAAAAACTGTAATATTTGGAAGGTATTACTTGCAGTCTTTGGCATTTCCTGTTAAAATATCCATTAGACATTCATTTGGAACACACCCCTTAAAAATTATAGAAACTAAAGTGTATTAGGTTGGCCTAAACAGGTTTCCTTTATTGGAGAGTCAAATAATAAAATTCATTCTTGGCTTCGAGGATGCAATATTTCTATTTATTCAGCAGTAAGATTTACTGAGTTTTACCGAGATAACAATCTTATTTCCAGGTGAGTTTGTAATGGGTAGTAGCCTAATAAAGGAACCCAGAAGATCCAAAAGATATAAGGACTAAAGTAACAGTAACTTTTTTCTTCCTGTTTATTTTGTTCTTCTTTCAACTGGAATATTTTTTCTCACCCAATAGTAATGACTTCTATTGCTAGCATTGGCTACCATTAACTAAGGAGCAATTATGACCACAATTTAGTCCCACATTCCTGTTTTTAAGTGAGACATTTGTTAAATGAATTTTGCCCCATTTTACAACCTTTCTTGCTCCAGTTGTTAAGTGAATCATTGCAGTTGATAAATTAGTAACACAGTTGTTAAATGTATCCGGCTTCCCAATTGACTTTGCTTATCAGAAGGTCGCAAAAGGGGCTCACGTGGCCTTGGAACACAGCAACAATCAAAAATATGAACCAGTGGCCAAGCATCTGAATTTTGATAACAGAAAATGGGGATGCTGCAAATGTTGTAACTGTGAAAAACTGTCATAAGTTGCATTTTTCAGTGCCGTTGTAGCTTTGAATGGTCACTAAATGAACTATTGTAACTACTGTAGAGCATGAACCTTTTCTCTCCTCCTCTTCAACATCTGGATACTGATCTCTAAGTCAGGGGTCTCCAAACTTGGCAACTTAAAGACTTGTGGACTTCAACTCCCAGAATTCCCCAGCTATTCTGTGAGTTGAAATCCACAAGACTTCAAGTTGCCAAGTTTGAAGACCTCTGATCTAAGTGAAGACATTGCAGAGATGTCTACAATTTCTCAGAGAAGTTATAAAGAGACTAATCATTTTCTTAAGTGGTTGACATTTTACCTGTTTAGAAGAGGGAAATCTGAGCTTTCTAGTGGCCCTTTAAAGATGATCTTCCAGGGGGAATCATAGGATCACAGGCAAAGTGATATATTATTTGGGCAAGTGGGGATTGTTAATTCAGACATTTTAAAAGCTGGAATTGCGCAGTCAAAGCACTGAGCCCAATATTTCACAAATGTATTGAAATTTTCTTTATAGATTATCTCAAATGCCAAAAGTAACATCAGTAATAGTATCCTTGACCTCCAATAATTATCAGAAATGGCAAAACTAGCATTACATACTAGTGGAGTGGAGTGGTCAGCTTATTTTTATACGGAAGAAGGCTTTTAAGGGGTTTTGCTATAAATGAGGTTACCGTCTCTCTAAGTTGTAAAAATATACATGACCACTATATGACAACAAGATCTCTTTGCTGCTGTTGGTTGCTTGTTCATAGTTTTGCAGCAAAATAAATCCTATAAATAATAACTATGCTAGTCTAAGTCACCATGATAAAGATTATGCTATTATTTGAGTTATTTGGGGCTTGAATCTTTTGCCTTTTTACTTTGAGAAACTATGAACATAAGACAGGTGTTTGTTTTTCTATGCTGTGTTGTGATTAAATCCATGTTTTTACATGGGGTGTGACAAGATTAAAAATATGTTTTAGTTCAGCAGTTTCTAAATGCTGCTCTTATTTATGTATTCAAAAGCCTTTGAAGTTTGGTGGCCATTTCTGATGCAATTAGTTTCACTGACACTCAGCTATATAAACCAGGATAGATAAAGGTTAAATTGCTGCTCAAACAATAGAACAATAAATAATGGTTACTTCTAGGGTGGGTGTCGGCAACATGCGGCTCTAGAGCTGCATGTGGCTCTTTGGGCCCTATCCTGTGGCTCCCTGTTGGATGATCTCACACTGGCTAGCCCCACCTCTCGCCTTCCTCTCTCACTCACTCCTCGCCTGAAAAGGGAAGGGCGATGGCGGTGGATGGACACTCATTTCATATTCCAGGGTGGGAGCAAAGTGCTCCTCTACTTGCCTCTTCTTCTGGCCCTTGTTGGTGCTGTGTGCACCTCAGCTGCTGGGGGAGATGCACAACTTTTCTCCACCCTGAGACATTGGCTGGGCCGGCTGTCGCCAATGTTCCATGTCATAATGGGCTCCAGGAGGAGGGGGGAAAGCTGCCTCCCCCATTGTGAAGCACACTAAGTTTTTAAGTGTGTTGTGCGAGGCTCTGCAAGAGCAGTGAGCAACCATGGAGGCAACAAGACTCCTTGTCCTGATAAACCCATTTATTCAGGTTAAAGTGAATTCCTCTCCAGCAAAATCCCAGCCAACAGTCTTTAAAGAGATTTCACAACTACAGACCTTTATCAGGCTTGGAGAGTTGCCAGGTTAGTATCTTTCAAATGCCACACTGTAGCAGCAATTACTTGGCAAGAAGTCAGGAACAGATCTTCACCCTAATGAATTGAACTAATTGTCTCCTGCAAACATCACTCCCTTTCACTTATCTTTATTCTCTATGGGAGGATGGGAGGGGTCATTCACCATCCACCTGAGCCTTTACTCCTGAATTGGCCCTTGTTCCATAACTCTTCCTTTTTCCTGGCAGCTCTGTGCATGTGCACACTGGGAACTGGCTCTAGCTGTTCTTCAGCCCCACTGATCTCCAACTCCGAAGGTAGTTGATAACTGTCAGATGGCCCTGGCTCCATCTCTGCCTCCAACACAGAGCACTCATCAGAGCCTTCCCCAGATTCCAGGACTCTTGCAGAGCATTGCAAACTCTTGCAGAGCATTGCTCAGTACACTTAAATTCAGTGTGCTTCACAATGGGAGAGACTGTGTCCCCCCCCTCCTCCTCTTGGAACCCATTACAACATGGAATGCTGGCTGCAGCCAGCCCAGCCCAGGACAGAGAGAGGACAGAGACAGGAGAGAGAAAGAGAAAGAGAAAAGAGAGAGAGAGAGAGATTAGAGAGAGAGGAGGGGAAACAAAGAGAGACCTGTTTCCCAGAGGAAAAAAAAAATACCAGGAGCCACAAAACCTGGTGGCAGGGGTGGGTCATGTGACTGGGAATGAGTGACATTGAGTTGGCCATGCCCACCCAGATTTTGTGGCTTCCAGTGTTTTCTTTTCTCTGGGAAATGGGTCCAAATGGCTCTCTGAGAGATTAAGGTTGTAGATCCCTCTTCTAGGGAATCTTGTTTGTAAAACATATTGGAAGCAACCTTCAAAATTTCAAAATGTTGGAAGCAACCTTTAACCTTCAAACAAATCAAGCCTCTTTTAGCAAATTAACTTAGATTTCTATTACTCTGTTTACCTACTTTACAGAGTCGGAGTTCTATATTTCCAATTATTCTGTCAAAAGTACAGTAATTGGTTCTCAAATCAGGTAATTTATAAACAAATAAAAATGAGACAGTGTGTTAACCAACTTAGCCTTTGCACTGAAATCAGTTATGTTATATTACCCACAACATGAAAAGTTCAAGGTTTTTCCTTATGAGATAAATATCTATTTTTCATAATTATTATTTGGTACTTAAGTCAAGATCAGTAATTGGTCAATCTGTCATTTCTTTCTCCCCACCACCACCGCTATGTTTTTTTAAAAATTTCAACTTCTTTCCTTTTCATGAGAATGTGGATAAGATCCATTCAAAATTTGCACAGGCCAAATTCAAAAGGAATAACTATTTTCATCATCCTACTCTGCCTACCATTTGGCTTTTTAAGATGAAGACATAAGTGGAAGTTCTGCTGCAGAAATATGGCTGAATGATCTGGATTAAAATAAAACATGTAAGGGCTTAGATACTCAAAGACCTTTGTCTGGATGATTGGTTCCTTTCCTTCTGATTTTTATCACACTCAGTGCTGTAAATTTTAGATGGCATTAGTACTATTTGTTCAAAAATTAGACAAGTTCTTTTCAACGATAAACTATATCCCTGCCTTGCAAAGCTGGGAACCATTTCTGGAGAACCTCTGAATGCCTGCACTGAGAGTAATGACAATTTTGACCCCAGATAGTCCAGAATTTGATACCTTTGTCATATCATAGACAAAGGTATATGTCATATCATAGACAAATCATAAAAGAGGATTTTTCCAGACCTGTCCATCCAAAAAAAACATTGGGACTGTATGGGATTCCCGGAGAATAATTCCATTATGGAAGTCCCTGCAAAATCCTAGCTGCCAATGAATGCACTACTCTAACGCTTATTAGCCACAGGCACAAACTGAACCATGCACTCCATTAGACTCATTTCAGAGACACCTTTTACAATTCATGTGTTTATCATGTTTGTATAATTGCCATCTCACAAGAAAGTGATTCCAGTTGGCATACAACCTTAATTAGGAAACTGGTAAATGCATATAGTATTTTGAATAGTAAACCACCATTTTTTAAATGCAAGCTACCTAGGGCCATTGAGGTGGATATTTATAAATATTGAATGAATGAATGAATGGCTGCATGCATGCATGAATGAATAAGGCACAGTCACCATTAAAAATGATTATAAAAATTATGATCATATTATGCATCTTATGAAGAGTGAGAAGTCCAAATGAGGGAGCTTTAAAAAAAAAAAAAACCTCAGTAGAATTACATTATAGATGTCCCAAATATTCAAAAATGTTTCCAGTTACTGGTAGTCCTCAACTTATAAGAGTTCATTTCGTGACTATTCAAAGTTACAACGGCATTGAAAAAAGTGATTTTTTCACCGTTGCAGCATCCCTGTGGTCACAGAATCAAAATTCAGAAGCTTGGCAGTTGGTTCATATATGACTGTTGTTATGCCCTGGGGTCACGTGATCAGTTTTTGTGAGCTTTTTACAAGCAAAGTCAATGGGGGAAGCCAGATTCGTTTAACAACCGTATTACAAACTTAACAACTGCAATGATTCACTTAACAACTGTGGAAAGGTCGTAAAATGGGGGGAAACTCACCTAACAAATATGTCACCTAGCAATAGATTTTGGGTTCAATTGTGGTTGTAGATCAAGGACTACCTGTAGTGCAAATGGCAACAAGAAGCATTGCTCCAAACAGTATTACTTTGGAATGCATCTTTCAAAGTCCATATAGGTGAGAGAGGTAAAGGTGGGGATGATGGAGTCTGATGTCTGCTGCTCTATTTTCCAAAACCTCCCAGTCCTGGCTAGATGTCTTGCATGCTGGGAATTTTTTCTTAGCTACCCATGAATGTTGCTCTTTTCCCCTTTTAGACCATGGAATTCAAAGATGATACCATGCAGTCCAATCTGCCCCTTTTCAGATAAAGACCCACAGCCTTCTGTTGGATTTGCTTATAAATACATCAAAGATTATAGCCTTAAGCACTCTTATTTATTAAGCTATATTTCTGTCCATTTCAGCAACGATAGCAAATAATGACAATTTGCCCAAGGCTAAGAAATAAGTGAATGGCTGACTCTGAATCAGAGCCTGGCTTGGACAGCTCTATTTTATTGTTTCCTTATGTATCAATAGTACTTTTTCAATGGAGATTTATTTTGATGCATAGACAGAAAAACACACTGGATAGCTCTGTCCCCTTTAAAAAATATTTATAAAATGATCAAATGATTCCTTTTAGAATATTTTTAATGGTTTAAAAGTCACAATGAAAACATCAGTTCCACATTTGGACGTCTTCTTTCTTTTCCATCATATTCCCTGGAATGGCCATTTAATATGCAACACTGAATGTGACATAGTCATTTCCAGAAATACAGAAGACAAAAAACGATCATCCAAAACAGTTTGATATTGCTGTTAGCATTCTATCTTTTGAAAACAACACACACAGACAAATGGAAAGGCTTCCTGCCCATTTCATATGTTAAAGTTTTCCCCTCCCTTTCTCCTTTGGGCACACAAAGTTCAAGACTAACTATTTTGCTTCTAGTATTTGCTTTTCAATTTTTTTTCATGTTGGGGATATGAAAGAGCCAGTCTTGTTTTTTTTTTTTTTTTTCAGTTGGAGTACAAATGCTGGTTTGTAAGTGAAGTTAGCAGATCCAAGTTCAAATAAAAGATTAAAAACCCCGGTGTTCAAATTCAGAATGATCAATATTGTTATAACCACCATTTCTTTCAAACAGAAATGATTCACTTTCCCTGATAATTGAATAGTTTCTTGGTCCTTTTGTTTCACTGTTTAAATTAAAAATGCATAGAAAAATATATTAGAAATGAAATGTTACAGTATAACTGCTAAATATTACAGAGATTTAAACTTATGGAACAATCCATGCTGGTTTCAAGTAATAGCTCTGAATTTTAAATTGAGAATGCTACTGTGGTTTTTTGGGTAGATTTATTGTTACACACCAAAATACAATATAAAAAAGGAAGATCTTTTATTTGAGTATCACTGTTGTAACAGTCAAATCTCCTTATTTTTGCTTGATTAGGTTGTTAAATTTGAGTGTAATACTTGGATTAATAACTCAAAATGACTTGCCACTGTTATGGGATAGAGAAGAGAATTTAACAAGACACATGTAGTGAGTTATACACAAAATGCCTACCACTGTTAAATGAAACTAGGAACATAAATCTCTTTGTGCTGTGCCTGGAGAATAATATCATTTGTCTTTTTTCAGGTATAAATTATCTTACACTTCAGCATATGAACGAATCATTTAATATGCACAGGTTAGAAAACACACTGGAAAGTTAACCCAAAGCACAGCATTCTCCCAACATTACTTTGCATCTTGCAGCTTTCAATAAACTCTTCATAGGCACATATAGGTGAATACACTGCATTTTTAATGAGAATTTTTTGCAGTAGAGTAATTCAGAGCATGTTAACATTCAAAAATATTATTATTGCAAGCAGACTCATAATCTACTTCTCTACTGGAATTTTTCAGAGAAGCCTCAGAGCAGATAGGACTTGATGTACTCATGCAACTGTATCCATAAGAAATGCATTACCATGGCAAGGCTTTGGATACTGCCTCACTGTTCCTCCAATGAAGAAAGTGAGTTTGGAAGCCTTTTTGTCTGCTGTAGCCTATCCCGATGTTTCAGCAAGGAAAACCTTACCTTACCCATGTTAAGAATATCTTAGCAACCACCTACAAGGCAGAGTTTATAAATCTGGCTTGTTTCCATGAACTCTACTTAATATTTGCCATAGCATAGCCCTCAGCAAGAGTAACAAAATTTGTTGGGAAGAAGACAAAACAGGCAAGATGAAGAACATGGTGATATACAAGCTGATCGTGTGATCCTGGGACACAGCAACCATCATAAATATAAGTTGCTCACCCTTGCCCACAACTTCCAGCATCTCTCAGAACAGGTTATGGTTGCTGGGCCTACGGGGAGTTGAAGTTCAACACCATTTGCAAGATCATACATTTCCTCTGTTACCCGGTTAGGTCAATTTGTCTCTTCAGTTTTTCATCTCAGGGAAGAATAACATTGTTTAAGTCATGTAAACATGACTTAAATAAACAAACAAACAAATAGACAACAACAAACAAACAAACAAATAGACAATAATGTCTAGCAGGAATTTCACAGAATAATTTTTACAGGGATTAGATGCACAGAGTGCACATGCCTAATAACTGTCTTGCCATTCTGCATTTGTATACTGCATACTCATCATAGTATTTTCCTTTCGGGATTAATAATATTATGCAAAAAGAAAAAAGAAAAGTTATCACAAAGAAAATAAACAAATAAAAGCAAGAGATAAGGGGGGGAGAAGAAAAAATGTTACATTTGTTATTATGCCTGTCCATATTTTGCTGAAATTTTCCTAGTTTACCTTATGTTGATGCTTCAATTAAATTTACCTCTTTTTTTTCTTTAAGTTTTTGACTTCTTTTTTAGATAACAGATGGAAGGGACCTTGTAGGTCATCTAGTCCAATCCCCTGCCCAAGCAGGAGACCCTACACTATTTCTGACAGATGGCAGTCCAATCTCTTCTTGAAAATCTCAAGTGATGGTGCTTCCACAACTTCTGAAGGCAAACAGTTCCATTGGTTGATTGTTCTCATTGTCAGAAAGTTTCTCCTTATTTCCAGGTTGAATCTCTCCTTGTTCAGTTTCCATCCATTATTCCTTGTCTGGCCTTCGGGTGCTTTAGAAAATAGCTTGACCCCTTCCTCTCTGTGGCAGTCCCTCAAATATTGGAAGACTGATATCATCTCTCCCCTGGTCCTTCTCTTCACTAGACTAGCCATGTCCCTTGTAATCATTCTTCATATGTTTTAGTCTCCAGTCCCCTAACCATCCTGGTTGCTCTTTTCTGTACTTTTTTTAGAGTCTCAATAACTTTTTTATAGTGTAGTGACCAAAACTGGATGCAGTACTCTATGTGTGCCCTTACTAAGGCTTTATAGAGTAGTATTAGTACCTCACTTGATCTTGATTGTATCCCTCTGTTGATACAATTTAGGATTGCATTGGGAATCTTCTTAAAATTACCCATCAGTGGCTTTCTGTGGCTTCTTCTTCCTTTCAACCTCTTTCCTCCTAGTACAATTTAAATTATCCTTACATGCTACAGCACTGTACAATTGCTGTGTGGCATACTGATTACATTTGTGGAACACAGCATTCATGAAGACTCATTAAGGCTGGCTGGCTGTTCATGGTCTGGAAAATTAACATATATATTCTAGCTTAATTTTATTTTATTAAGGTAATAAAGATATTAATTAAAAAGAGGAATAAAACACCTACATTAAAACACCCTTGTCATCCAGCTCTGGATTGATTTGCTTTGCAATGATAGCTTTTTCTGCCCCTTCTTTCACACAATTCACAGAAGCTTATATGAGTGGAAGTCTCTTTTCATTACTTTTAATATATCGCTAATGTCTTTCATTTTGGCTTCAAGTAACTCAAGGATAGAATTATTTTCATAGCTCATTTAGGCAACATGTGAAACATATAATGAGTCTGATGTCAATGCAGCAAAGAATCATGCAGGCAATGGTTTTCCAACTGAAACTCTATGCATGTTCAAATTAGACTTTGAAGATGCAAGATAGAAAGAGTATTGATGTAGACAACTGTTGAGTTTACCATGGATAGCAGGACAAGCAATTAGACAATAAAACAAATCTATCTGATTTTCTCACTTGACACACAAATGACCTAGCTCAAATTATTTTGGGCACATTATGTAAAATCTTTTGTGAAATCAATATAGGCAAGAAAAATGTGGAAGGAAAAAGGAGAGAATGACCAACAGCAATCTGGCTAGCCTTCATTTCATTGCAGCTATGATGGTTCCACCATTAGAAGATTTGAAAAAACAGGTTGGGGATCATTCTAAAGAAAACATATCTGTGTGATGTCTATAAGTTAACACTGACTTAACAGCACATAGTCATAAGTATTCTTAGGGAGAATATATCTCTTTCCCCTATTGCAAAATAATACCACATCCAGGACAACATGATATAAAACAGTGGTATCTCAGAGTTTCTTGATAATCTGTGACATGATGAGAACTAAAACTGATAAGTACCAACTAAATTACATGACTTATTAAGTGACCCTCCTATTTTGACTGGAAGAAATATCAAGTCATGACATAGCCAACCTCAGCAAGTTCTCTGTCGACTACTGGGAGAAAGATAATTGCCAGGGCAAGATTTGTGCTCAAAACACATTGAATACTGAATCCAGTAGAGTGCTAAAGTAGGACCTTATATCAAAATTGTGCTGCTATTGCATTGAGAGCAACAACAGACAGTAAATAATTCCACCCAATTTATGACTCACCATATTTAGTGAATCGCACCAGAAGGAAACTGATGAATGATGTTCTCTTTTCTCTGCCCATAACATGAGGGCCATAACATGAGCTTTTGAGAGGCCATATTGTGCAGAGCCATAATGATTGTCTGAGAGCCATCTCAAAGCATGTCTTCTCCAAAGCACAGAGTTTTGCATGTCAATTCTCAGCCGTTTAGTCTTTCCAAAGCAGAAGGTTGACAAACATTGTTCAAGAGTCATCTGTGGTAGCATCCGAGAAAGTTATTTTCCTCTCCACTGACATAACCATATGGAGCTTTATTGTCTACCATAATTTTCCATCTTTAAAAACAGGCTTTTGCCTGAAAATGTTCAGCCTGCACTAAATATGCTTGGCTTTAATGTGGCTCTATGTTCTTTAACAGCTTGCACATGCTCTTCTGGCAAACATATTGAATTTCTTTTCAGAGTAACTTAAATGGCATTTGTTATTCCGATGGAGTACATGGTGTGATGTTTATGCATCCAATTATTTCTTTCATGTCTTTCATGGTCCTTGGGATTTTTGAACCTATTATCCCACTGTTTCAGGAAGGCAAAAAGTTTGTTCAGGGAGATGACAGTTGGAAGAAATGTAAATATAGTAGGCATTTAGTTGCTGTGAGTGCTTGGATTTTATTGTGAAATAAATTCTGTCTGTGCCTTGGTTTTTCCTCAAAAATTTCACATTGTTAGTTTAGAACACTGATAGGCAACTACATATCCTATAAACCTAGCAAACCCTCATCAGAATCTCCAATATCATTATAATAAAAATAGATTATGACACAATAAAAGAGTTAGGTTTGTGAAAGTGTTTGCTTTGTTTTAGATCTAGAATTTTTTTTTGTCTAGTTATGACTGGTCTTGAATTGTTAGCTTCTACATCAATTTAAGAACTATTGGTTCACCCAGGCTTACATTTACATTTCATATAATAAATAAATATAGGTATCATGATTTTTAAAATATTTGTTCCTTGTCCCAATCAGACCTCATTCAACAGGGAACAAGATTACTAGAGCATAATAAAACTCCCTTTTTATAACCCTATCATTCCTTAATTCGGGGTAGAGTTGGGACAACTGGATGGAACTATGCATTTACTGGGCAAAGGCACATTAAAATTAAAATGTAATTAAAATTTATTGGAGAGATTTCCATTAAAATAATTTCTTAAAAATACACATATAGTATAAATAAACAACCACATATTCTACAAACCTAACAAACACTTTGTGAAGGTCTCCAAAGTCATTCTAATGAAAATAGATTATGGCACAATAAAAGAATTGGGTTTGTGAAAGAGTTAGGTTGGTTTTAGATCAGAAAATTTCTTGTCCAGTTGTGACTGCTATTAGCTTTCATATCAATTGAAGAACCATTGGTTCACCCAGATTATTGCTTCATGTTTCTGTGTCATATATTTATTTGTTAATTATACTTGTTACCTATCCCAACCAGACCCTATTCAGTGGGTTACAAGATCACTATAACATAATAAAAATCACTTTTTATGACTGTCATTGCTTAATTCGGGATAGAGTCTGGATGGAGTTGAGCATTTACTGGCCAGATACACATTAAAATTAAATTTTAATTTAAATTAAAAATTACTGGCCGGGTTCACATTAAAAAATAATTTCTGAAAAATACACATATATAAAAAGCTAAAGTACAGTACTAATTAAAAAGTAGATAGCAGCAATGACTGTTCATGTGCCCATCTAATAAGTCAGTATGGAGCAATTTATAAAATGCTTACAAAGTGAGGATTGATTATATCTTATTTGCCATCTTGCTGTCATTGTTGCCATCATCAATTGTTATGATTTTAATGTTACATCTGACACAATATTGATTTTAATTTGTATGGTTTAATTGGTTATATATTGTCCATAATGCACAAGTGTGAGATTTAGGGATAAGGTCTCACTAGATTTGAAGAGAATCTAATTCCATTGAGGACCAGTATATTGCATAAGTCAAAAAGAGGGCTGTGCAAATATTTACAGACTCCTCACATCCCGGACATAAACTGTTTGAGTTCCTCAAAATGACGCTATAGAGCACTGCACATCAGAACAACTAGACACAGTTTTTTTTCCCAAACACCATCACTCTTCTAAACAGATAATTTCCTCAACTCTTGTCAAACTATTTATTAAATCTGCATTACTATTACTATAAATCCTCTCATCCTTCCTTTAACCCATTTCCTCACACTTATCACTATATGATTGTAAATGTGTTGCTAGAATCCTTACAATTTTTATTAACTTTCCTAGTATGATTTGATTACTTATTGTACTCTATGACTATTATTAAGTGTTGTACCTTATGATTCTTGACTCTGGATGAATGTATCTCTAACAAGGAGAGATTTAACCTGGAAATAGGGAGAAACTTTCTGACAGTGAGAACAATCAATCAATCGAACAGCTTGCCCTCAAAAGTTGTGGGAGCATCATCACTTGAGACTTTCAAGAAGAGATTGGACTCCCATTTGTCAGAAATGGTGTAGGGTCTCCTGCTTGGGCAGGGGGTTGGACTATGACCTACAAAGTCCTTTCCAACTCTGATTATCTGTTATCTGGAATATATCTTTAAGACTTGGAAAATACAGCATTAATTACTGATATAATCAATATTAAAACAGCATCCTGTCTATATCCTATATCTAGGACCCTATGATTTAATACTTTTTAAAAAGTGGAAAAAAATTCTATGGGGGTATCAGCTTTTCAAAGGAAATGAATGGAACAACAACAAAAAAATTGGGATTATTTTTTCCTGCTCCAAACTGAACCAGTACAAGCACCTAATCAATCCATAGTCAGTATGGGATCAAACCTAGTGTTATTTGAATTGGCTTTCAATTTGAACAAAGATTCCTTTCTGGAGTGAATTAGTTAATAAATGTTTGGCAAATGTAGTGTGATGAAATAAGATTGCATAGAAATTAATCCAGCAATAAAGATTATTTTATTGTTTGTAATAGTCTTGTCAGAAGGAAACACAGTGCTGTTCCATTTTAAAATTCATCACTTTACTTCCCTACACATCCCACAGAAAAAACTGTGTGCTAAATAGGGAACAAATCTTAGCCATAAAATAAGTATGTTTATCGTTCAAATGCACCAGACTCCTAGAGATAAAGTTGTGTGCCTTTGAAAATAAATGTTGATTGAACATGAAATTACAGTGCAAAGACATATTAAGGAGCTGAAGTTAATTATATAGTGTTAGAAAAAATTATTATAAATTAACAAAATGGAAATTTATTTAGGAAAACAAATGGGGAAATGTTACTGATGTAGCAACAGAAGTGGGGATTTTTTTGGTCCATAATTTACATTCCATAATGTGTGGTGCATCTGGAACTGCATCAAAATTTATCAAGTGCAAAAAAGAAGTAGATTTGTGACTTCATAATCTGGGACTCTATGGCAAGATCACAATGCTTGGATCCATCTTGGAGGCAATCTGGATGAATAGTTGATGTTCTCTGCAAGCTCTAGATTTGCACAACTACAGACATGGCCATGATTATAGCACCATCAACTTCATGGAAAACAAGACAAGATCTCAATAATATTCCAAATTCATTTGAATGTATTCTCTGAAGATTTAAAAACTATGATAACCTGGAATGTAAAGGCCCAGTCCCACTGCACTTATGGATGCAAAGAGGAAGTAAAATGTTTAAAAAAGCTTGCCATCCATTGGAAAATGCTATGCATCCGTTGTGTATTAACTGCATACGTGATTCATATACTCTATCCCTCGAGCATCCGTCCACTGAGATTTCATCCACGCAAGAAGTTTTGAGCTGCACAAAACTTTGTGAACGGATGAAATTTCCACCACGTACAATGTACATCCGCGACATATATGGGCAACAAACATTCTATGTCCGTTATCATCCGTTAAACGTCCGCTGTATCCTCTCTGCATCCTCTGGCCATCCCCTCAACTCACATCCACTGTAGCTGAAAACGGAAAGAGGGAGGAAACAAAAGGTACACAGAACGTCTACACAGCGTTAGTAGCACAGAAACAGAAAGGATGTAAGTGTATATATCTTGTTTATAAAGGATTAAAATGGACAAAATGTTTGTATCTGGGATGTATCTCGTATATTTAGGATGTCTGCAATATGTCTAGAGTATGTAGAAGGACACCTAGCGGACTATCGATATTTCCTAAAAAAAGGGGGAGAAAATCATCTAGATCTCAGTATGAGTCCAGCAGCCGTGGTGTACAGACCTCTTCACCCTTGGTGTTGGTCTTCCACATCATCAATTGTTCTCCACCATGGATCATGACACAGTCCATATGATAGCTGCGCTCATTCATCACCAGAACCAAAACCTATTCAGACTGTTTCACCTTTTATACAGAAGGAGAAGAAGGAGACTGGTCATACAGTCCAAACCGGTCATACAGTCCAAGAGCTGTGTGGGTCTGAGGATTGATAGTGAGAAGAATGGAGTTTGGATTGTATGACCAGTTGATGGTGGAGCTGAGGAATGAAGACCCTCGTGCATTCCATCACTTCATGAGGATGCCACCAGCCATGTTTGACAAACTTGTAGAGCATCTGAGACCCAGGTTGACCAAGCCTAGCACCAACCTCCATCCCAACCTGGATCCTGGACTGAAGGTGGCACTGACTCTGCGGCACCTGGCCTCTGGATCCACATACAGGAACATGCAGTATGAGTGGAGGGTGCCACACAACAGCATCAGCAAAGTGGTCAGAGAAGTGGTGCAGGCCATCATCGAAGAATACGTGGAGGAGCTCCTCAAGTGCCCCACCACTGAACAAGGCTGGAGGAAAGTTGCAGAAGAGTGGTATCAGAGGTGGAACTTTCCCCACACTGTTGGAGCCATAGATGGGAAGCACGTGGCCTGCAAAGCTCCAGCCCACTCAGGGTCCATTTATTTCAACTACAAGGGCTTCTTCAGTATCATCCTCTTCGCCATGGTTGATGCTGACTACAAGTTCATGTACATCAATGCTTCAGGCAACTGGTCAGCTTCAGATGGCCAGGTATACAATGCAAGTGACCTCAAGGATGGGCTGGAACGCAACCTCATCATGGGTTTTTCCAGATCCAGACCCCCTACCCAATGATGTGCCCTACTTCATCATTGGTGATGACACCTTCTCCTTCATAACCTACCTCATGAAGCTGTACACTTCAAGATACCTCACCTGTGAAGAGAGGATCTTCAACTACAGGCTGTCCAGGGCAAGACGGGTGGTGGAGAACGCCTTTGGCATCCTGGCCAACAGGTTCCAGATACTTCTCACATACCGTGAGGAGCATCGTGGAAGCTTGCTGCATCCTGCACAATCTCATGCACACCCGCTACCCAGTGTTGCAGAACAGACTTGTGGACCATCAACAAGGGAATGGGGACATGGAGCCTGCTGAATGGAGGCAAGGACGAAACCTGATAGACACTGTGGATGTGCAAGGCTCCAACAGAGTTTCACGTGAAAGGAAGAAGCAGCGCAACCTCCTGAGACACTGGTGCAACTCCCCAGCTGGAGCAATGGAGTGGCAAGACAGGGTGATAGATGATTAATGAATGCTTCCTTGAACCTGTCGCATAACACTGATGACATTGTGCCATGTATGTTGAGTGGTCCTACAATGAATAGGGCATTAATAAAGAGCTTTGTTTATTTTGAAATGTTTTGATCAATGAATACATTGTTATTGATAAAAAAGGTCCATTTGTGTGGCCGCTAGGATGGTGGACCATACAGTCTCACTATGCTTGCACTGGAGGTTTATCTATCCCACAACTATCCTTATCTATCCCACAAGCATGCAAAGGCTTAACCATTTTTTAAAAGTTTTCACCAACACTTTATTAAGGTAAAAAAATGAATCAGGTGACTTAAGCAAAGGTAACCTTTATTAACTTTCTTAGGTAAACTGTATGACTTTATTAAATAAGCAAAATGAACCAAGTAAAGTGTCTTAAGCAAAGATAAACTTAACAAGTAAACAACTCAGTCTCTGACACTATTCTCAGTCACTCTGAGTCATGTCCATGGTCTCAGCTGTTAAGCGGGCAGGGACTGTGGAGGTGGCTGTGGCTTGAGTGCTGGTCTGAGGCACCATTAGGGTGCTTGGCCCTGAGGGTACAACAGGGGATGGTGTGTTCAGGAAGCTGTCCGAGAGCTGACTCAGTCCCGTGAGGTTGAGAGGCCCTTCATCAAGGACTTGAGATGTCAGGCCCAATACTGATGACAGATTGTCCCTTGATGGGCTTGGCTGTGGGGTGGAGGAAGGAGGAGTGTAGTGGGGCTGTCTGGTCTGCAGCTGGGTGAGGAGTGGCATCTGTGGCATGCAATGAACCTGGGCCTGGACTGGGAAGGTCTGTTTTTGCTGGGAAGTCCTGGTAGTCATAGCCTTGGTAGGTGAGAGGCTGTTGAAAGCTGTGGAAAGGCTGTGACATCGTTTGGGGTGGAGGAGCAGACCTGAACTGGGTAGGAGCAGCTTCAGCTGGGCCTTGAGGGTTGTGCAGAAGTGCTGTGATCTTCTGCTTCATCACCTGGTACTGGGCCTCGGGCAGGTCCCTCAGGGTCTGGCTCACATAGGTGATGAAGGGGTTCCGGCCCAAGGATGCTCTATCCAAGTGGACCAGCTGAGAGAGAAGTTCTGTGCTGGTCTTCATTGTGTCCCTGATCTCCAAAACACACTGTGGTTCTGGCCCTCCAGTCTGCCTCTCTGCCTGCATCCTCTGGAGCTGGGGGTGGGGGTGGAGGTGGGTTGGCCTCTGGTGGCTGCTACTTCTTCCTCCATTTGTGACAGCAGGGTGTCATCCTCCACGGGATCCTCCAAATCTGCCGGCATAGGGAGTGCAGCTGTCGCGGGGGTCTCTGCCATGGGGCCCTCTGAAGACACCTGCCTGGACAGGGTAGCTGGCTCCTGGATGGAAGAGGACTGTCTGTCTGTGGGCTGTCTGAGGGAGAGGGGTGTCAGAGGGGCTGCTCCTCGGTGGCGGATCTCACCCTCCAGGAAACTGCACTTGGCCATGACGTACATCTCCCAGTCAGTGAGCTTGACAGCGGCCTGCCCGGATTTCTTGAGGTGTAGCTTGCCATACCAGGTGTGCATGTGCTTCCACCATGCAAGGAGTACTTCTGCAGTGTAGCCCAGGCTCTCTGCCTTGTCTCTCCAAGCTGCCTGCTTCTTCTTGGTGTCACGATACAGTCTGTGGCCCTTTCTCCAGAGGTACTCGTTCTCCCTCAGCCATTCCAGCACCTCATCCTCGTAAATAGTGTACTGTTTCCTCTCTCCCTTTTCCTTCCCTTGCCTCTTCCTCCCTCTGGCAGGGGCTTGAGCAGGGCCTTCAGGGGCTTGAGCAGCAGGGCCTTCAGGGGCTTGAGCAGCAGGGCCTTCAGGAGTTTGAGCAGCAGGGCCTTCAGGGGCTTGAGCAGCAGGGCCTTCAGCAGGAGGGCTTTGAGGGCTTGGGGCTGGTCCACCACAGCAGCAGCAGATTCAGAGTCAGTGCCAGGGGGTGGGATGCTGGTTCTGTCCTTCTTGCCGTGGCTGGAACAAGTAGGCATGGGCTTCCTCTTCTTGCCTGACTGACAAACCATGGTGTTCCTGCTAGATGTATGTGGCAGCACGTCTTTCCCCTGTATTCTAACTGCATGCATGCTGTATCCTTTTATATCCGCGGAGCTGATGCAATTCATACTCCCCGCATGCGCAGTGAACACTCTGCATCCACTATACATCTGTGCGGCATCCCCTTTGTTTCCTATAGGCGTCCGTGATGCATCCGCTTCATCCGCTATTCATCTGCCCCTTCCGCTATGCGTCCGCTTCACAATTCTCCCCCGGAACCCCTTCGGAGGTGTCATCCGCTTCCATCCGCTGTCATCTGCTAGGCTTCCTATGAACATCTGTTTAACATCCCCACTACATACTACCCACGTCTGTTCTTTTCCGTTCTTTTCTGTTCTTTTCCATTCTGTTTATGCAAATTTTCCCCACTTTTGGGAGCGTTTGACAACAGATGGAGCCACCCCCGAAATTTTGCTCGTCCGCTGTGTCCTTTATGCATATGTTTTGCATCCGTCAGCCAGTGGGACCTAGCCTTAAGACATATAGTTCTTCGTGAGGGTAATTAAAAAAAAAGAAACCCAATACAACACTCATTGGCTCATTAAAAAATACTGGGTAAGTTTCTATCCCAGGGCAGGGGGAAAAGAAGCAAAGAAAGTTCCATCTTTAGGACTGTATTCACTCAGTGTGCAGTATTCCAAATGTCTCTGCAGGCGATTAACATTTTGTTTGGAAATCCTGTCATATAACCACTTGGTCATTTAATTCCTCACATTAAGTCTAAGAGCTATTAGTTTTGTTTTGTTGCTAATGTGGACAACTTTGAGATGAGAGAACTTCCTAGAAGTTTTAGCAATGTGGGAATCAGAACTGTCTTCTTCATCAGCACTGCTGTCTTTAATGGATCTGCAGAGAAATTGACATTTTTGATGGTTCAGTGTTGGTCTGTAAATGTCATCTGCATGTTTTATTGGCAGAGGCATATTTATGTTCTTTAATAGAAGGCTATAAAATATCTCCTAGAACTCCAGGAAAGAATTGAAAGCTTTAGGAGAGTTGTTTTTATAATTATTTTCATCACCACTGCCTCTTAAACTTCAAAAAAGAAAGACATTGCTTGAATCCAGTTATATCTGCCATAACACATAAAAATAAATACAAATACACATTTTGCATCAATATAACAAGAAGAAAAAGACTGGAAATGTTATAATTAAACTGATCAGTTCTACATTTTTTCCTTTAGGAAATTTCCTAATATTAAGATTAAGGGAATTTTCAGATGGATTACTTGCCAGATGGACTTTTGAAGGATTTGCCCCCTTGAAGTTCTTTACATAGCACCATGGCTCGTTTGCTTTTAAGAGCAAGGGGAAGCAGTCCTGTATATTTTCTTCGGTCCAGTTCAGATCCCTTTTTAGCCTTTAAAAAGGAGACTGTTTTCTCACTGCTTCAAGTCCCACACCCGACAGCTGTAGCAGATGAATTGTATGGGCCATCCTGTAGGACATCAAAGCTCTCAAACCTAAAATGCCTCTAACCATTTGCCAAATGTGCTGTGTCTCAGAGAAGAGAAGAGTTGCAAGTCCATAAGATTCACCCAAATCTATGACTTTCATAATGTATTAAAGGTGTTCCAGGCTGGGCAACTTTGGGGTATACTGTGGAAAAAACAGAAGCTTCCCAACTAGAATCATTTCTACCAAGAAGCTTTCTATAAAAGTAGTGGTGTGGAGCAGTTTAAGGTCATCCAACTTCTTGGATGAGAATTGAAACATCTTCAAAGAAAAAACAAGAATTCCAGTTGCCTTTTGAAAAAGCACTTTTGGGTCCTCCAAGGCCTGGATGACTGAGAATCTCCACAAACATTACAGTTTCTTATTATCTAGTAGCATTTTTATTCAATAAAAGGTTAGAGTTCTGAAGAAGATTTTTGGTTGAGAAGCGAAACATCTTCAAGGAAGAAACAAGGAAGTCCAGTTGTCTTTTTGAAAAAAATACCTTTAGGACAAGAAATTGTATTCAAGTTGACTTTTGAAATTTGGTTTGCCTCCAAATGTTGGCAATCAGTTTCATGGTGATTTTAGTGGAAAATAAAGAAAGAGGTTTGGAGACAATTTTGGCTTGCAGAAGAAAAAACTCTCCTGCTATGATTCTGAGGACTCCTGGACTTCAACATGTAACTTTTTAAATGAAATTCCTGGGCTCTCTTTTGTCAAATGAGAAGCTGACTTCTTTTGCATGCTACATTTGATCTTACCTATTGCATCTCATGCCAGATCAGGTAGTTTTAAATTAGCAGTGTGATAAATGTGATCATAAAAACATGATACAACATGTCATGTGACACTCACAGAAGAAACTGGGTATGGTTTTTTATTGTTTTCTCGATTGGTTTTTTTTTTTGCTCTGGGCTAATCAGTAATCATAGACAAAATAATCTATTTCTGCATCCCCCTAGAAAAAGAAATACAGGAAAAGAATACAAAATCTGAGGCAATATTGTCAGTAGCATTCATAGGGAAGCCGAAGTAATAAAAGTGTTGGTTTGGCAAGGAACAAAATTTCTGCAACAGGATCTTTTAATAGCAAAGACTCATGCTCAGTAAAGATTTCATAAGTAACCCAAATTCCAGCATTGTTTTTCTTTAAAACACTTATTATCTATGTACAATCATCCCACATAACATTCTCCTTAACAGGGAGCCTTATACTGCTGTACTTTCTACTCTACACCTCCATTCAAATTTATTATGCTGCTTCAGATTTTTCAGGCCTTTCCCCAATCCACTTGGAACCCAAAACCACTTGTGTGTGTGCCTAGGAAGAAGATACTACAGATGTTGCTTGGATTAGCTTGCTCCTGCTGTTGTTCTAGCTCTGTAACCTTGTGCATATTTCACAAGCTACCAATCATTAAAAGTTGGCGGTACCATGGCAGAACCCATCACAATATTCTTGTTTGCTAAGAGGCTGTGAACATCTGGGCTACTCTGGAATACTGGCATATATTGCCACTGTTTGAAGCAGCATCCAGATCACCTTTGTCCTGCTTATGATTGAAAATGACATAGCAGTTCCTACGGTTACTAATGTACAGTCAACAACTTCTGAGCTTCCTGAGCTGTTTGATGCCACTCCACTGTTGTTCACTACTCCTAGCTGCCACTTTTATGTTCTTACAATATCTTTAAGCAGCGGTGGGGTTCAAAAATATTTACTACTGGTTCTATGGGCGTGGCTTGGTAGGCATGGCTTCATGGGTATGGCAGGGGAAGGATACTGTAAAATTTCTATTCTCGCCCCACTCTAGGGGAAGGTTACTGTAAAATCCCCATTCCCTCCCTCCCCACCCCACTAACTGCTTTCCAGCTCCAGTGCAGGGCAACAAAAGAAGACAACAGCCGATCAGCTGGGACTCAATGGGAGGCAGAGAATAGATGGGTGGGGACAGGTCAGAGGTGACATTTGCTGTTTCTCCAAACTACTCAACATTTCCATTACTGGTTCTCCAGAACTGGTCAGAACCTGCTGACTACCATCTGTTTTTAAGACTTCAGCACTTTTCTGCATCTCTTGCTATTTGTTGTTGTTTTCTCCTTTCTTCTCCTTCTACATTCTTTTCTTCTGTCCTTTCATTCTTTTCTCTTCCTCCTCAATATTTTTACAGGCTATACCATAACTGACATGTAGAATCACCAGCTAATGGAGTGGGGATGAAGGGAGGGGGCTAAAGATGCTTGCCAGCAGGAAATTGTTCCAGAGGAATAAACATCATAGACTAGTCTAGGGAAGCCTTATCCATTGGGTCCCAAGGGAATACAACAGTCTGATGAGATTCTTGTAACATGGCCAATCAACAATAAAGAAACTGCTCTGGTCTATTCCAAGAGTGGGATGCTGGGAGTTTGCAGGGGTTTGGGAGTACCCCTAGCTAAGATTCTGCACAGTTTGGAGAACCCCCAAATCCCACTCTTGGCTGGCCTCGCCCACCCTGCCCCTCCCAAGAGTCCCCATGTGGGCCATTTGGGATGCAGGTAAGTGCAGGATGCACATGGAAGCTCAGGGAGGGCAAAAAATTGGCCCCCCAGAAGTTTGGGAGCCCATTTCTGGCTTACAGAGAGCCTCCAGAACCTGGGGAGGCTGTTTTCGCCTTCCCAGAGGCTTGAAGAAAGACTCCTGAGCCCAGAGAAGGCAAAAAGGCCCTGCCTCCCCACCATGGTGCAGGAGGCTGACTAGGCCATGTCCACCATGGCCACGTCCACCCAGGCAGAGAACCCCTTGCCAAAATTTTTGAAGCTCACCCCTGGTCTATTCACAAAGTTGTCCTGGTTCCTTCCACCTGACAGCTGGGCTATTTTTAAAAGAGTGGCTCCTTAAACAAGTGTCAGGCCATCAAAGGGGACAGGACATTCTTTTACCTCTATTCCTCCCTATTCCTCAATTCACGTGCCATTTTAAAAGGGCTTATTGTAATTATTTCATAAGTTCATTTTTAAAGAATGAAAGTGTAAGGCATAATTAATTCAAAATTATTTCATTCATTTTTAATAAAAGCTTTTGTTAACATTATATGAAAAGTCATAAATGATCGGTAAAAATGAAATGAAATTCAGAAAGAAAGAGAGGATCTTATTATTTTGTTACAATCAGGTTTCCTTACACAAAGCAGAGAGGAAAATAATTTGTTGTCCACAACTTTAATTATTCACTTATTCAGAAATTGAATTACAGAATTTTAAACGTTCTGAGTTTTGGAGAAAAAAAACCAGTTCATTTCTTGCACTAGATTCTTGATGTTTTATTTTACACAATAGCAAAAACACAGTCACACTGACTTGCTATCATTAAAAAAAATCAATTTTTGACTTCATTTTTGATGAAATAAATTAAGCTGTGTGTTTTTTAATATAATACAGGTGAATCCAAACAAAACTGAGTTCTGTTTGTGACTCTTTTACTTAAATATCAAAAAAAATATCAAAAAGGTAAGTACATTTAATTTTTATTTTTATTTCTGTGTTTTAAAAACATGTTTTAGCACAGAATGAAATGAGTAAATGAAACAGAAGCACTTTAAGATTAAAAATATGTAAAATATATGCAGGAGAAATATTTAAATAATATTAATGGACCAGGTGTTATGTTATTGTGTAAAAATAATTAAAATACAGTTGCATAGCCAAAAATAATATTAATATTAGAGCATCATTAAGTAGTGTAAGTTATATAGTTAAAAAAGTAATAAATAGGAAAAAAGCAATACATGTAAATTTGTGCTTAATCATCATAATGACCTTTATTTTGCTTACTTATATAATTTCCAAGAAAAAGACTTGTCATTGTTTATTTTTAAAATGTAGGCACTAAACCAGATTAATTCAACCTTTAGTATGCAAGGAGTTTAATACCATGCAGATGAGCCACAAGTATTGGCTAAAGGTCATCCAAACAGAATCAATAATCCTACATAAAATATGACTACAGCTGTATTTACATGGAGTATCTTAATGTAGCTAAGCTTCTCCAGTCATGTACTACCTGTATGTATAAAATTATTATGGTTCCTTCTCACATTCCGCCTGCAATGTTGGGAAATGTGAGATACAGAGGAAATATTATATTTAATTAGCTGACTCATATATAAATATTTTATGTCCCAAGAAGAGTTAGATCAAGAAAAATCTCCTACTTGTTACAAATTCACTTTGAAATAAATGAGTATGTTCAATCTCTCAAATTAGTCCTTTGTGATAGTCATATCACTTCCTGCTTTGGTCTGCCAGTTCCCGTGCCCTCCTATAGAGAGTCACTTAGAATGCCCCAACCCATATGTTTTTATAGAGAGACCTTAAATTTCTAGCAATCTGGCAGATTGTATTTTTTTTAACAAATATTGCATCTGGTTTATAATTCTGAAATATCACAGGCTTAAAAACAATAATAGTGGACACACAACTCTGACATAATGTGAGAGAGAGAATGAGAGAGAGAGAGAGAGAGAGAGAGAGAGAGAGGGAGAGAGAGAGAAAGATAAAAAGAAAAAGAAAAAGAAAAAGAGAATGAGAGAGAGTGACTGAGAGAGAAAGAGATTATATATCTCAATGATGTGTTTTCTTCCTTAGAGCAAACTGGCGTCACATTTTGCTTCCATGAAGATTTTTCCCCTGGGCTTCTATATCAGAAAAGGCTTCTGTGCAGATTTTGTGCTGCAGAAGAACCCTATTTCAGCTTGGGCAATGAGCACTGGCCAAATATTTGAGCAAGCTGTACTGGAATAGGTTCAGCACCATATCATCCAGCACTACTTGCCAAAGCCTCAGGCAAGTCATGCCAGAAGAGGATAGCAGCACCTTGCACAGATATTTGGCCACAATATCACAAAAAAACAAAACTGAGAAGGGACCCGCAAAGCAAAGAAAGCTTATCCCTTTAAGTCTTAGAAGTGAGGATGCTGTGTTACTCTGCAAAGCAGCTCTGAGGAAGTGCTTCTTTGGACCTTTGATGCCAAAGCATCCCTTTGAAGATTTTCACAGCCCTAATAATAATTGCAAGAGTCATTCACAGACTTGTCAGCCTCTGAATCTAATACTTTCCTCCTTGCAGAAATGTAAGATACTATTTTCAAAGAAATCTTCAAGGCTTTTTAGTGCAGATCATGATGTCCTATCCTTTCCAATGTGCTAAGCTCCCAAACAACTTATTAAAAGCTGAGCTCTCCAGAGAAATTTGAATCAGTTAGATACCTGCTAAATCAGCCCACTTTCCACTGAATTTGATATAGCACATGCTAAATAGAATCAAAAACTTCATATAATATGTTCCATTCATTTTTTGTACATGTTCCTTTTTCCCTGTGATTAGTCAGAATTTTATACAGTTGGAATTTTTTTAAGAAAATACAAGTGTGTGGAGTGTGGTAAAACATGAATAATTATGAGAGAGAGAGAGAGAATTTATCACTCATATATTTAAGATGACATTCTTTAACCTGTGGATCAACTCAATTTCTGAAAAACATGTTTTAAATTTTACAAAGTGCTACATAATCAGTCAATCAGATCATCTAATTGTGTCATGCAGAGAGGTGTAAAGGAAATGCATTAAAAGAAGATTGCGACAAGTAATATATACACTTCACATTAATTTTACTCTTAAGTAACCACGTGACAAAAACTGCATATTAGCTATTGATGGGGAACAAAAGCAAAACACATGAACAAACCTAAAAACTAACAAATAAAATGTCACTTTATACTTGTGAAAATTGAGTTCTGTATTCCAGGCAAGGTGACAAATTATACCTTTACTTAAAACAGAATGTCAGAATGATAATTTCTGATGATGATTTTATCACTCGACTGCATAGTTATCTTAAACACCCCAATATACTATTTTCAGAAAGATTGACTGCCAGTTGCTAAAGATGATTCTCTCTGTGTGTTTATGGCAAGTATATATTTTAGAGAGAGATTTATTCAGTTTTATTTGTAACTAAATCATACATGGAGAAAATATATCTATGTGGTAGCAGCTTGATGGCACATAGTCATACCGCTATGCATTGAAAGTAAAGATATTAATTAGTGAAAGAAATAATTTCATACAAGAAGTTATACATTGGCCAAAGTTCGATGGTTTGGTTTCTGACTTTAGCTTAGTGATGAAATTCCTGAGGTACCTGAGGAATGAATATTATGGTTTTACATTCTATAATAAGATAATAATCTGCAATTTCCTTGGCTGTCTGTCTTTCGATTTCACCCCATAAGACAAAACAGACAAACGAAGAACACTAAATTATTAGAAAATTTATAAAATCAAAAAGTAGTTACAGCCAGAAAGGCAGCAATGCTATAAACAAAGGAAAAGCAATAACAGAGCATTTCTGCCTATTGAAAATAATAAAATTAGCCCACAACTCTACCAGAATAAAAAATACGAACAGGACTGATTTCTCATTCTTTTCATTCATGCCTTAAATTGTTTGTCATGTCTATTTTTTCCCCTCTTTCCTCCATTTCTTTATTAATCCCCTTTTTCTCCTTCATCTTCTTTGTTGAAAATCTCTATTGACACAGCATAGAAAAAAACAAGCTATGTCTGTAAGAAATACAATAACTACCATGAATGCTATGATTTTTTAAAAGACTTTTAAAGGACAAAAAAATATGTTTTCATCAGAAAGCAATCTAATGTTCAGAGAAAATATATGGTTTAGTGACAAAGTAGACAAGTGATGAAGGAACCCATTCTGGTTCTGCATTTTTCTCAAAACGAGAAACTACCATAGGTATAATTTACATGAGCACAGAATTATAGAGCTGCTGAACAATAAAGAAAATAGTTTAATATATTGTACAGTGCTAGGGTGAGATGCCACATATTCACTGTCTTTTTTAAAGAAACATTTTCAATGTTATTTGTAGGTTGATGTCTATTCTTTCATCTTAAAAACTATACTGGTACACCTATAGCTATTATAGAGAGCACTCTAATTTTAAAAGGAATGGAAATCACTGGGTTTCAAATAAAATTATAGACTTGGGTATTCCAACTTTCCCTCTGTACAATGGAACAGAATTCATGGAATGATGTGCCCCATCTTATTCTTATTTTTGCATTCCTTGTGCTTCTCTGCCCTCAGATATTCTATGGTATAGTGTAGAACATGCAGAGAACATTCTAGAGAAAGGTACATGATGGTGAAACTTATGAAAATTATCTTCTATTTAATACAAGGAGAAATGCATGATCCAAACTTTGTTTCATGACCTATCATACATAAAAAATTGATGGTAAGTGCTCATCATCATATGTTTTCAGTGGTTAGAGGTTGTACCTTTTAAAGTCAACTTATGCTCATTTCTGAGCAAGGTAATACTGGGACTGACTTAGAAATATCCTGTTCTAGGATGTAATACAGAGAGTGGACATCGAGAATAGATGTTCCACAGAACTGTATAACTGTATAATAGGAAAGGAGAACTGAAGAAGCTTCTTAGATAAGAAGCAAAATGTCTTCAAGGATTAAAGCCCCCTTCCCACTGCACTAACGGATGCAAAGAGGATGTAAAACGTTAAACAAAGCTTGCCATCCATTGCAAAACGCTATGCATCTGTTGTGTACTCACTGCATACGTGTTTCATACCCTCTATCCCTCGAGCATCCGTCCACTGAGATTTCAATTGTGCAAGAAGTTTTGAACTGCACAAAACTTTCCGCCACGTATGATGTACATCCGCGACATATACGGGCAACAAACGTTCTATGTCCGTTATCATCCGTTAAACATCTGCTGTATCCACTCTGCATCCTCTGGCCATCCCCTCAACTCACATCTGCTGTAGCTGAAAACAGAAAGAGGGAGGAAACAAAAGGTACACGGAATGTCTACACAGCGTTAGTAGCACGGAAATAGAAAGGATGTAAGCGTATGCATCTCGTAGAAAAGTATCCAAAACGGACAAAATGTTTGTATCTGGGATGTATCTCAGATATTTAGGATGTCTGCAGTATGTCTAGAGTATGTAGAAGGACACCGAGCGGACTATCGATATTTCCTATAAAAAAGGGGAGGAAATCATCTGGATCTCAGTATGAGTCCAGCAGCCATGGTGTACAGACCTCTTCATCCTTGGTGTTGGTCTTCCACATCAGCAATTGTTCTCCACCATGGATCATGACACAGTCCGTATGGTAGTTGCAATCATTCATCACCAGAACCAAAACCTGTTCAGACTGTTTCATCTTTTATACAGAAGGAGAAGAAGGAGACGTCCAAGAGCTGTGTGGGTCTGAGGATGGATCGTGAGAAGAATGGATTTTGGACTGTATGACCAGTTGATGGTGGAGCTGAGGAATGAAGACCCTCGTGCATTCCATCACTTCATGAGGATGCCACCAGCCATGTTTGATGAACTTGTAGAGCATCTGAGACCCAGGTTGACCAAGCCTAACACCAACTGGACCCTGGACTGAAGGTGGAACTGACTCTGCACCATCTAGCCTCTGGAACCACATACAGAAACATGCAGTACTCATGGAGGGTGCCACACAACAGTATCAGCAAAGTGGTCAGAGAAGTGGTGCAGGCCATCATCGAAGAATACGTGGAGGAGCTCCTCAAGTGCCCCACCACTGAACAAGGCTGGACAAAACTTGCAGAAGAGTGGTATCAGAGGTGGAACTTTCCCCACACGGTTGGAGCCATAGATGGGAAGCACATGGCCTGCAAAGCTCCAGCCCACTCAGGGTCCATTTATTTCAACTACAAGGGCTTCTTCAGTATCATCCTCTTTGCCATGGTTGATGCTGACTACAAGTTCAAGTACATCGATGCTTCAGGCAACGGGTCAGCTTCAGATGGCCAGGTATACAACGCAAGTGACCTCAAGGATGGGCTGGACGCAACCTCATCATGGGTTTTCCAGATCCAGACCCCCTACCCAATGACACACAAGATGTGCCCTACTTCATCATTGGTGAAGATGCCTTCTCCCTCAGAACCTACCTCATGAAGCCGTACACTTCAAGATACCTCACCTGTGAAGAGAGGATCTTCAACTACAGGCTGTCCAGGGCAAGACGGGTGGTGGAGAACGCCTTTGGCATCCTGGCCAACAGGTTCCAGATACTTCTCACCACCATGCAGCATGAGGCACATACTGTGAGGAGCATCGTGGAAGCTTGCTGCATCCTGCAGAATCTCATGCGCACCCGCTACCCAGTGTTGCAGAACAGACTTGTGGATTGTCAACAAGTGAATGGGGACATGGAGCCTGTGAATGGAGGCAAGGACGAAACCTGATAGACACTGTGGATGTACAAGGCTCCAACAGAGTTTCACATGAAGGGAAAAAGCAGCGCAACCTCCTGAGACACTGGTGCAACTCCCCAGCTGGAGCAGTGGAGTGGCAAGACAGGATGATATATGATTAATGGATGCTTCCTTGCACCTGTCGCATAAAACTGATGAGATTGTGCCATGTATGTTGAGTGGTCCGACAATGAATAGGGCATTAATAAAGAGCTTTGTTTATTTTGAAATGTTTTGATCAATGAATAAATTGTTATTGATAATAAAGGTCCATATGTGTGGCCGCTGGGATGGTGGACCATACAGTCCCACTATGCTTGCACTGGAGGTTTATCTATCCCACAACTATCCTTATCTATCCCACAAGCATGCAAAGTCTTAACCATTTGTTAAATATTTTCACCAACACTTCACTAAGGTAAAAAAATGAGCCAAGTGTCTTAAGCAAAGATAACCCTTATTAACTTTCTTAGGTAACCTTTATGACTTTATTAAATAAGCAAAATGAACCAAGTAAACTGAATTAAGTGTGTTGAGCAAAGATAACCTTTATTAACTTTCTTAAGTAAACTGTATGACTTTATTAAAAAAAGCAAAATGAACCAAGTAAAGTGTCCTAAGCAAAGATAAAGTGAACAAGTAAAGAACTCAGTCTCTGACACTATTCTCAGTCACTCTGAGTCATGTCCATGGTCTCAGCTGTTAAGCAGGCAGGGACTGTGGAGGTGGCTGTGGCTTGAGTGCTGGTCTGAGGCGCCATTAGAGTGCTTGGCCCTGAGAGTACAACAGGGGATGGTGTGTTCAGGAAGCTCTCCGAGAGCTGACTTAGTCCCATGAGTTTGAGAGGCCCTTCATCAAGTACCTGAGATGTGAGGCACAAGACTGAAGACAGATTGTCCATTGATGGGCTTGGCTGTGGGGTGGAGGAAGCAGGAGTGTAGTGGGGCTGTCTGGTCATCATCTGGGTGAGGTGTGGCATCTGTAGCATGCGATGAACCTGGGCCTGGACTGGGAAGGTCTGTTTTTGCTGTGGGAAGTCCTGGTAGTTGTAACCTTGGTAGGTGAGAGGCTGTTGAAAGCCGTGGAAGGGCTGTGACATTGCCTGGGGTGGAGGAGCAGACCTGGACTGCGTAGGAGCAGCTTCAGCTGGGCCTTGAGGGTTGTGCAGAAGTGCTGTGATCTTCTGCTTCATCACCTGGTACTGGGCCTTGGGCAGGTCCCTCAGGGTCTGGCTCACATAGGTGATGAAGGTGTGGCAGCCCGAGGATTCTCTGTCCAAGTGGACCAGCTGAGAGAGAAATTCTGTGCTGGTCTTCATTGTGTCCCTGATCTCCAACAGGACACTGTGGTTCTGGCTCTCGAGTCTGCTTCTCTGCCTGCATCCTATGGAGCTGGGGGTGGGGGTGGGGGTGGGTGGGGTCTCTGGTGGCTGCTGCTTCTTCCTCCATTTTTTGACAGGGGATCCTCCAAGTCTGCCGGCATGGGCAGTGCAGCTGTCAGGGGAGTCTCTGCTGTGGGGTCCTCTGATGACACCTGCCTGGACAGGGTAGCTAGCTCCTGGCTGGAAGAGGACTGGCTATCTGTGGGCTGACTGAGGGAGAGGGGTGTCAGAGGGGCTGCTCCTCAGTGGCGGATCTCACCCTCCAGGAAACTGCACCTGGCCATGACGTACATCTCCTGATCAGTCAGCTTGACAGCGGCCTGCCCAGATTTTTTGAGGTGTAGCTTTCCATACCAGGTGTGCATTTGCTTCCACCATCTCAGGAGTACATCTGCAGTGTAGGCTCTCTGCCTTGTCTCTCCAAGCTTCCTGCTTCTTCTTGGTGTCCCAATAGAGTATGTGGCCCTTTCTACAGAAGTACTCGTTCTCCCTCAGCCATTGCAGCACCTCATCCTCATGCTCCTTGGAAACGGTGTACTGTTTCCTGTCTCTTTTTCCTTCCCTTGCCTCTTCCTTCCCCTGGCAGAGTCTTCAGCAGCAGGGCCTTCAGGGGCTTGAGCATCAGGGCCTCCAACAGCAAGGCTTTGAGGGCCTTGGGGCTGGTCCACCACAGCAGCAGCAGCAGCAGCAGCAGCAGCAGCAGTAGCAGTAGCACCACCACCAGCAGCACCAGCACCAGCACCAGCACCAGCACCAGCAGAAGCAGCAGCAGCAGGTTCAGAGTCAGTGCCAGGGGGTGGGGTGCTGGTTCTGTCCTTCTTGCCAGGGCTGGAATGAGTAGGCACGGGCTTCCTCTTCTTGCCTGACTGACGAACCATGGTGTTCCTTGAAGATGTATGTGGCAGCACGTCTTTCCTCTGAATGCTGACTGCATGCGTGCTGCATCCTTTTATATCAGCAGAGCTGATGCAATTCATACTCCCCGCATGCGCAGTGAACGCTTTGCATCCGATATACATCCGCGCGGCATCCGCTTTGCTTCCTATAGGCATCTGTGATGCATCCGCATCATCTCCTATGCATCTGCCCCTTCCACTATGCATCCACTTCACAATTCTCCCCTGGAATCCCTTCGTAGGTGTCATCCACTTCCATCCGCTGTCATCCGCTAGGCTTCCTATGAACATCCGCTTAACATCCCCGCTATGTACTACCCCATCCGTTCTTTTCCGTTCTTTTCCGTTCTGTTTATGCAAATTTTCCCCACTTTTTGGAGCGGATGATAACTGATGGAGCCACCCCCAAAATTTTGCTCATCCACTGTGTCCTTTATGCATATGTTTTGCGTCCGTCGGCCAGTGGGATCTAGCCTTAACAAAGAAAGCCCAGTGGACTCTGGAAAAATACCTTTGGGACAACCATGACCTGATTTACTGAGAACCTCCATAGAAAAGGAGATGCTTGTTGTTTATTGTGATATGTATTGAAATATTTTATTTCAACATGTTTAAACTTTCAAGGTGCATGGATTAATAATCATAAAAGGCAAACAAACAAAAAGATTTGTTTCTAGGAAAAAAAATAATAGACAGGTGGAAAACAGGAGGAACTTTAGGAGAAATATCAACTAACACTGAAAGTTTAGATATTTCCAGACATTAAAGTTGAGTGTACATTGGTTTTTTTTTTACTTATTTGATTCATATAGCTGCCATTCTCATTAAAAGCAACTCTAGATAATGTACAACAAAGCTGGTACTGAAGGCAGATCTTGGACTTTAAAAAATATGACATTTTAATAAATTCAGAACAATGGAGTAAGACTCCATAAAAGGAAAAAAATAATTAAGAAAATAATCCAAGATGGTTGCAAGTTCCCCCCAAAAGTGAAATTGAATGCTTAATTGCAAGCAGTTCAAATGAGGAAAAGGAAATACAGCAGAAAAAGCTAATTACAAGAAAACTTTTTTAAAATGTGAAGTTTTAAAAGGATAAACGTGAGAGAAAGTGTCAGGAAAGCTAAAGCTCTTAATGACTTGAGATTAGCAAACAAAATAATCATTTTCAAATATTAAAGAATAAGAAACAGTGCCATTTGGTGAACATGAAAAAGGGTGATAAAGAAAAGGAAGAGTTTCTACATTGATTCAATATTTTCTGCCTTTCACCAAGCAATTATGATTCCAGTTCCAGCAAAACAGAAGTGTACTTAAGCCTGTTGACTCTGAATTCAAGTGAAACACATCCTAGAAGGCTAAAAATAATTGTTGATGGTTTAGATGAACCTCATTATTCATTATTCTTAAGAAATTTGTTCAAATGAGGAAACTAACAAAATGTTTTTCCTTTGTTTCTAACTTGAAAAAAGAGAAACAAAAGAGAAACCAGATTATTTAGACAATAATCATAGAAAAAATTATAGGGCAGATTATGAACAGTTCACCAATAAACATCTTGAAAATAATACAGTGATTAAGAAAAATGATCTTGGATTTAATATTTTGTGATATCCCAATTAGTATTGATGGATTGGATAGTAATTCATAACTAGTTTGAAAACTCCTCAGTGAGTAATTCTTCATCAAGTGGAATAAAGTGAGATATATTTCAGAATATTATATGAGTTGTTCCTGTGCCTCAAACATTTTCACAAATTATCTGGATTAAAATAGTATAAAAATTTTCAGATACAAAACTTTAAAATCTATCAAACTGGAGGGGAGTTCAAAAACTATTCTGATTAGTGTTAAAAGTAGGCTTAAAATAATAGGATGATATTTGACAAAGAAAATTCAACAAAATTAAAATTCAATATATATGCAAAAGGTGATGATTCTTTGGACTGGTAATAATACATGTGAAACAAATTTAGGAATCACAAGTTGAATATGAATGAAAATTGTGAAAAGATTTATAAGAGGCAAATACAATTTCTGGCTGCCTCAATAGAATTCTAATTTCCAAATTACAAAAAAAGTACTAATTCTACTCTATTCTGCATTGGTCAGATTCTATCTTAAACTCTTAGTTTAAGATGAGAGAAAGGCAATGCAGATAATCAGCAGACTAGAACCTAAATCTTGTGATCAGAGACTAATGTACCTGAGTATTTTCACCTTGCAAAAAGATTATTGCAGGGAACAAATGATAACATTTTTCATACACATGAAAAAAATATAAAGGGAAAGTTCTCCAGAAATAACCAGAAAACAAGGATCAATATACTGTAGTTCTCAAGCTCCAGGAAGACTGATTAAATGTTTGTTAAGACTACTTTGACAGATGAATCATTTACCCTTCTTGGCATTTTCCAGCAGAGACTAGACAAATTTCTGTTGGCAAAGATTTGATCTAGATTTTTATAATGATTAAGAAGATAAACTCAATAATCTTAATTTTTCCTAAAAATTATATGTTATATGAATTAAATGCAAATTTATCCAGGGCTTATAAATGTATCCCCACAGCATGATATATATTTTTCAGGTTCACCACATGTGATAGCTATTGGAACAAGAGAGGTCCTTATTATTTCTTTAAAATTGCCAGCCCCATCATGAATATAAATTTCAGTCATATCAATTCCTGCCTTGCAGAAATAAAGCAACACTTGTAACTATCTGAGTTTAAAACAAGCTTTAAAATGGCTCAACCAGATGTTTGAACAGTATGCTTGAATGTGTTTTAAAGAGAAATATCCAATTTCATTAAAAAGAAAAATCCTGCATTGTAAAAATTATTTACATTGTAATTAAAGGCCATGTCACACTGCCCAACAGATGCAAAAAGTACACAACGGACGAGCAAAATGTTTCATCTGTTGTTATCCGCTCTCAGGGGCAAAAATTTGCATAAGCAGAGCGAATAACACGGAAAAGAACGGATGTGGGGAGGACGCAGAGTGGATGTATAGAGGATGCAGAGCAGATGTATAGAGGATGCGTAGAGGATGCGTAGAGGATGCAGAGTGGATGCGTAGAGGATGCACAGCAGATGCAGAGCGGATGCGTAGAGGATGCGTAGAGGATGCAGAGCGGATGCAGAGCGGATGCAGAGCGGATGCAGAGCGGATGAGCTGCATCCGCTTTCATCCTTTCTCCATCCGTGCTACTAATGCTGCGCGTCCGTTCTGCTTCCTCCCTGCATCCGTTTACCACTGGAACAGATTTGAGTTGTGCGGATGCACAGCAGATGCCTAGCGGATATAGCAGATGCATAATGGATGCAGAACGGATGTCCCCCGTATGCCTAGAGGATGCAGAACGGATGCATTGGATACATTTTCCGCTCAAAAGTTTTGGGCAGCTCAAAACTTTCTGAGCGGATGAAACATCAATAAATGGATGCTGGACGGATAGAGAGGAAGCAAACCGGAGGCAGTGAGTACATTGTGTTAACCAACAGATGGCAAGCTTTTTTGTCCATTTTACATCCTCTTTGCATCCGTTGGTGCAGTGTGACATGGGCTTAAATTTAACTACCATCAATCTGACTGCCAAAGCAGGATTAGGGAGAGTATATTAGCAACAACAACAAAAAAAAAAAAAAAAACCCCACAGCAATTGTTGCAGTTAGCAACAATCTCAAAGTAGAGGCTATTTACTCTCTATTTAGTACTATTCAGTCAATAAGGCAGAAGCAATGAAAAAATTTTGATGAATTAACTCAGAACTTTACATTGAATTATGGTCCCAAATATATATCATTTATCAGAAGATGTAGAAAACTATAAGCTCAAGTTTATATGTGTGAAATCAATGTCATTATGTCCAACAAAAAATGCAGTGGAAAAACTGATGTTTAAAATATCTTATCTCATGTGTTTGTGCCCAGACATAGATACACACATCCAAAGACACTCAAGAGACTGGTTACAGAAAGAAACAGAAAGAACTAAGTGGCCCTTCACTTCTACAAACTGCAACCAATTTGGCAAATTCTAGCCTAAAGTATACCTTTGGCTGATTTTTCTGCTGAGGCAAAACTTGTAAGAGAAAATTCTAATTTGAAAAAAAAATTACAGAAAAATATAGGTTGTAATCAGGTGGGATTCAATTTTTTAAACAACTGGTTCTGTGAGTGTTGTTTAGTTGGTGGGTGTGGCTTGGTGACTGGGTGGGCATGGCTAATTCGACATCACTCATGTCAGGGGGCACTTCTCCTCGCCTGGCCTGTCATTACAGTGGGGATGCTGCAACGGTCATAAGTGTGAAAAATGGTCATGTCACTTTTTTCAGTGCCATTGTAATTTTGAATGGTCACTAAATTAACTGTTGTAAGTCAAGGATTACCTGTATAAAAATACAAAATGACCTAAATACCAATCATTAGATTAAAAATACCTGCAAGCTAGAGTTACAAATCAGGCAGGGTACCAGAGCGTCTTGAGGAATTAAAATAGTTAAAATGCAGTGATAACTATCAGCAGCCAACTCTTGGTCATAAAGTGAAACAGAGAGGTCATTTAAGTTCTCCAGAAAGAGCACACCCAGAAGAAGCAGTCCTTAGATCCATTTGCACAACTTAAAAAGACCAGCTTGTCTCACTCACCTCACAAGATATCCTAAGTAAATCATCCAGATTTAAGGAAAAGTCACATGCCCCCCAGAAAGGCAGTTAAAAAATCAGTGCCAAGTTGCATCCTGCCTCTTGGAAGTATATCCCAAAAGGACAGTGCCAGATACCACTAAAGCAGTGAAGGAAGACCCCCCTCCCCAGATAGAAAAAGAAACCATGAGGCAGGAAAAAATTCAAACACAGTACAAGTAATTAAATCACAACAATACCTGATGCTTGTTGAAGCTGAATAGGGAAAATTATCCCATCAATAAACACAGGATTAAACATCACCAAGCACAGAATTAACCTTCACGAAAAAAAAGTTTTAAACTCAGAAAACTCAGAAAGGATATGTAAACTCACATTTGAATGTCAATCATTCTAGCTAGCCTTGCTGAATGTCACTCACTCATCTTGTTTCCTTGCCATTAAAAGCTCCTTTCTGGTTATTAAATTATTTCTTCAAAGTGCTGATTGTACAGGGAAGTATTTCCTCCCAACAGCACTGTGAAAATCTTAAAAATCCATACAGAAGCCTGAGGATGGCAGATGAGATTCTGCTGAAACGTTGCTACAACTTTAACAGAACTACAATGACGTGGGATAATACCCGAAGGAAGCTAAACAGCACACATGTAAGTACCCGCGAAAACCTAAGAAAACATATATATATATGTCACACGTCATTGTGGTGCTTTTGAAGTTGTAGCAACGTTTCAGCAGAATCTGAACTGTTTCAGTTCAGACGTTTCAGCAGAATTCTTGGAGTAAATTACTCCGAGAAGCACAAAGCCGAAGACACAAGCCTGAAGATGATGAATGAGACTTCATCGAAACGTCGCTACAACTTTAACAGAACTTCATCGAAACGTCGCTACAACTTTAACAGAACTACAATGACGTGGGATAATACCCGAAGGAAGCTAAACAGCATATATATATATATATATATATATATATATATATATATATATATATATATCTTTGGTTATTCGGGTTTTCTCCCACGTAGAATTGGAAGTATCTAGGCAACGTTTCGATGAAGTCTCATTCATCATCTTCAGGCTTGTTTCTTCAGCTCTGTGCTTCTCAGAGTAATGTGAGCTTGCAGCTGCTTCTTCCTTTTAACTGCTAGTGGGAGTGTGACTTGATTGGGTGGGGGTTTGGCTGTGTTCTGATTGGTAGGGGGGTTGGCTGTGTTCTGATTGGCTGGGGGTGTGTTCTGCTTA
>BLBF01000016.1:35097827-35114408 GCA_015471245.1 Laticauda colubrina | reverse complement strand
ACACACACACACACACACACACACACACACACACATATATAAAATCCATACTATCTTAATAGTAATCCACTCTAATACTGAGTTAATGCTAAATTCACTTTTTATTTATTCTCAATCTCTCTCTCGCACAAAACACATTAAACAATTTCGACAAAAAAATGCAATTATGAAAATATTGGCACTGGAAATTATAGCCCTTCCTTATGCTCATCAGGGTGGCTGCAGAAAAGTTGAACTGGTACCTGGGGTGAATAAAATCAATCCCTATTACATGTGTGCTATATATGAGTGTTAACTCTCTTTCGAACCCCCTACAGAGGTTCCTGTAATAGCCGAGAATACATTCAGCCCTCTATTTTCCCCCAACTGAAAGGTCTGTAAGTCATCAGGAAAATTTCTTTTCCAGTCCTGCTGTTCCAGTTTTTTTAACAGTCAAAGTGCTGAGAATCAAGGAGAAAGCATTGACAATTCATTTTGAGTACCCTTTTGAGGAAGATAGATAAGAGGCGAAGTCTCAAAGCCTCAGAAATTACAAAAATTAAACTTTCCTTTTGGAGTGGAAAGGAACATTGGAACCAAGGCTGCCAAAACTGGGATGTAGGTGGTGGTTCATAAAACAAGATAGTCAATTCAACCATGTGCTCAAAACCATCCACCCTTTCAATATGCACCTGTAAAAAGTGGGCAAGACATTGATCATAGCAATAGCACTTAGACTTATATACTACTTGTCGGGCTCCGAGTTTACCCCGAGCCAGTCAGCTCCAAATATGCCTCACAGCAAGTCAGCTGGCTATGTCACTTTATCTCTGCTGCTGCTGGATCTGTATTTCTGCTTGTGTACTGGCAGATGTCCTTGGAATGACTCAGCAGAGCTGAGGATGGATTCTGTAACAACTGCGGGGCTGCTGGAACTGGCTCTTTATTGATATAGTGTATATTGTTTAAGAGGGTTGGTGATAATTGGGACTTAGGTTAAAACATGGTGAAGGTGGCACCACATGGGGATCAGTTAGCGAGGGTCAGAATAGGGTATGGATGTAGACATGTTATAGGATTAATAGCATTTAGGGATAATGGGTTAGGTGTGGCCAGAATTAGAACTGCATATAGGCCTGGGTCTGGTGGGGTGTGTCTCATGATAATGGTGATAAAACGAAAGGAAGCAAACTCAAACCCAACCTTCTCTCAGCCAATGCTTTACAACCCTCATTAATCAGTTTACAGAGCCAGTATCTTGCACCTAACAATCCGGCTCCTCATTTTACTGACCTCGGAAGGATGGAAGACTGAGTCAACCTTCAGCCAATGAGACCCAAACTGCCAAACTGCAAATCAAATCATGATTCAATTATGATCACAACTTTGACTTTTCCTTCCCCTGCTAAAGATGCCCATGGGTAAGATTGGATGTGTTATATAGATGCATGGGCTGTGGGTATAGAACATGCTAAGAGGTGTCCCAAACCAAGAATAACCTTTTTGTATACATTATTATTCTGGAGTGTTAATTACAAATATCAAAATTTTGCCCTTCCTACGGAAACACTGTTTTTTTGTTCATCCAGAATGGATGTCATCTGGGGAAGATTAGACTATTATGAAGGTCTGACAACTACCAGAGCTGAGAGCAATAAAGTGTCCATAATCAGGTTATTTCCCTAGAGCAGTGTGGTGGCCAGTGGTAAAGCCCATACCTTATAATCAGAAGGCTGTGAGTTTGATCCTAGGTTGTAGCAGATATTTATCTTTCTGGATGCAAGGAGAAAATATATGTTGTGACCTCTGTGTAGATGTCAGGAAGGATATCTGGCTAGTAAATGTTCAACTCCATTCAGTCACCCTAACTCCACCCTGTTGCAAGGTATTATAGGGTCATTAAGAGAAAAAAATAAATCAAGTTATTTGTCCTCTGAATCTGATGATAGCTTGTTCAGTGTAAGAGCACAGAATATGCTAATTTTCATATTCATTTTGCATAATATTTTCCCTATACCAATGACCTACTCAGGTTTTTTCTGCAGCATTCACAAAGCCTCTTGATTATTCTTTATGTGTACACTGTCTGTCCATCTTTAACTTTGTAGTGACATTACCTTGATATACTAACATGCAGAGAACACCAATTGGTAGGACAAAAATGGAGAAAGAGGAACTGCTTATAAAACCAAAAAGCCAATAGAGGTCACTAATCCCTACAACTGCAATATTTACAATTATTTTGCACAGGAAAAAGAGAAGACAGTGAATGAACAATTTGCAGAGGGGTGGATGAGTAAATGAATGAGAGAGATGAATTGACTAAAAACAGGTACAATGGGGAAATAAATATATGGACAGTGATGTATGTGTTGTAAACAAAGAGAGGAAAATTGGATATGACAACAGAGGAATGGAAAGCTGGATAAGCAGGTGAGAGAAAGTTCAAATGGGAATTGATAAGGTGAGAAAGGAGAAAATGAATCCATTGAAATTCATTTACAAGGGAGATCACAATGCCAAGCAGGACCCAAGACTGGTTAAAAATGACACAAGGTTGTCAATGGAAACAACTACACATCACTCTCTGTCACTACATATTTCCATGTGCATATATTCAAATCAGATGTTTTGCTACAGTTTAAAGTCCTTTGCATCAAATATTTTATCTATCCCTGTGAAACAGGGCAGACTATTGTCTCCATATGTTGCACTGGAAATCTGTTAAGATTTAGTTTATGATGCAATAACAGCAGGGGTGCCGTTGTGCATGCTTTTTCCCTGGATACATTCAGACCAGGGGTCTCCAATCTTGGCAACTTTAAGCCTGGCAGACTTCAACTCCCAGAATTCTGGGAGTTGAAGTAAACCAGGCTTAAAGTTGCCAAGGTTGGAGACCCCTGATTCAGACTGTAGACACACTTTCATCATTAAAAGGAGCTGGTTGAGTTGTTACTGGACTTAATGTATTGGGTTTCTCAATTAAGGCATCATCACCTTTTCTACAGCTGGTTGCACAACTTTGGGAAACAGCAGCCTAATCACTTCTGTTTATATGATTTCCAAATCTCAAACTTATGATAGAAGGACAGACAAAAGCCATAGCCTGCAGGCTGTAGCAATCCGTGTACAATGGGCATCTCTGGTGTAAGCAAAGGTTTTTTTTTTCAACATTTCTTTTAAATTAGAAGTATTTCAGGGACAAAAGTCTTTTGTAAAGAGTATCCTTTGTAGAGTCCATCAATAGGTGGATAACAAAAGCAATACCTGTACTGCATGTAATAGAATACAGTAGAAAATATGTCATTTACTTATTTGGAGGGGAGAGGGTAATCAGTTGCTAGGCAATCAGGCAGAGCTCCAATGTGATATGCAAGATGAACATCCTCAATTCTTCCATTTCTAAAGCTTTAAGAAGAACTTAATCCATTTTTTTTTAACTTGGTGTGATCCTTGACCTTATTGTTCCTATAACATGGATGGCTTCGTTGCCATTCTGCTCTTTCAAAACCCAAGCATCCTTGCCTAAACACTGTATTTCTCACCTCAACAACTTGATGATGTGTGGATTTTAATTCCTAGAATTCTCCCAACTAGCATGCTGACTGAAGAATTCTGGGAGCTGAAGTCCACACATCTTCAAATTGTTGAAGTTGAGAAACATTACCTGAACAAACACTTCAAGAAAATAGGTTAAAAACCATTCCTAAATAAAGTAAATCTCTTTGCCATTCTTCGATAATTTAATTTGTCTTTCCGTGTCTCTCTCTGGATACACACAGGTATATGAGAAAAGAAGTAACTTTGTGACTTTCATTTCTGAAATATGATTTTGAAATTTCTCCTGAATGTTTTTTTTTTCATATAAAGAGGTTGGTATAATAAAATGAGAATTAGGGACATTTAGAAGAAAAAGACTGCCCAATTATCATTGGATTTGTGTACAGTCAGAAAGAAATGTCAAACATATCTAATCAGTTGTGTATAAATAATTTTGTATCTATTTCATTAAGCAATTTTTTTCTGCAGTCTCTGAAGAGAGGAAAAAAGGTGGACAAGAAAAGGGTGAAGGAAATTTAAGCTTTGTGGATTATTTCAGATTTGGGACAAGTCTTATTATTTGAAACATAAACATTCTTATTATTTGGAACACACGGGTAAGGGGAAATACATTTGAGGTTATTGGAGTTAGAGTTATGACATTTTATGAAATCATTGATGGTTTCAATGAGTTTCAAGCTCAGGTTCACTGTAGAACTGGCCCTATTTTTTTTTACACTTGGTATAGTAGATTATAGCCATTATAGCCATAAATAGCCATTATATCAAACTAGATGAATCTTAGTTTTACTGAATTATTCTGTTAACCTGCCCATTCTTGATATTAAGCAATTTTAATATTAAGTTTTGCTATTGAATGAATGTGAAATCCTCATTTTTGCTGAAACAATGCATTTTTTAAAAAATCCTGAGTAAAGTCAGACAATTGGAGCATTATATTATTGTTCATGGTGAAAAAATTATCACAAAACTTTTTACTGAATAGCATTTATTTTCCAACAAATAAATACTATTGCAGCACTGGGTAGAATGTACATTGTAGACTTCTAAGGAGATCTCCATCTTCTAAGGAGATTTCTCTATCTTGTAACACTTTGATAAAAAGAAGAACAACTAATAACAAGTATACCTGCTAGGTCTGGCCTTCTGCTGTTTGACTATCTATTTTCTTCTTTGTTCCTGGTGCATAAAATAAGACTAATTTTTTTTGCTTTTATAATTGTTTATTCAATTATACTATTCTAATATATAATGTGATCCAGTAGCAATAGCACATAGACTTATATACCACTTTACAGTGCTTTATAGCCCTCTCTAAGCAGCTTACAGAATCAGCATATTGCTCCCAACAGTTTGGGTTCTCATTTTATCCACCTCTGAAGGATGGAAGGCTGAGTCAACCGTGAGTCTGGTGAGATTTTAATTGCCAATTGCAGTCAGCCAGCAGTTGGAAGAAGTAGCCTACAGTACTGTACTCTAACCACTGTGCCACCATGGCTCATAATAAAGTTGATTAAATAACTAATATTTACTTCATAATTTCCTCCAACTTCCTAGAAAGAAGAATAATTCACTTGTGAGATACTGCTTTTCCAGACAGTAAGTCAAGCTAAAATAAAGATGGAGGAAAAATAATAAAACTGAAAAATTAAAAGTCACCCTTTAAAATGGATATTGGTAAATTATAAAACTTGTACAGGAGGTTTTGTCAAACAAATGTATTCAATGAGTTATAAATTAATTGAAATAATATGATAGAGTAAATATAGAAATAGTCTCTGAATAATAGACAACTGTAATTTATTATCCTGAAAGCCCTTTAAGAATTCTAAATCTTTAATTTTAACAATGCTAAATCTTCTGTACTTCCTTCTAATTTTTATACTGTTTTTATATTTTAGTATTTTATTGTACAATTTTTGAGGGACATGGGCAGTTCAAAAATGTAAAAAATTAAATAAACCATAGTTTTACTTTATTCACATCCATAAATACAGTTCTTGTGTTTTTGTTGTTTTCTGGTTTATTTTCTTGCTTTATGGATTCTTTTTCTTTTTTCAGTTAATTAACACATTTTTATAAAAAGATATGAAAGATCTCTCATAATATAAAATAACATTGGAATTATATCATATTGTATAATTATAATTATGTTATATTAGTAGCAAAAAGTATTTAAAGAGTTAAGGATTTGCTCAAAATCCTTGGAAAATCTGCTTCAACTTTAAGATTGCTTAAAAAATAGATTTTCTGAGAAAACTGCTTAGATACTATGTTTTATAAAGCTGACATGTTATTCTTTACTTTCAATGAAATCTTGGACAGTTCCTATTTGATTTTCTTCTTTTGAACTGGTAAAGTTCATTAGAAAGAGCACTATGTTTTCCTGCAAATAAGGCCCCTCCAATAAAATCTGAGTCCTTCACACTGTTTTATAGTTTTGTTTGCTTGGATGACACATCTGAAGTAAATATCATATCATATTACAGAAATCATATCACATCATATTCTTATCATTGGATTCCCAAAAATCACTTCAAATCAAAAGCAATAGTGCCCTTTGCCCCACAGTCTTTATGGTAAGTGCCACACAATCTTTGGGATCTGTGTTTATTTGTTCATGTGACTTCTTAGCCACCCTCAAATCCTTTGGGTGACATGCAATAAAAATAAGAAAAATAATATATAAAGTATACAGGGTAAAACAAATAAAACTCAAATAGATACATGAACAAAATCCCAATAAAACAGTTATTAAAAACTTACAGAGATGATAAAATACTACTAAAATGAAATATATGAAACATTTCATGGTACAGTAATATAAGAAAGTAAAATAAAAGGACATACCAAAAAAATTTGCTTAGAACTCAAGAACAAGATCACATACCATAGGTCTCTGAAGATGGTATACAACAACTGGAGAAAGGGTACAATAGAAAAGTATCTCAGTGGACTCAGGATTACAATTACCATCTTTCTAAGATGTCCTTTTGCACATGTGAAACTTTAGACCATGGACATAATTTGTGTTTTCAAATTCCCAAAAATACTGTTGATTTAAACCAGATGTCTTCAAACTTGACAGATTTAAGATTTGTGGACATCAACTCCCAGAATTCCTCCTCCAGTCATGTTAGCTCAGGAATTCTGGGAGTTGAAGTCCAGAAGTCTTAAACTTGCCAAGTTTGAAGACCCTTGATTTAGACAGCTTGAATACATATAACCAAAACACATAGTTCCTTGGGAAATGAAGCCTTTCAAATTTGTTTTATCTAGAGACCATTAAGTCTTTGTGCCCAGGAAACCAGTGGCAATAATCTTATCTTAATGTACATCAATGTTTTTGAAACTTGATATCTTTAACATATGTGGACTTCAACTCCCAGAATTCTCCAGCCAACATGTTAAATGTTAAAGTTGCCAAGTTTGAAAAAACACTGGTATATGTTATTCTACCAATCTAATTAGATATTTTTCCATTCATGATACTAGCAGCATAACTCTAAGATGGGTGCTGATTTATCCTCTTATTTTATAATAGTATAGTGTTAGCAGGTCCTTTTTTGAAAGGCAAAAATAGTGAACTGTTACACAAAGAATTATCAGTTCTTAGAATTTAAATTGATCCTCAGTGCCGCCTTAGTTAACTGCTTTGGGGCTCTACATTTATATGAACATTATTATGATAAATCTAAAATAACATCAAGATAAGAATTCCAAAACAGGATTTCCTCAGCCACATGAACCACCAAAGCCCAAGGTAAAATATAAAAAAGTGGAGGAAAAAAACCCCAACAGCTGGAGTTCAACAACAGAACCATGAATACATGAAAGAAAACACTGCAAGCCAGAGAAAATACTCCAGGGTCATCAGGAAACTAAAAATAAAGCTTATTATTTGAAACTTTTATCTCACAGCTCCTCTCTACTGACTAGGGACACATCTGTCACAGGTTATCTTCTCATTTATTTATTTGTTTATTCCACTGAGGAAAAGAATAATGCAAATACATATTTATGTAAGACATCACCTGAAAAATGCACATCTTTTTCTGGATTTCTTCCAAAATTGTCAGTTGCTTAGCTGGTTTTTTTTAAAACTTTAAATTACTACCAGATATTTCCTATCCATTGAATTTATTTATTCATGTATTCCTGTGCATGAATGTCATTATCCTACCTGCTTTGATATTAAAGTATCGGCTAGAATATGATGGGCCATAAAAAGGAACAAGAGCAATTGACAGATAAGATTATATTCATGGTCTTTAGTTATGATTTAAGGACATGTCTTAAGTGGATGGATTGTGGATCTGTTTATGGAGCTGTTTACTTTCTGCCTGACCACTTATCTCTGTAAGTATAATTTGGAGGGCGTATAGGTGTTGTAGAAATGCCACAAGAATCCTGTAAAGACCTATGTTACATGCCATATTCCATGCCATAATCCTGGACAGCTCACAAAACAATAAAATATCAAACTATAATAACCATAACAAAAGCTCCTAGTGCCCCAAAATGTGTTCCTTCATCCATGTTGAATTTCTCAGGACTTCAGTCTCCCCCACCCTAAAACTTGGGACATAAGACATCTTCTCAATGCTTTTTGTTTTACAAGCAAGGACTACTACAGAGGAATGTTTCCTGGGTCTCCCCAGATAGGAATTTTTAAAGAAACTTTTAAGGAAAGGAACTGACTGTACCTACACTATCTGATCTGGTGGAATGTGCAAAGAAAAGATAGTCCTTCAACTAACTTGGTCCTGTACCAGTCAGTGCTTTGACATTGGAAACCTGAAATTTCAACAATGAAAGAACTTGGAAGCCAATGCAGCTAATTCATCAGCAATGTAATACAGGCAAACCATGAAGCACCAAAATTGTGTTTGACACTGCATTCCAGATCAGCGAGCCATCAAAAGACTGTGCTTCCACTCCCAACCTTATAGTCTAGAAGGTTAAGAACGATGTACTTGTCATATCCCAAGCCCTCCAGATGCCATCTACAAGTGCACCAAATGCCACAACTTGACCTGAACTCTGATTGAAAAGAATACAAATAGTCTGCTTTGTTCACTTCATCTAAGAGCCTCTAAATTGAGCACCTAACATCAAACATTCCCAAAATCGAGAAGGACCAAGTCTTGACAAAAGTTGTCCAATACAATAAGATCCAAAGGTGACCTTTTGAAAAGGAAACACACCACCACTTCATTCAAGGCAAGTGGCAACATCCCCTCACTCAATAAAGACTTAATTTTTTTCAAAACTTTTCCCAGCTGATAATCTAGGAAGTTGGATGCATTCTTCTCCAGACTAAGATCTAAATATAAACTGTGGGTTTGGGGACCCTGACTTGTAAAACCACCCTAGCACATAAATATTTACAAGTGATATGATTAAAGATGTATATCTTATGTTCAATTTTCTGGGATTCTAAAGGAGTAAAAAATGGAAACACAATTTCCCCTACACCAAAAAGACTACATATTTAAAATATGTAGTCTTTAGCATGCCACCACAATATCTTATTTTATTATGCAATCAAAGTCACATTTAGATTTCATTCCTTTTGTTCCAAACTTCAAAGAGAAAGTAAAATATTTAAAGATGAACATTATAAGACCTCTAATTCATTTTTCAGTCAACTTGAACTGTGCCAATTTTGTAGAAAAACAGTATTTCTGAAACAACATTTTTTTTGTTAAAATTTTTAGCAGATTTTCAGCCATGGATCATTGAGAAAAACTGTGGATTCTTTTTACACAGATATGCCCTAGTACAAAGAACATTTCTCATGAACTTAGAAATATGTTTCTTAATGAACTTACGACATAGATATTATACTAATTACAGATAACACATAATATATTTATGGTGAAATGTTGGATTATCCTTCCTTCTGACAAACTGCAGAGTACTGCATCTCATTTAAGGGCAACAATACTGAAATTAAATACCTGGCTCAATAGTAGTAACAATGAGAGGGATCTTAAAATCACTTAAATATAAGCCAATTATGTGCTGCAGCTTCCAAACAGGCCAACATAGTCCTAAGCTACATTAACAGAAGAATAGATATAAGATCACATGATATGTTAATACCATTTTGTAATGCCTTAGTAAGACCATACTTGGAATACTGAATCCAGTTTTGGTCACCATGATGTAAAAAAAGATTCGGAGACTCTAGAAAGAGAACAGAGTACAAAGAAGAGCTACAAACATTATTAGATAATTTTTGGAGGCTAAAACATATAAAGAATGGTTGCTGGAATTGGATATGTCTAGTTTAATGAAAAGAAGAGATAGGGGTGACATGATAGAAATGTTCCTATATCCAAGGGGTTGCCATAAAGAAGGAGGGGGTCAACCTATCCATTAAAGCACCTGAAGGCAGGACAAGAAGCAATGGATGGAAACTAATCAAGGAGAGAAGCAACCTAGAACTAAGGAGAAATTTCCTGACAGTTAGAACAATGAAACAATTAAACAATGGGACAACTTGCCTCCTGAAGTTCTGGGTGTTCCAATAGTATAAGTTTTAAAGAAGAGATTGGACAACAATCTGTCTGAAATGATATAAGGTTTCCTACCTGAGCAGGGGATTGGACTAGATTAAGAAGATGCCCAAGGTCTCTTCCAACTCTGTTATTTTGTTATTTTGTTTTAGCCTGTTTTTATTGCTAAAGTTTTAAATTCAATTTTCATCATTTTGCACAAGTCATGTTCATTCCTGGTAGCTCTGGATATAAAGAGAAAAAATAAATGAAGTGTTTCAATATAATGCATAGAGTTAACTTCATCAAGAATTATATCCAGGATCTTGTGCTCAGACTATTAAAGCATTCAGCTGCTTCAAAGAAGCTCATGCGCTTCATTGATGCTCAAGTTAGCTTAGGATGCAGTCTTGCAGTCAGTTAATTATAAATTAAATCAGTAACCATGCTACACTATTCCCACATCCATCTTAGACAACACCAACTAATTTCATCTTGACATAAAGGCATTATGTTCTAATTACATATGTAAGGATTTCAACAAAGTTCTGTTCTTTGTACTTTATTATTTAGTCCAAATTATCTAAGATTATAGTAATAAATATAGAACAAGTTAATTATATATGCTCCCTGAATGAATAACAAGCATCTGAAGAACTCTACAATTTAAAAAAATATTAAACATGTACTTTAGCTTATGGCTTTTGAAATTGTTGGCCCTTTGATGAAACCTGATATCAGGAAGAAAGTATGCCTGACAATTGTCTTCTTAAAAGCCATCTTAGATTTACAGGCCACTTGAAATATGGATGCATTAGTCTAAGAGAACATCAGCATTGGCAATTTTAAGATATGTGGACTTCAATTCCCAAAAGAAAGCTGACTGTGGAATTCTGGGAGTTTAAATTTACACATCATAAAGTTGCCAAGATTGAGAAATACTAATCCATAGAATTAAGTGAATACAAAGGTGGAAAAATAGAGAAATATTCACAATAGAGGAGTGAACTGAAGATGGTAGAACTTGCTAAATTGACTTGTCTGTTTAAAAGAACAACAACAATTACTGGAAATACTACATAGACTTTTTGCTGAAAGTAGAGAAAAATAAAGTGATGATCTTGGGATTTACTGATTTAAAAGAGTTGTTTATAGAAAGAAGAGAATCAAGATGAGAATGGCAATAGCACTAATCATACCAGTAATTGCTACAAAGATCATAAGTTGCTTCTTTAGATGTCTTTTTTTCCCTGTGACTCCATTTTTCACTTTCTTTCTTTCACTTTTTCAACCTTTTTCCTAAGTTTCTGTAGCTTTTTTTAAAATCCTGTATAATTTCTTTCCTATAAAACTGTATTAGATATGATACAGATATGATTTATTCACTTTATGAGTAATCATTTGCTTTTCACAAACACAAAAATTCAGTCTATCGAGGGCTGTCACAAAGAAGAGGGCATAGATTTATTCTCCAAAGCACCTGATAGCAGGATAAGAAGCAATGGGTTGCATTGAAGCTAGTCAGAGGGAGATTCAGCCTGGAACAAAGGAGAAATTTCCCAATGGTGAGAACAATAGTCAATGCAACAGCGTGCCTCCTGGAGTTGTGGTGCTCCATCCGCTGGTGGTTTTCAAGAAATTTTGAACACTTATTTGTCCAGGATGTCATGAGGATTCCTTGCCAGGAGGTTGGACATTTGTCCAAGATGTTATGAGGACTCTAAGTTCCGTTCCATTCCTATGATTCTATGGACTTTGTCAATCAAAATAGTATGTAAAACTTCACTTTATTTCTCTAATCATTTCAACTGTAAGTCTGATTATTCTCTGTACCCGAAGAAGTAATAATATGCTGCAGTCATAAGCATGGCATTTATGCCATTCCATTCCTGCTGACTTAAAGAATGCTAGTAAAGGAAATTATCTGGGGCAGCCACCTCCCAAGTCTGCATTTTTCTTAGAGATTTGTAAATGGGCAAAAAGAGTGGAAACTCTCCTGTTTCTATTCCTAGTGTCATGATTTTTGGATTTATTGGTGCTCCCTCTGAGAGCAGATCCCTTGTTCCAGTGCAAATACAGAAATTCCATTAATCTAGTTAACAACAGAAGAGGCAAAGTTCTCCCCATTATGAAGCATGGCAAACCACAGTAGCTTCATCTTGTTTTGACAATGCTTGCATCCACTTTCTTGATGCGTTTTTGCCTCGACTGCTTTTAGAGAACGCACTCTCCTTCTGCTGGAATTCTGCAGTCTATTTAAATGCAGAGAAAATTGGGGTCTCAGCTGCTCCTGTGGTGCTCTTGTTATTGCTGTACATCTGTTTCCTGCGGTCCAGATTAATGCATCTTAAAAATGCATTGTTAAAGCAATTATGTTTCCAACAGTTTTCACCATAACGTTAAAAACCATAGCACTGTTTAGTAAACTGCTTCCCTCTAGAAGAGGCAGAGCTTAGTTTTTTCCAGAAAGGGAAGTGGGTCAGGTTGATAAACAATTCTAATCCTAGCCTAGTTGATCCTAACTTTTAAAGTGAGGCCAGTCATTTTCCATAGTTCTTCCTTTAAGCCCTCCAGTATTCTTGTGGAATTTTAGAAATGAAGGAGTAACATCATGCATTTACATTTGGGAGCAGAATGTTTACATTTTTAACATTTAAAAATAAAACATTTTTTGCCTCAAAATAGTGCTGAGGATAGTTAGCATTTTCTAACTACTCTCCTACGCTTTCTGACTTTGAAGCAAGATCCAGTACAATAACAGAACAGACATGGATAGGAATATTCTATTAACAGAGTAAAAACCTGAGTACAACTGAGGAACAAACTGTATCCTAAATCAGAGTTATTAAAAGGGTCCCAAGTGGTCCATTGGCATCTTAGTTTTAGCTTACAAAGTTTGATACTGTATAGGAAAATATAAGAGGTAGACTAATTTTATTACTTCTCACGTTCTTCCTTCCCAAGGGGGCCCTGGCCCCATCTATTTTTATAGTGTGACTTTGTGTTAAGCAACATTGCAGTCATGCTTCAAAACCAAACAAACAAACAAGCCCCACAGAACTGAGTGCTTTGTGACAAAAACAAAAACAAAAAAGTAATGAGAACTGGGCTTCAGAAGTCTGGATGTCTACTAGATCAAACTTTTTAAGGTCATTGAACTTGTTCATTTAAAACAAATTATGCCCAGATCCATGCAAACATCCATCAGGTAGGTATGCTTCTGAATGTCAAGCTAACAAGCTGAGGTATGTATTCTATATATTAGAAAATTGATGAAACTATTTCTACTTGAGTTTCTTTCTTTTGGGGCCTTGGTCTTTCATGGAACCCTCTCTAGTTTTCATTGGTACTGCAGAACAAATTTGAGAAAGACTTACATTATGTCCTAATTCTTGCTACCATCTAGTGCACCCCAGATTTCTACATTTAGTAGATAAATTTCATAGTTTTAACAAAACACAGCATTGAAATATTCTCATTTGACTCAGCATATTCATTGTCTTCATTCATGGTCTTCTATCCTCGTTAAAATTCAAAATGCAATCCAGGTTTTCAGTTTCAATGCTGTTTCAATTCAAAACAGCAGCTCATGTGCACACTTGGATAGTTACACATTAAAAAAAAAAACCATTAAAAAGTTTTGATTCAATGTTCATACACACCAGGGCATCAAAACTGTGGCTTTATATAATGGATAGTAAAGACATTTTTGGGGTGGAGGAGAAAAAAACAACATTAATTCATTCATTGATCATATTTGAAATGCCAAACATTTATGGTTCAATCAGTGCCCACTATCTTTGTTCCTCTCTAGGTCTCCTAGTTTACGACCGCTCTTTCTTGCTTATTCATTTTTATTGTTAATCACTAAGCTCCTTGATGGGAAACCTATAGCACGTCTGCCACAGGTGGCACGCAGAGCCTTTTGTGTGGGCACACGATCCCCAGCCAAACTTACCTGCACTGCGCATGTGTGTACCTCCCAGCTGATTTTTGGCCTGTTTGAGGCCATTTTTGCCTTCCCAGAGGCTCAAGGGAAGCCTCTGCAGCCTTGGGAGGGTGAAAAACAGGCTTTCTAGAAATATCGGAAGTGTCAAAATGGGCCTGTTTTCAATCTCCAGAGGCTCCAGGAGGGCGAAAACAGCCTCAAATGGGCCGAAAATCAGCTGGGAGGCACGCGCATGTACAGTGCAGGTAAGGGGGTGTTGCACGGGGGGAGTGGGATGCATTGCATTGTGGGTGCTGGCATGAGTGTGCACTTTCAGCACACCACAACCAAAAGGTTCACCATCATTGACTTAGCTGCTTCTAGGAGATGCTGAGTTCTTACCAAAGCAATTTTTCCACGACTTAAAAAAACAACCAAGTAAACAAATACCAATCCAGCTTTACTGCCTACTTTAAAAATGTCCCTTATAAATAGGACATCTCCTCTTTGACTTTTCCTATAACTAAATTTAATCTATAAAAGCTTCAGTGGACCATCCTACCTTCATTATCTTGTTACATTTAAATATACGATGTTATTGCTAATTCATGCCAATATGTTACTGTACTTTTATTCATTGCAGAGATCAAAGAAACATCATGGGATTTCTTGTTGCTTTTCTTGTTTGTTCTGCAGACCCCAATTCATGTTAGGTAAAGAGATTTAGAAGATTTTACTTCTATTTCTAAAGTATTTCATACATCTGCAAGCTCACATGAGCAATTTAATTAATTTCCACAATCCTTGGGCTATATGGACCCTGTAATAACAATTGTTTACTGAAGGAAGGTACATAATGTTAATGATTCTCATGATGGGACATTCAATGCGTCTATATATTTATCCTTTACAAAAATGGTGGCAGCTTTCTTAGCCCAAGCAAGCAGACAAATATGGTCTTCCATGAAGCAAACAGAATGCAAATTCTTTTGGGAAGAAAAATCAACAAAAGTTTTCTTGCAAAATAATGTTTAACACATGGTAAATACAGTGAAACTGTTCAAGTTAATAAATGAGTTAATAAATAAATGAAACAGCAGTGTAACTTTGTTTAGGAAATCACCTGAAAGCATGAGGGTTTTGAAATCTTATGCAGCATGTGGATAATCTTTACCCACATTTAGCTTTATTACTTGAGGGGCCACTTGCCTCCCATAATATCTCTCTAGTCATAGCAGCATAGTAGTCTAGTCATAGTATCTGTAGCCAATTTAGCAGGATTGGCATGCTCTGGGTGCTCTGGGACAACTTGCCATGGCAACTCATCACAGCCAACTTGCCATGGCCACTTGCTGCAGGACAACTTTGCATGGCCAACTGATGATGGCAGAACTCGCCACAGAACACAAAGTACACTAATCCAGAAGAAATGAGGAAATGCAATAATTAAAGAAAGATTGCAAAAGGAGGGACAACATGAAACATGAATGACAAAAAATCATGTTAAAAATAATTTTAAATCATGAAATTGAATTTTTGATTTTCTCACAGTGAGTTGGCCCATATGATATGGATATGAGTTGGATATGATAAGCTGTCCCTATCATGGTTGGGTTCTACTGATTAAACAATTCCATCTGTTGGGACCCAGAAAGTCCACCTTCTCTGTAGGGAATAAAGTTCCTCCCAGAAATTTGAATGACTTCCACTCTACTGATATTTCAAACAGCCCTTAAAAACCTGGGGAAGGTAGGTGCCCAGCCTTTGACAACATTAACTTATGCCACTTTCTTATTGTTTGTTCCCCATCTGGTTTGTTTTCTTTGTCATTGTTGTTCTGCCTCATGCTCTGTTTGCCTTTATGTATGACTCTGTGTTTGTATTGATTTTTGTCCTCAAATACTTTTAACAAATGTAAACCACTCAGAATTGCTGGGAGTCAGACAGAATATAAATTCAATTGATGATGATGATGATGATGATATATCCAAATGAGTGTAAACATTTCAATTAATATTAGATGGCAGCATATATAGTCCTTTTTTTTTTTTTTTGTCACCAACTAGTTTTCATCAGGATTTTTTGCAAACTAGTTATGATTCCTTCTCACCCACCCCTCCCAGTGCAGATGGATCTAAGATTTCTGGAACATTGATGATTTGGAGGGTTTTATAAGCTATATGCCTCCAGAGCTTACTTCCATATTAGTGTAGTTCACAAATCTTTAAGAAACAGGCCCATGTTCCTCATTTTGAAGCATTTTCAAAGGGCAAAATGAGTATATTATATTTTTTTTCAAGATTTCACACATGCAGGCCAGCCCTAGAGGAATATTATTCAATGCAAAGTTATTCAGTGAGACAAATGATATTTAAATCAAAATGCAGAACAAACATAAGACAGCCTAGTATAATATATGTATTATTATCAAACATCAAACTGCTCTGTTATCGTCTATTATCTGAACTATTATCACAATGTATGTATGTATGTATGTATGTATGTATGTATGTATGTATCTGTCTGTCTGTCTGTCTGTCTGTCTGTCTGTCTGTCTGTCTATCTATCTATCTATCTATCTATCTATCTATCTATCTATCTATCTATCTA
>BLBF01000016.1:35050582-35065175 GCA_015471245.1 Laticauda colubrina | reverse complement strand
GATAGATAGATAGATAGATAGATAGATAGATAGATAGATAGATAGATGGATGGATGGATGGATGGATGGATGGATGGATGGATGGATGGATGGATTGAACAGAGAAAGAGAGAATAGAAACAATTTGGAATTTTTAAATCCATATGTATGCATGCATGTATGTATGCATTGCAAGAGAGAAGTACCACGTGGTATGTCTTACAAAAAGGAATTAAGAAATTATACACCGTACAAGATTGTTGTGGACAAAATAAAAAGCATTCTGTACACCTAGTGTTGTATAAAAAATAAAGGTGGGCTATCAATATAATAATAAACAAAAATAATAAATTAATATTTAACAGATAAATTAAGATCTATTATATGATCCTTAAATAATTATGCTGGGAAGAAAGTGCCTTTGAAATCACTGTGAAAAAAAAATCTCATTTTTTTTTCTGAATGGATTTTTTTTTTCTGTTTTAAAATAATCTGATCAATTTCAAAAGAGATTGAAGGCTGCTGGGTCCTGGCTAGATACATTCTGAACTTAATGGTAACCAGGATTATACATATGATTGTTCTCCAGCAAGAGCGTTGCTGTGTCATTCTTAATTGTTGCTCTTGCTGTTGTTTAATGCCATATAAATATTGATTGCTTTTGCTCTGTCACTCCAGCTAATCTCCTTTCTGACAAGCAGTTCAAAGGCTCCTATGAATGTCAGGAAACAGAAAAGCCTAAACAAACATCAGTAAATGATACAGAACATCGTTATGCTGAAAGCAATCAGCCTCTCCCCAAACTCTACTTATAAAAAATTCATTATTATAGACATAAAATAAGCAAGAGACATACAAAATAAAAGAAATCTAAAATGTAATTTCAAAAAAACCCTTGCTACTACATACAAAAATCAGAATTAGATTAGATTAATTAGAAACTGGGTGGTCATTAGTATAAATCTAATGTGAAGACTTGAATCTTCTCCCATTCTTCCCATGATTACAGATTTTCCTTTGTTTCTCTTTGTGTCTTGTATGGACCCCATCACTCTGGATGGAATAGGCTCTCTTTAAAAAAAAGAAAAGAAACACATTTACACTACTTGCTGGTTCCAAAATTGCAAATCTCAGCCAACTTCACAGTAGCCTTGGTGCCATCTGTGGATCAGCTTTGATTTCACTATATACCTGTATATCCTAAGGATGAAGCCTGTGCAGATTGACCAAAGGCAGATTAACTACAATTCACAGTTTTACTGGTCACTATCACCTCCCATTTCCAAACCAGCAATACATGCAATATATCCTTTGCTGTTGTTCAGTTGTTATGTTCTGCCCAATTCTTTCGGATCCCATGGATCACAGCACACCCAGGCTTTCCTCTCCTTCACTGACTGCTGGAGTCTTGCCCAAATTCATGCCTTCTGCACCCATGACACTATCTAACTATCTCATCCTCTGCTGTCCCCTTCTCCTTTTGTCTTTAATCTTTCTCAGTGGTGGGATCTTTTCCAGGGAATCCACTCTTTGCATTTGGTGGCCAAAGTATTTATGCTTCAGCATCAGTATCTGTCCTTCCAAAGAACACAGAATTGATTTCCTCTGGAATGCACTGATTTGATCTCCTTACAGTCCAAGGAACTCTCAAGAGTCTTTTCCAACATCACAATTCAGCAGTCAGCCTCCCTTATATATCCTAATTCAGTTGATTGAATCAAATAATAAATATCAATTATATTGTGATGAAAGGTCTCCAGGATGATCTGTTCCCAACCAAGTCCTTCAGATCTTCCATTTGCTCATTCACTGCCTCTGTAATTAAGTCTATGGTTATCCTCTTTTCCTCTTTCCTTCCATGTTTCTTAGAGTCATGGATTACTAAATAGAACTAAGATTTTACATGATGTCATAATTTGACCCTGATCATCTGTAACTTCAGTGAAAACTCTGGATTAATTTGTTTTATGATCCATTGTTTTTTTAGCTGTCCCTGTTATTCTCAGGATACTTCCCTCAACATAGAATTCAAATGTGTCTATGCTCTTTCTATCATTCTACAACTTCTTCAAAGCCCAAGTTTTGCTTCTATAGACTATCACAGAGAAATCGTTGTCATGCAATTCTAATCTTCAAAATTCCAGATGCATCAAGACATCTAAATATATTGTCCAAGGCTTTCATTGCTGCTCTACCAAATGCTCGTCAAAGACATATTTCTTGACTACAGGTTCCTTTACTGTTGATAGTCAATCCTAAAAAGGAGATGCTACCTGCCATCTCAGAATCTTCATTGTCAGTTCTAAAGTCTGTCAACATACCTATCATCATTACTTTTATCATCTTTATATTTTATCTGAGTACCATGTTTTCACTGTTCTATTTTCATTAATGGAGCTTGCAGCTCATTTGCATTTTCAGCAACGTCTGCAAAGCATACGTAATTAATGTTTCATCCCCAGGTATTAAAACCATGCTTATCTTCTTCCAAACCAAACTCCTTTGACAGACATTCAGCATATAGGTTAAATAAACAAGGCAAGACTATATAGACTTATCTCTCTCCTTTGTCAGCCTGGATCTAGTCTGAATGTCCATATTCTATGGACAGGGCCTTCCTGTCTTATGCATAAATTTTGCATGAGGATAATAAGATGATATGGGATTCCCATTTTCTTAAAATATTTCACAGATTGACACATCTGACACATCTGATTCCTTTGTATAATCAATACTTACTGACCTCTTCCTTTCTTTGCTTCTTTCTTTGTTTCTTTTTCTTTCTTTCTCTCTCTCTCTCCCTCCCTCCCTCCCTCCTAACATCACTTCCTTGCTCCCTGTCTCCTTCCTTCCTTCTTCTTTTCCTCCCTCTCCCTCCCTTTTTCTTTCTTTTCTATTTGGTTTTCCCAATTTCCCAATGTTCCAATGTGCAGCAGCAATAATACATCTCTTTCTTTGGCCTTTTTAAAAACCAGTGTAAACCTCTAGCATCTCTCTTTCTAAGTAAGCTACACTGAATGATTGTAAGCAATATTTTAGTGGAACATTAATAATATTGTACAACTGTTTGCACATTCTTTTTAAGTCTCTGTTGCTTGATATTGACATGTAGATTCCAATATGTAGTCTTCCAACGTGTTGCCCACTGTTTATTTTTCCAGGTTGCTAGGATAATGAGGTTAATGATTCTTCTTCTCTTGAAAAATCAGAAGTATACATTTAAAACTTCTTGAGCTGAGTAAATAGTGAATATAGTTCAAATCAATTATTTAATTTTAACAAATAAGGAGCTGGATGGAGTGGTTACAATAATCTTGCAGTGGTTCCATCAATGAGCATTCTGATGGATTTCTGAACAAGTTGCTTTCTGTAGAGATTGTTATATTTCCAGTTTGTTTCCTTCAGTGTCTTATAGATATCATTATAATATTCCTTCTTGTTTCTTCTAATAATTTTTGATAGTGAGATGGGTGGCATATATATTTAACAAATAAATCACTCTCTAAAATTATTTGTCAAGTTCTTTCCTGTACCTTTTAAAAGCTTAATGATTAATCACATCAAATAATGTCCCACAAGTTGATTTCTTATAATTTTGTCTTAATCTGGTGACGCAGTGGTTAGAATGCTGTATTGCAAGCTAATTCTGCTGACTGCCAGAAGTTCGATTCTTATCAGCTCAAGGTTGACTGAGCCTTCCACCATTCCGAGGTCAGTAAAATGAGGGGCAATATGTTGGGAACTGTTCTGTATGTAAAGTGGATGACTCCAAATCTACAAACCTGATTGGCTAATAAAATGAACACTGGATTGGTTCACTAGGAACCAATCCAAAGAGCTGCCAAAAAGGCGGCAAATCTAAACAACTGCCATTGGCTGCAAGCAGGCAAGCCAGCCTGTATAAAAGGCTGGCCCCGGCTTCAGCCAAGTGTTCCTAATTACTGACTAGTTTACAATAAAAGTATTTGTTGTTGGAACCCGGTCTACCTCGTGTGTTTTCCGAACAAAACAGGAACAATATGCTGTTATTTGTAAACCTTCTATAGAGGACTGTAAAGCAGTGTGAAGCAGTATATAGGTGCTATTGCTAAGTGCTATCTCATTTAGGAACAGCTTCAGTAGTTTAATACATCTCTTTTGTAAATCAAGATAAGAAAGCTTTCCACATCTGATTTATTCTGTTTGTATGTCCTCTTTAATTATTGAGACATTGGGTAATTTCAGATGTAAACCCATTGTAGCATTTTTTAATATACAGCATCATTTTCTGTATCACTCTTGTAGTCTGGCATTTTTTTAAAAAAATTCATCTTCAATTCCAAATTCAAATCCAAAAATTCAGATCCAAAAATTGTTTTCCAAAAATTAAAATTCTTCTAGCTATTTAAAAAATTCATTTAGACTAGGAGTTTGGATGGATGCTTGAATGGATCATCTTTGATATGGAAAGGAGTTCCGAAGAGTCAATCTACTGACTGGCTTCTCTTTCACCATGGCCATCATTCAGCTCATCATTGCTTTCCTGAAAGTCCTATTTTCACTAATTCTCAAAATCCATATCAATTGGCTGTGGCTGTCTAAAACACAATGGTGATATGCACACACTGATTTACAAGCAACAGTAAAATTGGGAATGAATTGTGGCCTCTTGAGAATTGTTGCTCAATTTGATGAAAGTGAATGTTGATGTCTTCGAGGTTTGTCTTTAAATCTGACCAAATTTGGAAGTATTTATCTGAAATTTCAAAAACTAAATGGACCCATTGAATTCATTAAGAAACATGCCCAAGGTCTTTGTGGAAGATACCTATAAGATGCCTAGCACTGTTGCACAGAATGTAATTTCTGACAAGCAGAAATGTAGCAATGTCTTAAAGAAGATCCATCAATTTTCATTGTAGAAACCAAAACCATAAAACCTTCTTTCCTCTGAAAAAAAATATTGGATTTTCTAATGACATTAAGCAACTATATGTTGAAAACAAACATGTTGAAGTGGTCACAAAGCAGAAAACTAGTTTAATATTATTCAGCTCCCTCTAATAAGTTATTTATGAAACTCAGATTAGAAATAGTGTTAACAATAGTAAATGATTGTTCCCTTGGTTCAGCAACATATATACTTAAGGCAGTGCACCTTCAATAATTTAAAGGCAATAAGCTTGCCAAAATTGAAAGAACAGGAGAGGAGTATACTTAACTTTCTTCAAGATCATTAGTCCTTAATTTCAGTTCTTTGCTTTATTAGTGGTACAACAGTTTAGGTGTTGCACTGAACCGAACCCTCGATGTAAACCTACTTCACAGTTGAAAAAAAATGGGAGGGGCGGTTATTTTGTAGGCTTCTTGTGAACTCACAGAAGAAAACTGTAGTCAGAAGCTTATGGGGCTCATATTGTAGACCTTCAGTTCTAAGTATGACATGTGATGAATGACAAAATTATTTACTGAAGCACCTAACTAAAATAATTATAGATTTAGAATTGGCCTATCAATCAAACTGATTTTTGGAACTTACAAAACACAATTATTCACTGTGAATAAGGAATCTTGCTTTGTTTTTCAGTTTATTATTTGCATCTGGATTCTTTCCTCCTTGATTCTCACTCCTGTTGTTTTAACTTTTAATTGCTTCTGTGATCACACTATATAGAAACCAGCTTCTGAATCACTTGAAGAACTATGTACAGATCCAGATTTACTATCTATCTATCTATCTATCTATCTATCTATCTATCTATCTATCTATCTATCTATCTATCTATCTATCTATCTATCTATCTATCACCTATCTACCATCAATCAATTTATCAATCCATTGATTGATTGATCCATCCATCCATTACCTTCTTTGCATCTATAACACATTTTACTGTAATCACACTTCTTTTTTTTTCTGTGATAAATCAACCAGCACAGAGCAACTCATACACATCTCACAAGAAGCATCACAATGCAGCCATACATACTATCTCATTAATATTCTGAAGCCATAATGTGTTTGGCACAAGTTACAATTGAGCTGTCAGTGTAATTGGCAACAGTTAATTAATTGGCATTCTTCAGATGAAATAAGATAAGCCTTCTCCCTTCCCTTCATTTTTGAAAAGTGTTTTGTCAGCATCGATCTGTGCATCAGCAGCATAGAGGGAAAACAAAAATGAATTTAAGGAACAAAAACCAGTAGCAAATTTGATATTTGGCTCTAGTTAAACTGGAATTCAGGAATCAGAAACAAAGAACAGTAATCAAGGAACCATAAAATGATTCTAACTTTTCCCATTGTGATAGAAAAGGATTTTATTTCATTTTTCCACTAAACAACAGAAAGTCTTGCAATGTGATGCAGATCTATTTTAGAGATCATTACTGTGAAATAATAACAGGAACTGTCAAATGTTCTGTCTTTTCTTCTGTCCAGTGGACTGAAACCTCTCTGTTTTCCATTGACAATTCAATCCAAGGCAGAAGGCATCTGAGATAATTTGTCTTACTGGAAGCTTCTTCTATAGTTATTGGAGCTACTGTAAGGAACAGTCAGAACAGTTGAAGTGCAGTGATGTGGTCATTTCATTTCACTTTTGTAAATAAGGCCATGTGGTTTCATAAAGCATTGTAAAGCAAAGTAATGAGGAAAAAATAAAAAGAGCAACAGCAGCCGCAGCCCCTTTCACCTGGCCATAATTCAACTCAAAATGATGTCAAACAAGTTCAAAAGCATCCTATAAATGAGGCAGAGAATAGCAATCCTCTTTCATGAAAGAAAAATATAGAGAAACCAGAAAATCTGTTAATTAAATGTATCTTCTAGCTTTAGAATAAATGTCTTACAGTTCATATCCTTATCATCACTAACACCTGTCAACCCTGAAGCTGACCCGACTGAGCCTGTTTTGAGGCTTCAGGGGTGCCACAACTGGAGCTAAGGGATAGGGAGGGGAGAGCAGAGGTAACTGGGGTTTGTAGCCAAAACAAAATACTTTATCTTGGCCACCAAGGACATTCCAGCAAGTGCTTGGAAGAAGGGGACTGAGGTCACCTAGCAACTGGACTGTATCCTGATTGGACCATGTGACTGATTGTTTTGAGAAAGTAAAAAACTTCTATTTTTAATTAGGTGAAAACTGAAGGAATATTTACAGCCGGTTTTCACCAGCCTGTGCCAATATGGCATATTCAATAAAACTATCATTTGAAGAGTCTATCTGCCTTGGAGTTTTGTTTGCTGTGGATATATCATTTGGAACCCTGACAATTATAATCTATTCAAACCATTATTTTTCTTATGTGGCAGAAGACACAATATACATTTTCATTCTTCTGAAGGCCTAGCCCAGGTGTCAGCAACCTGTGGCTGGAGCCGCATGCGGCTCTTTGGGCCCTCCGCTGTGGCTCCCTGTTGGGTGATCCCATCACTGGCTGGACTCATCCCTTGCCCTCCCCTCCCAGTCACTCCTGGCCTTGCCTGGCCTGAGAAGATAAAACACAAAACAGAAATGAGAGGAAGGAATGGGGGGGGGGAGAGAGAGAGAGAGAGAGACCCATTTCCCACAGAAAACACTGGGAGCCACAAAACCTGGGTATGCATGGCAGGTGGGGTGTCATGTGACTGGGTGGGAGTGACGTTGAGTTGGCCTTGCCCACCCAGATTTTGTGGCTCCTGGTGTTTTCTTTTCTGTGGGAAACAGGTCCAAATGGCTCTTTGAGTGTTTAAACTTGCAGACCTCTGGCCTAGCCCTAGGGCAATTGTTAATCAGAGGACATAGTTTTCTTCCAGGTCTGAAATAAAACTGTTGAGATGGTTTACCAGTGTGAATGTAAAGATGCTCAGAATACTTTTTAGAAGCCATCTTTATTATTAGAACCAAATTGAAAAATTGACCAAAAGGGGACCATTGAGCACATAATTTGATGGCTTCACTTCATACTGAGCCTTTAATCAAGTGTTGACAGATATTTCTCCAAATCTTAAAGATCTGAAAATCATTGGTTCTTCACTGGTGGCTCGTAATGACACTAATCAAGATCCCCAAATCTCCAAAGAGACCTCAAAATCTATTATAGTTTATAAAATGAAATTTAAGGGTAGGATATCTTCAAGTTATTCTCTGAAAATACATAAGCCTTTCGAAGCCCGCCCATATCCTTTGTCTGTTAAAATAAATGAAATTTTGGGAAAACTATAATCAACCTTCACTGCTTTCAAGGAAGAAAAGCAACGTTTTCAACAGCTGTTCATCTTGACACATTAATACACTTATTTTACTTAAAACGTAAAGTGACCAAGTAAATTCAAAGACTATATATAATTTGGTTGAATGTCACACTGAATGAGAAAAGGTCACTAATTCATAGCATGCAAAAAGGCTACATCTAAATTACCATATAATAGTATGATTCATTGGGTAGTTGGTAATTTTTCTGAATTGAATAAACTCTGAACCATTTCTCCCCTTCTGAACAAGTTATATTGATTAGACAGAATGTGGAGAGGTACTAGAATATAAGCTATGCTTACCCCTATAGGTCACTCCCTCCCCGCCAAATAATTAAATTTGTGCAGTGTTTGACAGTTTCTTTTATCTGACAGAATATAATGATTCATTACTCTTTTCTGCAGAAAATTAAAAGTTTCTCCTTCCACGTCATTGGCAACTGCCAAATCTGGCATTTTCCAACTTTCACTGCTTTGTAATGAATTAGCAATCTTTTTTCACTCAGTCAATTGCCACTTGAAAAAAGGTTAATTGTCATAAAAAATAAAATTCTCTACTCTCAGCTTCTCAGTATACTTAATTCTCTATGTATAAGCCCAACTACACTGATTGTAGGTTACTTAATACATTGAAATTAAATGATATTTTCTGCTTGTTCCTCTTGTTATCGTTTTTCATTCCCCACAGTCAGGTATAGAGATATATAGTTACAATTATTTCTGCATCACTAAAGAAAATTCTGCCCTGCAATACCTGTAAAATTTATTTTTATATACATCAGGTTCTGCAATGGTACATCTCTAAGCATTGAGCATCCACAAACTTAGATTATACTAAAAGCCCTTACTCCCAATTGAATTAAATTTAAAATATAGGTAAAATTTCAAAAATTAGTCAAGATTTTGATAAATCTCTTGAGACCTAAGGCAATATTGGTATTCCTCCTCAAGATCACCCAAGGTTTTGGATTTATCTGGCAAAATCATAGCACATGTCAGGGATAATCCTGCCAAAATCTTGTGGAATTTATATCATTCTTATTCAAACATCATGACTGGTCACATAGTCATCCAGGTTATTTAGATTTGATTTAGCATTTTTATCCATCAACTCCTTCCCAAGGACTGGATTAGGCAGGTGTTGTTCTTTAATAATATTAAAGGATGTAAGCTTTTCCAAATAAAGCTGCCTTTTGCAATTGATTAATGTCAATTCCAATATTATTCAAATGATACCCTGAATGCTTTGGGATTGTATCCAAGGTTGGTACTAGCTTTGCTGTCTTTTACCACATAGTCATTCTGCTTCTTTTTGCAGGACTTTAAATTCTGTGATCCAGTTCTTTCTCTTTTATTCTTCTGCCTCCAAGTATTGCAATATCCACTGACCAGAAATCCCCCCCCCTTATTGAAAATTGCTAAGCTGGAATATCATAGGGTAGGTTCTTATCTCTTTGAATTCTAATGTTTGAATTCTTCACTTTAGCTTCTTCATTTTCTATTACTTTGTCTATGTTGAAATTCTACCATTTCTGGCTTGCAGGAAAATGGTATTTCTCACAGATATTTCAATGCAGCATTGTTGCTACTTTATGATTTATTTTTTTATTTTTTATTTTATTTTTATTTGTCAATTGCTTACAAGATAATAGGTATAAGTAAAAACATAGTTATGAATACATGGATACATATAAGAAATATATATATATATGTGTGTGTGTGTGTGTGTGTGTGTGTGCTTTTAAGTTTTCGCGGGTACTGACATGAATGTAGTTCAGCTTCCTTCGGGTATTATCCCATGTCATTGTAGTGCTTTTAAAGTTGTAGCAACGTTTCAGCAGAATCTCATCTGCCATCATCAGGCTTCTGTATTGAGCTTGTATGTGGGTCAGGCTATCACAGCTGTTAGTTTTAAATTTGAGGCTAGCCTACTGCTGTCCCAGGATGGTTTTTTTTACATCCTGATTGGTTGGGAGTCTTGGTCTGTGTTTATTGTTCTTGGAGTTTGTTTGATTGGTGTTTCTGGTTTCTTCTGTCTGTTTTGTGGCTTTGATTGGCTGGCAATACTGTGTTCCTGTATTGAAGGCTTTCAGTGCAGCTTGGCTTCGCGTGAAAGGACAGCTATTATCTATTAGGAAGCTAGGTTTCATCTGGGTGCCTGGCTGGGGTGTGTTTGAGCTGGAGATATCTGAAGGAGTCTGTTTGTGCCCAGGTGTTTGCCTGGCTTGTGGTGTGGAGATCTTTCTATTTGAAAGTGCAGGCTTCCAAATGATTGACAGTCTGCTGGAATCATCTCTTCTATTCATACTTTCAGGTCTTTTTTCAATCTCTATGGCTTCTCTGATTATTCTGTGGCTGGGGATTTCTATGGTGGCTAGGGTTTTGGTGCCATTTAAGTATATCCTAATAGATAATAGCCGTCCTTTCACGCAAAGCCAAGCTGCATTGAAAGCCTCCATTACATGAACACAGTGTTGCCAGCCAATCAAAGCCACAAAACAGACAGAATAAACCAGAAACACCAATCAAACAAACTCCATGAACAATAAACACAGACCAAGACTCCCAACCAATCAGGATGTAAAAAAAACCATCCTGGGACAGCAGTAGGCTAGCCTCAAATTTAAAACTAACGGCTGTGATAGCCTGTCCCACATACGAACTCAATACAGAAGCCTGATGATGGCAGATGAGATTCTGCTGAAACGTTGCTACAACTTTAAAAGCACTACAATGACATGGGATAATATATGAAACAATAGGACAGGGACGGTAGGCATGTTGGTGCACTTATGCTTGCCCTGTACAGACCGCTTAGGAAAGGGGTGAGGTCAATAGTAGACAGTCTGAGGTTAAAGTTTTGGGGGTTTGGGGGAAAAAAAACCAGAGTCAGAGTAGAGTATTCCAGACATCGACCACTATGTTGCTGAAGTCATATTTCCTGCAATCAAGTTTGGTGCGATTAACCTTAAGTTTGTATCTATTGTTTGCTCTTGTGTTGTTATGGTTGAAGCTGAAATATTCATTGACAGGTTAGGACATTGCAATATATGATTTTATATACCATACTTAGATCAGACCAAAGGTGGCATAGTTCTAGGTTTTCTCGGTCTGGAATTTCAAGTCTGGTGGCATAAGGTATTCTGAAACGAGTAGAGGAGTGGAAAACTCTTCTTGTGAAATATTTTTAGACTTTCTCAACTGTGATATCAGATACGTAATGTGGGTTCCAGACTGATGAGCTGTATTCGAGTATTGGTCTAACAAATGTTTTGTATGCTCTAGTTATTAGTGTAATATTACCAGAGAAAAAGCCACGTAAGATTCGGTTAACAACTCTTAGTGCCTTTTTGGATATGTAGTTACAGTGTAGTTACTTAGGTCATTAGAGATGAGTACTCCAAGATCCTTGACAGAGTTTGGATCATCAACAAGGTCTTGATGATTCAGCCTGTATTTTATTTTCTGGGTTTTTTTGCCAATATGTAGGAAAGAGCATTTATTTGTTGAGATTTGATGTTGCCATTTGTTTGACCATTCTGATACATAGTCAAGGTCTTTCTGAAGTGTAGCAGTGTTGTCTGTGGTGTTGAATAGCTTTACATCATCAGTGAAGAGAATGCAGTTGCTCTTAATATGATCACGGATGTCATTTATGTAGAGTATGAAAAGAGATGGTCCTAGAACACTGCCTTGGGGAACACCACTGTTGACAGGTACAGGATTTGATGGGACGCTCCCAATTTTGACCATTTGTTGTCTGTTTGACAGGAATGCTTCTATCCAGTTATGCAGGTGTCCAGAGATACCGTAAGATTTTCGCTTTAGGAGTAGTTTGTCGTTTACCACTGAATCAAAGGCTTTACAGAAGTCTATGTAAATATTGCTTTGCCCTTATCAAGTTGTGTAGTCCATATGTTTTTGTAGTGTAAGAGTTGCAGATTACATGATAGTTTTTTCCTAAAACCAAATTGTTCATTTGAGAGTAGGTTGTGTGTTTCTAAGTGGAAGATGATGAATTGGTTAATTATTGATTCCATGACTTTACAGGTGGTGCAGCATAAAGAGATTGGTCTGTAATTTTCAACTAGGCTGGGATTTCCCTTTTTGAAGATGGGATGATCATGGCTTGTGACCATAGTTTTGGCAAGGAGATGGTCCTGAAAGATTTTTCAGAGATTATGCTTAGAGGTTCAGCTATGGCAGTGGGTAGCTTTTTTAAGAAGTAGGCACATATTCCATCAGGTCCAATAGATAAATATGGTTTTAGCTGGTTTTAGATACCATTTTTTGCAGTCAGTCTGGGCAACCTTCTTATAACAGCTCATTAGGTCATCCAAAGTTTATTCATCTTCTTTGCAGAGATGGCATTGGCCTTATGCAGCCCAAATGGTCTCTTTTGTCTCTTCAACTTTCCTGCTCTTGGCTACTACCAGCAGGGATGGGATTTTACTGGTTCAGACCAGTTTGGGTAAACCGGATGTTTAAATTACAGCTGGTTTGCCAAACTGGTATTTCAACCAACTGACCGACTGGCCCACCCCTCCAACCCCACCTCTCCCAGGAGTTTCCACATGGCTCATTTTCTATGGAGGTAAGTGCAGGGTCTGTGTAGAGGCTCTGGGGGGAGCAAAACTGGGCCTTCTGGAAGTCCAGAAATGGGACTGTTTCCAGCTTCCAGAGGGCCTCCAGAGCCCAGGGGAAGCTGTTTTCACTATCCCAGAGGCCAGGGGAGGCCTCTGGATTCTTGGAAGGGCAAAAAATGGCTTTCTGAAAAAAACCAGACTGTCAAGAGATGTTCCCTCATATTACCTATGTAATACCATTATCAAGAGTTACCATCTACAAGAAGATGTAAACAGACACAATATTTGTGATATATATTAAGCTTTGAAGAATGTAGCCTTCCTGAAGCTCTGCATCTCATTCATTGTTCATTTGAGAGTAGGTTAATTTCACCCATCCATTAATTTCACCCATTCAAAACAACAGCAACAATAACAACAACTCTTGAATCTTCTACATTAAAAAGAGGTAACAAGCTGTGCGTTCCTGAAAAACATGTAAGGAAGCACTTTTCTCTGACTAAATAAACATGAGGCAACAGCATTTTATGGCTATAAAAAGACAAACAATTAACTTGTGCTTTCCAAACCATACAAAGTAATTTTAGCTCTACTTTATTTGTCAATAGTGATATCAAGAACTCGGCAGAAATATGAGACTTCAAATTTGACAGCAGATTTTCCTAAATTATTTCAACAAGTGCCGTTTTGTTTCTTGCTACCACCTGGAGATGTACAAGCATTTGTATCGTCCATGGTTATACGTGATATTGCGTAGTAATGGTTGTTATTGCTGACAGACCATGGGAAGAAAATTTATCATTTTTACATTCAAATTGGAGATAATCAAATTAGCCAAGGTGGCTTTACACTTTCTTTCCACATAACTCTTTGAAGCTTTCAAGGAAAAGGTCAGGAAAACAATTATCAGTAAAAGTAATTTGAAGTTGAAATCAATTACCAAAATAGTTCCTGAATTTCCTTTCAATGGATATGTTGAAACAGAAGCTGGATGGCAAACTGTGACATTTGCTTTGAACTGGATTCCCCAGATAAAGTCAGAGTTGAATTCAATGGCCTTTCATCTCTATGGTGCTAAGATTTTAGAAGCAGCTTACACAACTTCGATCTGTGTTTCTCCATTTTGTCAGGGTTGAAGAGGTGTGGACTTCAACTCCCAGGATTTGCTGGCTGGAGAATTCTGGGAGTTGAAGTCCACACCTTTTCAAGCTGCCAAGGTTGAGAAACACTGACTTAGATGATGCTATCTCATATTACACTTCAAGAACAATGTGCAACATGGCGTGTCATTTAAATTTTCCCTTGGTGAAAAATACTTTCTAAATGGAAAAAAAATTCTCATGTTTTAATAACCTATCACAGTTTTACATATTCCGGAGTTGATACACATTTGAGATGATTGTCACTGAAATGCTTGCCTCCAGACAAGTTCTCATACTATCACCATCATGAAGGAATGTATATAATTCAAATGTTATTTATTTACAACTAACCTGGAATCGGTTGAGGTGTTAATATCACTGTAGGAAAAGGCCTGGGAGCAGTGGCTGGCCTAGATACTGCCACAGCTACTTGGTTTGTTGTAACAAGAGGCTTTTCATGTCCTTGGTAGATTCTTAGTTCCTTGGGATGAATCCATGTTGAATCAAGAGCAAATGTGTTGTTCAAATAAATCTGCACAGAATATATAAAAAAGGAAATATATCTCTATACTTTAAAAGCACAACTATAATGACATGGGAAAATACCCAAACAAAGCTGAATACCATACAGATAAATACCTGCAAAAACTTTTATATATATATATATATAT
>BLBF01000016.1:35032697-35050482 GCA_015471245.1 Laticauda colubrina | reverse complement strand
ATATATATATATATATACACACACACGTGTGTGTGTGTGTGTGTGTGTGTGTGTGTGTGTGTGAAAATATTCATCCTTGGAAGGTGAAGACTGAGCTCAAACATTATTTCCAGTTAATGTAGACATGTTTGTAATCTGTCCTATACTACTTTAAGAGACATATCAGAGATGTAATAGGGAAAGATAGTTTCTAGAGGATTTTAGAAGACTTACAGTCTTCCCAACCTTTGGAAATATTTTCAAATGAGAAGCAAATAAATTTCCATCTGGAAACAAACAAGCAAAACGAAAGGGGCGACATAAAAAAAAAAGTAAATAAATAAAATGGTAGCTCTTCTTTTCTGGCCAGAGATGTCTGCAGAATTGAAGGCTTTTATCAACATGACAAAAGCAGTGTCAGTGATATGTGTGTGTGATGACAGGCAGAAAACAGCATTTTGTTGTTGTTGTTGCAACAATGCAATACTGCTTTTGTCACTTGCTGGCAGACCCCTATTTCTGGTTTCTACATTTAGAGATCTTCATTGTTTTCAGTATTAGAACATGTCTTCATGATCCATAAAAATAAGATTGTCCTACAAAGGTGAGCTAACTAAAAGACCAATTAAATTTAGCAAGGCCTGTTTTTAATTTTAATGTAAGCAAGGATTAAAAGTATTTGGCTACAGGATGCTCTATTAAAAACAATGGAAGCTTTTTCTTGATGTTGTTAAGGTACACGTACTAATTCCGATCAATATATTGATGTTAGATAATAAATGAATCTTAATTTCAGACTTTGAGCCAAATGCCAGTCTGTCTCTCAAAAGAAAGCCTGCTATGTCACAGAACAAACTCTTTATAGTTTGTTAGATTATAGATTATATATATATAAAATCAGAACCTGATGTTCAAAGAAAGCAAAGCCACTAAGCATGTACAAATTCTCAAACCTATTTAAGATTGTAATTTGGATTTCAGCCTTTCTGCATGGACTAACATGTTAATTCACAACATATAAAATATTATTAAAGAATCTACATAAGATAAAAATATGCCCAAATAAATAAGAAATCTTGATGCTGATCAAAGTTTAACAACTATTAACTACTGGAAAATATTTTATGAAAATATAGTATCAAGAATAGGTTGGCAAAATGATGGAATCCTGTGTTGCCTATGAATAAAAATAATCCAGAGGTATCCTAAATTATGTTCTATATACAGACATGTACACATAATTTAATTCTCATATTGCTGGACTGTTATTTCCTATTACAACAGCCTTGTTGCCTTAATCTGATAGATACAGATTACAGATTATGTTAGAAACTAAGTCATCACATTATATTTTTTTAGTTGAAGTTCAGATTCAGATGGAAATGAAGTTGTTCTAGTTTGATTCTAATTAAACATATCAAATGTTCAGAAACTGTTTTGGTACACATGTACCAGTTCAGTTCTGGTTCCCATGAAGCATTTAAATATAATGCTCACTACAATGATAATTGTTTTCAAGAAGAATGGATTAGTGAACACATTCAAAACTGTCATTGCTACACATCCTCACATGTTATGAGTCTTTGAATTGGTATATGGACTGTCTTTTCTTTTTCAGAAATCAAGCTGGAAACATCTTCTCTTACAGTATTGACTTACTTTCCGCCCACGTTGGTGAAAAGCACTGGCACATATTTCCAAATTCTTTCAAGATATCTGCATGATTATATCCATGTAGTCAAACTTGTTTCAAAAACATCTTAATACTTATTGAGCAAATTTACTAGGCACATTGAAGGACCAAATTCTTTGCACTATTGATCACGTATTGACAGACTCTCTTTGATATCTGTCTAGAAGCTATTATTATTATTAATGATATTATTAGGTTCAGTGCAATAATCTAGGATAGTTCACTGATGTTTCTATTACTTGATCCAAGACTTTTGATTCTACTTACATACTGATTACATACTTTTATCACTGACAAGTAACATCCTCTCCCTCTGTCACTCCAGAAGTAGAATATCCTATCCAAACCAAAGAGGGCCACTCTTTTAAAAACAACACTACAGCGTGCAATCAAAACCAGAGTAAAATCAGAAAAGAATGTTTAACAGTTAATTTATTGAAATACAGTTACTAGGATTCATCAAGTAAAATCACAATTAAGCCCCTTCTGTCTATTAATTCATCATTAGAGGGGATTTGAGAAGTCTTCAGACTGTTCGTACAGATCGAGTTTCTCCTTGCAACTGAAAGCTCTCAGACACAGCATTGCCTAAACTGAGCTGAGGGTTTCTTCAGATATCCGGGGACATAGAGAAGTTGCATCATTTTGTCATTATTATTATTGTGTTGCTGCAATGTTACCCAATAGTTGCACTGTCCCATTCCACCACAGAAATGCTGTTGATGTTTTTGCTACTACTACACATGTCTTTAGATCAAACATTAAACTTAGCCAAGTCAGCAATATATTTCAGCTTTTGACAACTGTCAACAAACATGGTGAAGAACAGCAACCTGTGAGTACACAAAATGGGATTTTTCCCTCTTGAAAAGGGATGAATATTTGTACAAACTTTGGAGGATCTTTCTGCTTTAAAATAATTGCAGGTCTTTTATCCACTTCCTAGACCTAAGCAGTTAAAAGGTCAAAAAATAAAATGAAATTATTTTAATCTTTTTAGATCATTTGTTGGGTTGAAGTTGCTTTTAATTTTAAAGTATAGCTGTAGTTTTATTTTTATTCTGTTCAAAGGAAGATTTTCAAATCACTCTGTTGGGCTGAAATAAAAGATTGTATACATACATACATACATACATACATACATACATACATACTCAAAGTTAGAATGTTTGTTATTCTGTTTTGCTATTAATAGTAGTTGCGAATTTAACAGTTCTCAAGTTTAATATTGAATGTCAGACCAGTTGCTATTTTAATACAGGTACTTCTCAACTTATAGACCACAATTGAGCCCCATATTTCTGTTGCTAAGTGAGGCAGTTGTTAAGTGAATTTTGCCCCATTTTACAGGCTTTCTTACCATAGTAGTTAAGCGACTCACTGCAGTTGTTAAGTTAGTAACATGGTTGTTAACTGAACAAGGATTCCCCATTGATGTTGCTTCACAGGAAAGTTGCAAAAAGTGATCACATGACCCCAGAATACTGCAACCCTCATAAATATTATAGAATATAAAACATAGAATAATAGAGTAGAGTTAGAAGGGACCTCAGATATTTTATAGTCCAACCCTCTGCTTATGCAGGAGACCCTAAACCAGTGGTGGGATTCAGCCAGTTCGCACCAATTTAGGAGAACTGGTTGTTAACTTTCTGAGCAGTTTGGTGAACTGGTTGTTGAAAAAAAATCATTTGCCTCAGAGAACCAGTTATTAAATTATTTGAATCCCACCACTGCCCTAAACATTTCATCTCCAAAGCATCTGAGTGAAGGACAAGAAGCAATGGGTGAAAAGTAATCAAGGAGAGAAGCAACTAAGAAGAAGAAGAAGAACTAAGGAGGAATTTCCTGACAGTTAGAACAATTAATCAGTGGAACAACTTCCTCCAGAAGTTGTAAATGCTCCAACACTGGAAATTTTTTAAAAAGAGATTGGATAATCATTTGTCTGAAGTGGTGTAGGGTTTCTTGCATAAGCAGGGGGTTGGACGAGAAGATCTCCAAAGTCTCTTCCAACTCTGTTATTGTCTTCTAATCTATTCTTAATTTTAGATTCAGTATTTTAAGTACTGTATGCACAGAAAGGTTTTTTGTTGCACCATTAAAGCAGATTGGGGTTATTTGTAATTTTCAGGCATTGCTATTTGCAAAGTCTTCAAAACAGTAGAAGTAGAACTTACCTTGCAATTTGGTAATCTCTTTTCTACCCAACTTTTCCCAGAATGTGGTAGAGCAGTGGTAGTATACACATGAGGAAAAAGAGGAACAAATTCCACAGTTGAGGAAGGTGAAAATCCAATTACTGGAGATTGAGCTCCAAACATCCACTAAAATAAAGTTTTGGAACAGTTAGAATCCTCTATATTAAATCATATTCTATAGCACTTGCAAGGTTTTTTTTATATTTTTAGATCTTCATTTATATTACAAGAGCACTTAAAAACATACCGTATAAATCCATGTAGATTCTAATGTTTCCATCAGATCATGAAAAGGTTATTAAAATGTGTGGTTTAGAGAACTGAACTATTACTGCTGTTTATTTATATAACAATGGGACAGTGCATAACTCATGATGATGTATGGCAATTGATCAAACTTGCCCATCATATGCAACAAGTTGGAGGTAATGTTACATTTGGCAAATGTAGCAAACCAAGAGAAATATCTGAGTAAAGCAGCAGAGAGATGTATTCATTTTTATCCATTATGCAGGTGCAGATGAAAATTCCATTCATGGACAGTTAAGCACTTAATGAGAGATATAAAGAAATGGAGAAATGGTAAGGTGGAGGAAAAGAGATCTGAAACTTTTTTAAAAAAATAAAATGTGGATAATAGAAAATATGAGTTTAAAAAAATCCTTCTGTTTGGAAGGATTTTACACAACCGATTTGAATTTATCTCTTACCATAACTTAATTTTCAGTCACAAGCCCCTGTGTAATGCACAACACCTTGACTTGGTTGCACAATGGATTGAGGAGAATTACATGCCATGAATATGGCTCTACTGTTATAAATATAACCATGAAAAAATGTAGGACTTCATTGATTTGATGGATCATGATGGGCTACAGGTTATGTCCCTGAACAGATGTAGCAGTGCTTGCTTCATATTATAAACTATTCTTACTGTGAAATTTCTGAAATGAGTTTTTTCAGAAAGCAATGCAATATTTTTTTTAAAATGAGCCAAAGACAGCATTATAAACATACTGTTATCCAAATAAAAAGATTTAAGTAATCTAATAAACAGACAAACAAGTTGTTTTCATACAAAAGAAAAGCTTTTTATGATTGAAACATTCATCACCATTCTTTCTTAACCTTGCATTATCATGAATGACTAAAATGTTCATTTGTTTCAATGCAATCACATTTTTTGTGATTCTTCATTTTTTTTTTAAAAAAAGGCCTTCACTCACTGCCAAGCTTCGTTTGTACAGTGTATTAAGTGCCAGCATATGTTTCTATCTGTTTTACTGAAAAGCTGAAAATAATCCAACAAATTTAGATCTCATAATGTATAAATGAAATAGCATCAAACCTATGTCTGAGGCATTGCAAACAACAATTCCACAATTAGTATAGTTAAATAAATCAAATGTTCACATTTAATTTTAAAGGCAAATCTCAACCACCTATCACTATTTTAAAATTCACATTACAATCCTGATAAATAATTGAAGCCTTCATTAAAAATGCTAATGAGATATATTGATTAAATTAATATTTGATCAAGATTAGTTAATGTTTACTGAACCAATTAATGATTACTGAATGCTACAAACATCACATTACTGGATATATTTGTGGATCACAGCATTTTTATTTGTAAAAATGACCAATATTGTTTCAGTCAACTCAGTCAAATCAATGGAAAAAAGGGTTGCCCTAATAAGGAGATTCATAAGTAACCACCCACACTCTTCCATTATTAAAATAAATATTTTGCAGATTTCTATACATGAAGGGAAACACAAGTTTCTAGTCACTAAATACCTCTAGTGGCAGCATCCTGATATAACAGCTTCAGGGAGATAGCTATGTGACAACCTATCTTCTTTTAAATCAGCTCCGTTCTGAAAAAATTCTTAAGAACTGGAGGGAAAATACATAAAATGTTGATTTTTTTCCCCAAAATTCACTAAATGAACACAACAGCAGAACCTATATATTGAATAGATAATGTAAGATTTGTTTAACCTTGTAGCAAAGAATTTTAACAAAATATTAGAATAATGTTTACCTTGCTTTTATTGAGATGAGTTTAATGCAAGGTTCCAATTTATGCTGGTGGGAAAACAGATATTTCACTGTGAATTTTAACAGATCCTAGTGATTATTAGCTCTTTGTGAACAGGAATTCATCTGCAGTAGGCTGGTTCATGTCGCTTAAGGTTTTTTTTTTCATTGGGGATTGGCATAGTAAACATTTCCAAATGCTGTTGTTTATTGTAAAATTCATCTTCCTGCTCTTCGGAAAAGTAAGATGGTATTAGCAGGAATTGTGTTTTAAGGAAAAGATCTTAGTAAGAAGTCGGTACAAGTACATTATTATAAATTAGCAGCAAACAACCCTTCAGTGTCAAAAGACTGCAATCTTATTATGAAGTCAGTATATTTGGGGAATATGTTTTCTACACATGCGAGGTAAAGAATGTGCGTTGTTTATGTGGTCTAAGAGTGGAGATTACAAGCTCAGCATTAGCAATAAATTCTTATGAATACTTAATGTAGCCTCTCCCGTGCCAGGATTTTTAAGTCTTGTAGAAAGAAGGCACAGCTCTGCCGAAGCAGAGACTCACGTCCGCAAGTCGGAAAAATAAAGCAGACAACTTCAGCACCACGGCTCTTCGGACAGCGACTGAAGTTGCATCTGACGTTACATATTCCCTAAGCCATCATAAGGTTATCTTCAATATTTCTTTTTTTCCTACTGCCGGGCTTCTTTCTTTCTTTCTTTCTTTCTTTCTTTCTTTCTTTCTTTCTTTCTTTCTTTCTTTCCTTCTTTCTTTCTTTCTTTCTTTCCTTCCTTCCTTCCTTCCTTCCTTCCTTCCTTCCTTCCTTCCTTTCTTTTTGTGGTGTTTTGAACGAATTACACCGGGATGTGGGGCAGACCTCTGTAGTCTCTGCAAGTCAAGAAGCGCCTACCACCAAAACCTTCATCCAAGAAACCAAAAAACCACGGAGCGGCAATGGCTATGTTTAAGTGACCGAAAGAGGAAAAAAAGAGGAAAAGTCGCGTTCCTTACCTGTCCATTCAGAAACGGGAGCTGGTGAACGGTCGAGTGGTGCTCCGATGCCATCAAAGGCACAAAAGGATCGCAGGGAAGTTGCCAGCTCGAAACCCCCTGGATCAACGGGGCCGGCGGCGGGGGAGGAGGAGGAGGCGAAGAGAGCAGCAGCGGAGGAGGAGGCGGGGGGACTACCCCGGCAGCGCCTCCGATCCGAAAAAGCCCAGACGCGCTCGGGACCATCCAAATCCAATGAGGTGCTGGCGGTTCCGCATTCCCGGGCCACAGGAGAGGCTGCTGCCGCTTGGCTCTAAGCACTGGGCGCATTCTACATCTTACAGTACGACCCCACCGCTCGTAGGGGGGCGCCTCCAGCGAAGGCAAGCAGCGGCAAAGGATTGGATCCCAGGCAGCTGTGGCAAGGCGGCGATGCCCATCAGTGCCCTCGCTCGGGAAGAAGGCTTCGAGCGGAGGCGGAGGAGGCGACGGCGACGGCTCAGGAGCCGGTGAGGCTCCGACTTCGTTCTGTGGCTCTGCTCGGAGCTCCTCCCCCTTTCGCAGCCCCTCCTGCCTTGACCACACCCCTTCTGCCGTTGCCGCTGCCGCTGCAGGAAACCCAAAACTAGAGAAGAGTCGCAGCCCTGCTGCAATTGCCTGGCTGGCGAAGAGAACCTTCTCCAACTTCTTGACTTCTCCAGCCCAGGGCTCAGGCGGAAGGCGACGGAACGAAGGATCGCAAGAAAGCGGGCGGGGATTCCGCGGAGAGAAAAAGAGGGGGGAGGGGAGGAAGGTTGGCGGGGCGGGGGAAGGAACGGATCAGTGCGGGAGAAAGAAAGGAGGGAGAAAGAGGGATGGAGGAACAAGGAAAGGACGGTGTGCGAAGGTGGAAAGAAAGCAGGGAGTACGTTTGATGGAAGGGAAAGTACTGAGTAAGCCAACGAGGCAAAGAAAGTGGGAAAAGAAGAGATAAAGTAAAGAAGTGAGAGAAGGGAAGAGAAGAGAAGAGAAGAGAAGAGAAGAGAAGAGAAGAGAAGAGATAAGTCAGTCAGAAGTCTTCAAATCACATACATAGTTTACCATCTATATATCAATCTCTTATTCCTGGGAAGGACTTACAAGGAAGGAAGGAAGGAAGGAAGGAAGGAAGGAAGGAAGGAAGGAAGGAAGAAAGAAAGAAAAGAAAGAAAGAAAGAAAGAAAGAAAGAAAGAAAGAAAGAAAGAAAGAAAGAAAGAAAAAAGAGGATAATTTCAGAAGGCAATTGAAGGAGAAAGTGGATGGGGAACAAAGACCCTACAGAGGATAAAAGTTTGTGCATGTGCCAGTGGAGTCCAAAAGATTCTTGTCTAACAGAGCTGTAAATATATTTCTTGGAACAACTTAAGAAGAAGCAGAAGAAGCAGAAAAGAGAATCCGTGTTCCAAGTAGACTGCCCCCCCCCCAAAAAAAAGGGGGGGAGATCCCCTGCATTTCTTTATAACCATATTGCCCAGTTACAAAAGTTATTCGATTTACAGAAGGGGGGAGAGAAAGAATGAGGCTACTGCACTTTTCTGTGGGAAAATAAATGAAGTTCTTGTTCCATGAACATACCCAACATATACAAATCTTTTGCCACTACTCTGTACCACTGGAAGCATCTATTGATTCTAGTGCTTTCTATTTCCAACAGAAGAAGGATGTGACAAAGACAATAGCACACAATACTTATTTACTAATTAAAATATTTCTGCTCCCACCCCTACATGTGACCCCTATGGAAAAACCTGTCCAGTCTTCTTACTTCAGTTTTTAACTTATTTCAACTATTTAATTAATGTGTCTTCCTTAGTTTCTCGCATTATCAGCTGGAAGTTTTTTCTCACAAACATTACTGCGTGGGAGCCATTTGGTGCTTCACTTCTATATAGAATTTCAAAACATTTCATTCCCAAGTCAAAATTCATTCTACATTCATTCTGAAAGCCTAAGAATACCATTTATTAAACATGTGAACACTTTCAGAGCCATTTACTTCACATCCCCATTTCTCCACCAGACAATGATGGATCATAACCTTATCTTCAGGAAATATAATTAATAATTAAAGATGATAGAAATTGTTCACATTTTTTTTGTTTTGCTTCATTAAACACTTGTTCAGACTCAAATAAAACAGCAGATATTCTGGCAGAAGCCTGGAGATTACTTTTGCATGGCACTACAGCAAGACTTTAGTCCAGTGCTAATGAACCTCTTATTCTATGATAACTATATACACCAGTCTTCCCTAGGTAGATTAACAATGCAGGTAGTCCTTGACTTATGACCACAATTGAGTCCAAAAGTTCCATTGTTAAATGAGACTGTTGTTAAATGAGTTTTGCCCCATTTTACATTTTTTCTTGCCATGGTTGTTAAGTGAACCAATGCAGTTGTTAAGTTAGTAACATGGTTGTTAAGTGAATCTGGATTCCCACATTGACTTTGCTTGTCAGAAGGTCGCAAAAGAGGACCTTCTGACAAGCAAAGTCAATGTGGGAATGATCCTGGGACATTGCAATCACCATAAATATGAACCAATTGCTAAGCATCTGAATTTTGATCACATGACCACAGGGGATGCTACCACAGTTGTATGAAGAAAACTGTGTGTCACATTTCTCAGTGCTATTGTGACTTGGAACAGTCACTAAACAAATTGTTGTAAGTCAGAGACCACCTGTATAGCCCGAAGTTCCCATCTCTTCAATGACCAAGATGTTTTTTACAAAGAGGAAATAGAAGCTGAGGAAAGAAAAATTAGTATGTGGTTTCAGTAGTGGTGGATAAAAAAGGACAGCAGCTTTGCTCAAAAAGCTTTAGTCTGAAGATTGATGTGATTTGGAGAAAGTCTATGATAGTCAAGAGTTCAGTGTTCACTGAAAATAATCTTCACAGCGTGCCAAGACCAGGATACATGGAACAAAGGTAAATCATGTGTACACATAATTTAGTAGTTAGGCTACTCATTCATGCAGCCCAGTCTTGTTGACATAATATTGTGGCTTTCCTCATTGTGAGTTGGAATTTTTGACCGCTAGGTGGAAAATGTAGGGATTGAAATTCATACCTTCCACTCTTTGAAAACAACATCCTTATTAAATTTTATCTGAGACAGATTAGCAGTAGCTCTAAATTCTACAGAGGCAAGGATTTTCTTATGCTGTGCCATTATTTTGTCTCATATGTATGCATACATAAGCTTTCCTATACATCTGCCTCACCTAAGTGTCTTTAGTCTATGATATTATTCTGGAGTCTTCAATACACATACACACACATACAGAGAGGGAGGGAGGGAGGGAGAGAGAGAGAGAGAGAGGTTTGTGAAAACACCCCCCCCCCAAATATCTTTGGGCTTTTCCAACCCATTAACAGCTAAATCTGAACCAGTGGTGGGATTCAGAAATTTTTACTACTGATTCTGTGGTCATGGCTTGGTGGGCATGGCATGGCTTGGTGGGCATGGCAGGGAAAGGATACTGTGAAATCTCCATTCTAACCAACCTGCTTTCCAACTCTGTTCTCCTGTGCAGGGCAACAAAAAAAGACCCAGCTGATCAGCTGACACTGGAGGCAGAGAACAGATGAGGGCAGGGCCAATCAGAGGTGGTATTTGAAATTTTTCCAAACTACTCAAAATTTCTGGTTCTCTAGAATTAGTCAAAACCTTCTGAATACCACCTCTGATCTGAGTGGACTCTCTGAATGACAGTGATCCTAATAGATTGTGAAATGTATTTATTTATTTATTTGCAAACACGTGGAGTCTAACCATTCAAAATGTTTTGATACATTATGAAGATGTAGAAATGGATTATCAATGGCAGTACAAACACACACATTATAAGAGCCCCTGCAGTGCAGTGGTTAGAATGCAGTATTGCAGGCTAACTCACTGCTCGCTGCCAGGAGTTTGATTCTGACTGGCTCAAAGTTGACTCAGCCTTCCACCTTTCTGAGATGGGTAAAATGAGGACCCAGACTCTGTAAACTGCTTAGAGAGGGCTGTAAGGCACTGTGAAATGCAATATAAGTCTAAGTGCTGTTGCTATTGCTATTAAATCCAAATAATAACACTGAGCAAATTTACGATCTTGCTGTAGTGTTCTTACTTTAAAATTAAACCCACTTGAAATTATCTTATAACTGATGAAAAAAGTTGGAGTCGCTTGAAGTCCGGGAGTGCAACGCTGCAGTTGCATTCAGAAGGGAAGTTGCATTCAGAAGCCAAGCAGTGTACCTTCTCATTATTCTACTCATCTTGTAGTTTCCCTTTCCTATGAGATCAATAAACATAAGGTGATCATGGGTCTGCCAACCATAGTGTGGGGAAATGGGTCATGTGATGGTGTGATAAAAGTGAAAATAGCATCTTATAACTCAGACTTTTATGTCGCACTTCATAAGGTCAGGTCGGTCAGATTGGGCTGATATATTTAGTTTCTTTACCATTCCCATTTTGGTTTTCTTCTTTTGTGGCCTGTATCACTCTCTCTCTATCCTGTTATTTCTTCTATTTCTTCACTCTTACTCTTCACTTATTCTATGACATTTATTTTCTAAATGCAAATCATTATATGCAAAAAAAATTGAATGCTGCACCAACCTCCTTCCTTCCTTCTTTACTTCTTCTCTTCCTCCCTTTCTCTCCTTCTCTTCTTCCTTCTTTCCTTCCTGCTCCCCCTCCCCTTTCTTTCTTTCTTTCTTTCTTTCCTTCTTTCCTCCCTTCCTCCCTTTCTTTCTTTCTTTCCTCCTTTCTTTCCTCCCTCCTTCTCTTCTTCTTTTCCTTCCTTCCTCCTTTCCTCCCTCCGTTCCTTTTCTTTATCAGTTCCCGAAGCATAGTGGGATTTAAAAAAAATATATCCAGAGAAACATTTTAAAAAATTAAACTTCTTTAATGTGCTACCATGCAGTATAAGGTTACGTTGAGATGATCTGGTTGTCATCATCACATGTATTTCTCCCAGAATGTTAAATCACACCAGCTGAGCTTCCAAAAAGAGCCTTTGGCAGGGAGAGCCTCACAAAATATAACTTCTTGTCATGGACAGCCTAGAAGACTGATCCCAATTCCCTTTATTATCAAAATAATAGGCTTTATGGGGAAATACAGAAAGTGAAGCAGATAAAAGTAAGGTACTTCTGTTTCAAGCTAGAACAGGGATTTTCTTCCTCTTTGCTCACTGATCCTTTCTCAACTTGGAGTATATGAACTGGGCTAAGATAAATTACAAGCTTCTCCAGGCTTAATGTTTCTGGCACTTTTATTATGACTAAATCCTTGCTGAATTTTTGATTGTGCTCTAAATTATTTTTGCTACCTGGGGGAAAAAAAGGTAAGTTAAAAGAACTGGTTGCCTTTGAACTTACTTTTATTTTTATGCTTACAGCGAATTATCTTACTTCAGCTTTTTAAATTCTCTGTTTATAAATGACACACACATGCAAATATAATAACTTCATATTGTTTTTAATTACAGAGTCAAAGTTAAGATAATAGCTACAATGGTGCAGTCATGGTTCTTTTCTTTTTTCATGTGACAAGTGCAAAACTGGGTGGAGCTTTAATTGTGCCAAAAATGGCCACCATTGTGACATTTTCAACTACACTCTCTGAATACCCCTGTTAGAAAATCAACTTATGGCAGGGGAAGATACAGGAAAAGAAAAGATGAAGAGTTGGCCTCACTGCTATTTACTTTTGCAACTCATTATTATTTTGCATTCTCATAATTCATATAACTCATATCTACATCCATTTAATGAAGTGGTATTTCCTTAATCTGCCAATACAATCAAACTTGCTTGATGCGTATGTTCTGAAGGACTTTAGGAAACATGTTAATGGCCATCTACAAAATAATAATATGTCTATGGATCCTTTCCTTGATGCCTGCAGATTCCCTGCCCACGGGATTTCATTTTTCTTTAAAATTTTAAAAATAGAAAGTTATTTCAATTATATGCCTGTTAGCAGGAATTGGTTTCACATCTTGGAATTTTAATCCTGGCTAAAGAAAAAAAGGTTATGTAAATGTTCTCCCCTGATTAGACATGGATCAAGTCTAGACTAATGTAGTGCAGTAATTTGTTTCCAACAATAGCAAACACAAGCTCTTCATAAGTAGGTAAAAAATAAATAATCCATCTCCCTGATTTTGTGGTGCTGGAATTTTTGGGGAGAAAATACAAGTTTGGATTCTAGCTGTAAGAGAAGGATCAGCATTTCTTTCTTCTTGGGTAATTTAAAAAAAAGATATATATCCTAGCCTCCAGAATGTTAAATCTAATCCTTTAAACCACTTCTTCACTCAACATATTAAAAATAAGAACATTAATAAGGATAAAATGGCTTTTATTAATTTCAAGTTTCTTTTTTTTCATTAGAGACTGTTCCTTTCAAGTGAATCAAAGCATGGATACAGCAATCAACAAAATTATCTATGTACATTTTCCAGAAATCCTTAGAATATTTTTTACAGAAGCCACAATATTCTCTAGACTGAAACTGAATACAGGGAGAAGAGATCTAGCAGCAGCAGCAGCAACAACAATGTCCCTTGATAGACCATTCAAGACAAAGAAAAGGAAAATATTCTCTGCAGCTAAGAATCTGTTTGTGAGCTTTAGCTAGCATTTTTACAAAAATGATAGAAGGGGTTAGCTGGGCTGGGGAAAATCTCATTTAAGTCCTATGGAAGTTTAAATCAATCTGTGGACAAGATTAGACCCCTGTGCTAGAAATTCTTCATCCTTGCCTTAAAGGCATCATGCTGTGATACTGATTTCAGCATTATTAGTAGTTATCTAATAATTTGGACTATAAATGCAAGATTGTACAACTAGATAAAAATAGCCTGATCAATTGAATAAATTTCCAAAATTGATCTAATTATGTTGTTTGAATGGAATCCCTGATTTAGAGCCATTTGATCTGAATTTCTGATTTATTTGTATGATTTATAATATGGTTGTCCACACTACAACAATGATTCTGGGTGGCATACAAAGATTAAAATATCAGCCACAGCTAATGTCTTATGTGATCAAGGTAAAAACAATAAACCACAATAATGAAGACTACCTCAACTGCAGACCTGGCCTAGTATAACTGCCTGGTCAGGGGAACCAGCCAGGTTTTCAGAGCCTTGTGAATGACTAACAGGGTTGGGGCCATCCAAATTAAGGGAAGGACTAAATTTAAATATTCATGAAAACATTCCAATGTATTTGGAAGGATCTGGTTCATTCAGTATTTTCATTAGTTTTCAAACTCAATTTCAGATTCAATAGAATCACATTCAGCAGAGTCTCATTTTAATCAATTCTCTGGAGTAGAGTGTTGCCCAGTCCAACAGAAAGAATAAGGTTTTTCAACTTTTGTTCTACAGGACATGGTATTAACTGCAATAAATAATGCAAACCTGTGCAAGTCTATACAAAAGTAAGTTCTATTGCAAGCTTGAAACCCAAGTTCCTTTAAAAACAAATCAGAATTTATGTTCACTGAATAGGGTTTTTCTGAAATCTGTCTCCATTGAAAAATAAAATAAAATTTCAGGGTTGAAAAAAATTGTGGAAATGTGAAAACTTTTTAAATGCGATCAGAGAAATTATTTAAAATAAACCACTATGAAAAAAGAACATTCTAAAATTATTTGAAAGTTGTTAATATTATTTTACTAGCAATAAGGCCTGGTTTGATTTATATCAGCCAAATAATCCAACTTTTGGAACTGGTTAACAATGTGATCCTAACCTTGCCAAAACTTAGAGCAAATTTAACTGTCCTATCAGTACCTAATGGCTACTATTGTTATTTTGATGTATGTTTATGTATGAAGTGAACCACATTCAACGAATCAATTCACATTTCTTCTAAGCTCTTCTCTTCAAACTGTAACTTTGATACAAAGAACCTCCCTTAGATTCTGACTCTTCATTAGAGAAGGGCAGTAAAGGAAAAATGAGCGAGGAGGTTAGGATAACTCTCACACTTTCTTTCCAAGTTTCTGACTCCTTCACTAGTTTCATTTCATGTTTACTCCAATTATAGTTTATTTTACAGTTACTTTAAAATGGACTTTCAGTCTTGGAATTGATTGTTATACAGTATAATCACAATAGTATATATGTAAGAAAGTCACTTTAATATAGCGGTTAGGGTACTAGGCTACATAGCAAAAGAGTTAGCCATTAAAGCCTTAATAGCCTTAGCCATCAAAGTTAGCTGGGTGACTTTGACCACTCACTCTCTCAGCCCAACCCACCTCACAGGGATGTTGTTGTGGGGAAAATATAGAATGTAGAAAGTGGGTTGGATATGTTTCATCACCTTGAGATATTTGTGACAATAATAAAGCAGTATATTTCAGGATGGAGCCCATTAAACGGCTCCTGTGATGTGTTGTCACGAGGGGTGGGGGAGTTCTTATATTATTATATTAATTTTTAATGTGATTATTCTCTTTTATTCATTTTATTGTTTTATATATGAGGTCTTTATATTCCTGTAAGCCACCTTGAGTTGCTATATGCGAATAGGCAGCAAAATAAATAAATATAATCAAATAAATGAATGAAATGAAACGGAGTTAATGTTAAACCTTAGAACACAAGCAAAATCAGTTCCAACTTTAGGAAGCTAGAGGTAAGTGCAGGTGGTAACAAAAAGAGCCAGCACTGACTTTTCCTCTTAATGCTTCAGCTGGTTCTCTCCAAAAATAAACTGGAGATGCTATGTAATTTTTCCTGGAGTCCCAAATTAATTTTCTACCTCAGTTGTGGTCAGCCAGAGGTCCCCATGCCCTGGGCTGTGAACTGGCAACAGGCCATGGTATGCCAGAAACTGCTTGCGCAAATGATTGAAACCATGGTACCTCCAATCTGCAGAAAAAAAAATTTTCTCACAGAACTAGTCCCTAGTGCTGGAAAGTTTGGGGGCCACTGTGGTAGACTATCTTCACCTTGGTTATTTTTGAAATAGGACTCATTTGCCTATCCAAGGGGGTCTATATATAATGGGTACCATTTTGTCCTTCAACCAAGCAAAGTGTCTTGGCCCGTCCATGAACATTTGAATCACTACTATTTCTCTCATTGTTGCAGTATGTGGTTTCTTCTTTTTAAATGTGGTAGGAAGAATGCTCTGAGCGGAATTAAATTCATTTTCTTTATGCAAAATACCGAAGTCCCATTTTTCCTCCGAGAAGCTCAAGGCAGTGTTCAAAGCTCTGACCGAAGTAAATTTTATTTTATTTCAATACTGTAAAATAGATTGGGTTGAGAGAGAGCTGTTCTAGCTTCATACAGTGAGTTTAACTGCCAGCTGGGAATGTGGATATGGGCCTCTTTAGTCCCAATTCAACACTGCAAGTGCTAAACAATACTGATCCTCTACAATAAGAACTGTGTTTTTATAAATTAATTCTAGGGTTATCTTCAAACGGCCAGGCACATAAAAATTCATTGAAATCCACAGAATTAGTCCAGAAGTGAATTGTTGCTGGAAACACAACATGATAAGGAGGTCTAATCAAGTTGATCACCTTTTAACTTCAGTATCCCTTATTTTACACAAGGCTCAGAAATTTCTATTGAATATTTAGCTGCAGTTTCATAATGCCTAAAGGCCAAAAATGTCTGATTAACACATTATACTAGGCTGAACTTGTCATTCTCATTCATTCATTCTCATTAGGTATAACATCATTATCAACAACAACCACTTGGAAGTGCTGTAGATGTTAAACTAAGCTTAGATATCAGAAGGTGGTAAACAGATAAATAGAGAATAATTCAATATTGTCTCAGTACAATTGAACAATAACTCACTTTAGGACTTTATTTAGCATTAACTGTCACATAGCTGTGGCTTAGTAAAAAAAAAAACCACTAGAAAACAAAATCAAACTTGATATATACTAATCCTGTGCTTTCAAAAAAGTGTTCTACAGCATAGGGGATAGCAACATAGCTTCCATTTGCAGTTCCTTAAGGAGTTACATCCATGATCCTGACAGGTAATGCAGTTACTTTCAGGAAATGCAGTCAGGTACTATACCACACCTTATGAGCTCCAAAATACCTTTCTGAAATAAAATCTGAAGCATTGCTCATTCTTAGTACACATGTAGATCACCAGGCTGAGCTTGAAGGAGGGGTCAAACACATCATAAATCACGAGACCCTTCCTGTCCACAAGAGATCAAAGTCCAACCTGCCTTGATTTCCTTCCACTCTTATCTCCCACTAATTTCCTTTGGCCATTAGTAGTTCAAGTCTTGCAGAGAGCTTCAGTTTGCAATAAATCTTTATACTCATTTGAAATGGATGTCTTGAGTTTCCCAGTGACATACCTGCATTTCATGCTAATTTGTAAAGGCATTTGATATCATTAACATTTATTTTATCAACTGTTTTGCTAAATGAGCTACTAAATAATAACACATGCAAGCAACACAGACCATATACCATGAATGAAGACAGAGATAATTTAACCCTTGGAAGAAAAATTTTATTACTACCTTTGAGTTCTTGGTAATCCTTATGTCAGATCCATGTAGCTGCCATTCTTCAATGGAAGAAGAAGTGGGGGGGGGGGGAGTTGGACCAAGTAATATTTTTTGGTATAACCTGAATATCTTAAACCTTACAATGAATTTGTATAACTTGCACATTATATACAACTTGAAGACTAGAGCCAGATGTCTAGAAACTTGTCACCTCTTGGAGAGGTAGGAGGAAGCAGAAGGAGGAGGAGGAGGAGGGGGAGGAGGAGGAGCAAGAGGAGGAGCAGGAGGAGGAGGAGGAGGAGGAGGAGGAGGAGGAGGAGGAGGAGGAGGAGGAGGAG
>BLBF01000016.1:35018100-35032687 GCA_015471245.1 Laticauda colubrina | reverse complement strand
AGGAGGAGGAGGAGGAGGAGGAGGAGGAGGAGGAGGAGGAGGAGGAGAAGAAGAAGAAGAAAAAGAAGAAGAGCAACAACTTTATTGTTATTGTACAAGTACAATGTAACTGTGGATGCACCCCAGCAACTCTTTGCAATTCAATAAAACCAGAGCACTTAAAAATGAAGATAGAGAAATAAAATACCCACGTATCCATTTGCAATTAGAGAGAACAATATCTACGAATATACACAAAATATACATCCAACACTGACTGTGACGCTTTGCCGAGTATAATACACAAGAGATGGATTGTACTGTGATATATTATACATCTGAATGAAGTATTGCGATTTTACATCTTTTCACATCTTAATAAGGTAGTGACTTTGTGTTTATTTGTGGTTCGGATGGCCCAGGGGAAGAAACTATTTGTTAATCTAGTGGTGTGGGATTTTACTGACCTAAAGCGCCGTCCAGATGGCAGCAGGTCAAAAAGATAATTGCCAGGATGTGAGGGGTCTTCTATGATGGCCTTGATTCTGCTTTGGCAGCGGGACCAGGCTAAGTCTTCCAGGGAGGGCAGAGGGCAACCAATGATCTTTTGAGCTGTGTTTATCACCCTCTGTACAGTTTTCCTGTCCTCATCTGTGGAGCCTGCATACCACACACCCAGACAGTATGTCAGAGTGTTCTCCACAGAGACTTTATAGAAAGCCAGTAACAGCTTCTTATCCAGATTGTTTTTCCTGAGAACCTGCAGGAAATGCAGCCGCTGCTGAGCCTTCTTCACGATGGCCTTGGTGTTTGGGGACCAGGAGATATCAGCTGAAATATGGATGCCAAGGAATCTGATCATTGGGACAGTTTCTACTCATTCTCTGTTGATGATGAGTGGGGTGTGGTCCTGTCCATGTTTCCTGAAGTCCATAATCAGTCCTTTGGTTTTATAGACATTAAGGTGACAGATTGTTCTGTAAACACCAGACAGGCAGGTTCCCTACTTCTGCCCTATATGCCATCTCATCCTCTCTGGAGATGAGACCAATCATGGTCATGTAATCCACAAACTTTATGATGGTGTTTGTTGCATGGCTTAGTGATCAGTCAAAGATATACAAGGAATCTTACAGGGGGCTCAGGACACAACCCTGGGGGGAACCAGTACTGAGTGTAATTGTGGAACAAAGGTGGGGGCCAAGTCTAACAGACTGTGGTCTGTTTGTCAAAAAGTTCTTAATTCAGGAGCATGTGGGGGTGGGAACTGCAGATTATACAGTTTGGTTACTAGTCTATCTGGGATGATTGTGTTAAAGGCAGAGCTGTAGTCCACAAAGAGCATACTCACATAGCTCTGTTTGTTCTCCAGATGACTCAGAGCTCTATGAAGTGTGGTGGCCATAGCATCCTCTGTAGATCGATTTGCTCTATAAGCAAACTGATGTTGATCAAAGGAGGGCAGGAGGCAGTCTCTGATGTGCTGTGAAACTAGTCGTTCAAAAACCTTCATAATGGAACTTGTTAACGCTATGGGCCTATAGTCATTGAGAGTGTTTATATTTGTTTTTTGGGGGGGAATGGGGATGATGGTTGCAGCCTTCAGGCATTGTGGGATGATGGCATGTGTTAAAGATAGATTGAACATCTCTTTATTTCTGTCAACTGGTCAGCACACGTTTTAACTACTGCACCAGGAATGCCATCAGGCCCTGCAGCTTTCCGTGAATTTCATGCTGTTAGTGTTTTTCTTACCTCATGCACCTGAAGAGAGAGAGGTGCAGCACTGAGGTCCACATGAGGCAGTATATCCAGGTTTTTGGTGGTCTCAAAGTGTGCGAAAAAGCTGTTTAGTTCCTCTGCCAGAGTGCTACTGCTCTTGCTGTTTGTTGGGCCCTGACCTATATAGTTGGCCAGGGCCTGTATCCCCCTCCACATCTGCCATGGGTCACTGTCAGTAAGTGGCCCTCGACCTTCCTCCTATACATCTCCTTAGCATGTTTAATGCCCTTTCTCAGCTCAGTTCTGGCAGTGCTGTACTGTGAGGTGTCACCTGCTCTAAAAGCCAGGTCACGGGCCCTGATCAGAGTCTGGATTTCGCTGGTCATCCAGGGTTTCCTGTTTGGGAAGGTCCATATGCGTTTGTCCACAGTGAAATTTTCTACACAGGTCTTCATGAAGAAAAGTACAGCCTCTGTATGTAACTTGAAGTCCTGTTATTTGAAGGTGCTCCAATCTGTGCAGGCAAAACAATCCTGAAGCCGGGAGAGAGCATTTTCAGGCAAGCATCTAATAGTTTGACTGCTAGGTTTTGTTCTCTTCCTAAGGGGAGTGTAGGCTGGTAGTAAAAGCAGGGTGAAATGGTCTGATTGTCCTAAGTGGGGAAGAGGTTTTGCTCTAAATGTATGATTAATATTTGAGTACACATGATCAAGTGTGTTTTTCCCCTGGTTGGACACTTAACATGTTGGTAAAATTTGGGGAGCACAATTTTTAAGCATGCTCTGTTGAAATCCCCAGCAATGATGTGAAAGCCCTCAGGATGAATTCTCTGTTGCATGGTAATTATGTCTTGAAGGTGACTGAGCACCATGTTAACATTAGTATCTGCAGGTAAATATATAGCAGTGATGGTAACTATTAGCTCCCGTGGCAGATAAAATGGTCTATGCTGAACAGTCACGGCCTCTAAATCTGGTGAGCAAAGGATATTTGTTGTTTTGCTCTTTGTGCACCAGTCTTTACATACATAAAGCCCATGTCACACTTCACCAACGGATGGAAAGAGGATGTAAAATGGAGAAAAATACTTGCCATCCGTTGGTTAACGCGATTCATCCGTTCTCTACTCACTGCGTCCGTTTTTCATCCTCTCTATCCATACAGCATCCATCGACTGAGGTTCCATCCGCTCAAAAAGTTTTGAGCTGCACGAAACTTTTTGAGCGGAAAATGTATCCAACATTTCTGTATCCGCAACGCATACGGGGAACATCCGTTCTACATCCGTCGTCATCCGTTACGCATCCGCAATTTCTGCTAGGTATCTGCTGCGCATCCGCGCAACTCGCATCCGCTCCAGTGGAAAATGGACACAGGGAGGAAGTGAAACAGGCAGGGAACGGACACACAGCGTTAGTTGCATGGACGGAGAAAGGATGAAAGCGGATGCAGCTCGCATACAAAACATTCAAAACGGAAAAAACGTTCACAGAGGGGACCTATCTCGGATATTAAGGATGTCTAGAGGATGCCTAGAGGATGCAAAAGGACACCTAGTGGAAAACCTATATTGCCTATAAAAAGGGGGAGCAACTCACCTGGATCTCACTTTCAGTCCAGCAGCCCTGCTGTGCAGACCTCTGCAGCCTTCATCTGGATCTTGCTCTTCCACAGCATCCATTGATGTCCACCATGGATCATAACACAGTCCTTTTGGTAGCCACCATCATTCTGCAACAGTGCGAAGCCATCTACAGGCTCTTTCAACTGTTCTACGGGAAGAAAAGGAGGCGTCCAAGAAGTGTCTGGGTCGGAAGATGGATCAGGAGAAGAGCAAAGTACGGACTGTACAACAAGCTGATGGGGGAGCTGAGGAACGAAGACACTCGTGTATTCCAGAACTTCATGAGGATGCCTCCAGCCATGTTTGATGAAGTTGTGGAGTGGCTGAGATCCAGGTTGACCAAGCAGAGCACCAACTTCCAGCCCAGCCTGGACCCTGGGCTCAAGGTGGCACTGACTCTGCGCCACCTGGCCTCAGGGACCACCTACAGGAGCATGCAGTATGGCTGTCTCATCACACTGATGAGATTGGGCCATGTATGTTGGGTGGGCCTACAATGAACAGGGAATTTAATAAAGAGTTGTGTTTATGTTGACATGTGTGGATGAATGATTACATTATTATTGATAATAAAGGGCCATACGTGTGGCACCTGGGAGGGTGGACCATCCAGTCCCACTATGCTTGCACTGAAGGTTTATCTATCCCACAGCTATTACCCATCCCAAAGGTATCCCTACCCATCCCACAGCTATTACCCATCCCAAAGGTATCCCTGCCCATCCCACAGCTATCCTTACCCATCCCACAAGCATGCAAAGGCTTAAACCATTTCTAAAAGTTTCCACCAAGACTTTATTTAATAAAATAAATGAAGCAAGTGTATGAAGCAAAGATAATCTTTTTTAATAACAAGCTGTAAAAGAAAAATGACCCAAGTCAAGTGTCCAAAGCAAAAATAAAGTCAACAGGTAGCCACCCAGTCTCTGGCACTCTTCTTGGTCACTCGGAGGCATGCCCAGTCTCAGGGGTGAAGGGTCCAGTGGCTGTGGAGGTGGCTGCTGCTGGAGTGCTGGTCTGAACTGCCACTGGGGTGCCTGGCCCCAAGAGGACAACAGGGGACTGTGTGTTGAGGAAGCTCTCAGACAGCTGGCTCAGCCCCGTGATGTTGAGAGCCCCTTCCTCCATTACATGGGGTGTCAGCCCCAATACTAATGACAGATGTACTGAGGCCGGGCTTGGCTGTGGGGTGGAGGAAGCAGCAGTGTACTGGGGCTGTCTGGTCTGCAGCTGGATGAGGACTGGCGTGGGTGGCATTGGTGGCATTGGTGGCATTGGTGGCATTGGTGGCATGGGTGGCATCGGTGGCATCAGTGGCACCGGTGGTATCTGATGTACCTGTGCCTGGACTGGGAAGGACTGCCTGTGCTGCTGGACCTCCTGGTAGCCGTAGCCTTGGTAGGGTAGGGCCTGTGGAAAGCCTTGGAAGGGCAGTGACATCACCTGGGGTGGAGGAGCAGGCCTGGACTTTGTTTGGGAGCAGGTTCGGCTGGGTCTGGAGGGTTGTGAAGAAGATCGGTGATCCTGTCCTTCACCACCTGGTACTGGGGTTCCGCCTGTTCATGAGGGTCTGGTTGACATAGGTGAGGAAGGGCTTGTGGTTGGAGGATGGGGCGTCGGTGTGTACCAGCTGAGAGAGAAGATCTATGCTGCTCCTGATGGTGTCTCTTATCTCCAGCAGGACAGTGTGGCTCTGCCCCTCCGGTTTGCCTCTCTGCCTTTCTGTGGAGGTGGAGCTGGGGATGGATGCGGTGTTGGGCTGTGGTGGAAGTGCCATCTCCTTTCTCCCACTGCGTCAGGGGGTCCTCCACGTGCTCCACCACGGGTAGTGCAGCTGTCGGGGGGGTCTCCATCGTGGCACGCTTCACAGACACCTGCCTGGACACAGGAGCTGACTCTCTGCCAGAAGAGGACTGGCTCTCAGCAGGCTGCCTGAGAGAGAGGGTTGTGAGAGGGGCTGCTCCTTGGTGGCAGATCTCACCCTCCAGGAAGCTGCACCTGGCCATCACGTAGGTCTCTCTGTCCATCAGCTTGACCACGGCCTGGCCAGATTTCTTGAGGTGCAGCTTTCCATACCAGGTGCGCATGTGCTTCCACCAGCCGAGGAGCACCTCCAAAGTGTAGCCCAGGCTCTCAGCCTTCTCTCTCCAAGCAGCCTGCTTCCTTTTGGTGTCGCGATAGAGCCTGTGTCCCTTCCGCCATAGATACTCGTTCTCCCTCAGCCATTCCAGCACCTCCTCCTCATGTTCCTCTTCTATCTTTTATTGCCTCCTCTCCCGTTCATGCGTCTGCCTCTTCCTCCCTTTGGCAGGGCCATATGGGCCCTCATCAGAGGGGCTTCGAGGTTGTAGGGGCTGCTCCTCCACACCACCAGCAGCAGCAGCAGCAGCAGCAACAACAGTAGTAGCAAAAGCAGGACCAGCAGGACCAGCAGCACCAGCAGCACCAGCAGGACCCAGAGCAGGACCAGGACCACCAGCAGGACCATCAGGACCAGGAGCACCAGCAGGACCAGGAGCACCAGCAGGACCAGGAGCACCAGCAGGACCAGGAGCAGTGCCAGCAGAGTAAGCACCAGCAGCACCAGCAGGACCAGGAGCAGCGCCAGCAGAGTAAGCACCAGCAGAAGCACCAGCACCAGCAGTGCCAGCAGAGTAAGCACCAGCAGAAGCACCAGCACCAGGAGCAGCGCCAGCAGAGTAAGCACCAGCAGAAGCACCAGCACCAGGAGCAGTGCCAGCAGAGTAAGCACCAGCAGAAGCACCACCACCAGAAGCAGCATCAGCAGAAGCACCACCTCCAGAAGCAGCATCAGCAGAAGCCCCAGCACCAGAAGATCGAGGCTGGGCAGCAGAAGCCCCAGCAGAAGCAGAGTCAGGGCCAGGGGGTGGGAGGGTGGCCCTGTCCCTCTTGCCAGGGCTGGCAGCAGATGGCAGAGGCTTCTGTTTCTTCCCCATGGTTGTTGGGTTGCTGGCTGGCTGGCTGGCAGGCTGGCTGGCAAGCTGTGTCTGGAAGCAGGTCTTTCCTCTGAATGGTGACCTGCTTGGGAGCTGCTTCCCTTTATATCCGCGGGGCTGACGCAATGCATCCTCCCTGCATGCGCAATGAATGCTAGGTATCCTAGGCTTGCGCTAGTCTTCCGCTCTGCATCCGCTTCATCCGCTCGGCATCCACTGTGCATCTGCTTCATCCGCTCTGCATCCGCTCTGTATTCGCTCTGCATCCGCTCTGCATCCGCTCTTTCCGTTTTGCATCCGCTTTGCTGCGCTCCCCCGGAAGCCTTGTGGATGTGCCATCTGCTCCCATCCGCTTCCATCTGCTAGGCTTCCGTGGAGCATCCACTTTCCATCCGCCCTACGTCCTCCCCCCGTCCGTTCCTTTCCGTGTTGTCCGCTCTGGTTATGCAAATTTTTGCCCCTTTTGAGAGCGGATAACAATGGATGGAACATTTTTCTCGTCCGCTGTGTCCTTTTTACAAATGTTTTGCATCCTTCGGCCAGTGTGACAGGGCCTTTAATAATTAGGCCCCCTCCCTTCTCTTATCGGAGGCTGTATTGCGATCTTGACAGTGCAAGGTCTGGTCCACTAGCTCCATTGTTGCATCAGGGATTTGAGGGTGCAGCCAGAATTCTGTGATAAATGGCAGACAGCACTCATGAATTGTGTGATTGTGGGAGATCTGCAGCTGTAGTTCATCCACTTTGTTTATGAGGGATCTGGCGTTTGTGAGGAACACAGATGGTAATGGGGGTTTCTGCGGTCTCTTCCTCAATTGACTTAGCAGACCCGCTCTGCATCCCCGCTTCTGTTTTCTCTCCCTACGCCATCTTATATGCTTGCTTAATCTGACAACAATCCATGGAGCTCCCAGAGATTTTGCTAGCTCCAATGGGATATTGTGGAATTCTGTCTAAGCATAGGTTTTGAGTTTTGAGTTCAGTTTTGAGTTGCTGTCCTATACTTATCAGGTCTTCTCAAAAGTATGTTAGTCTGTTGCAGGATGGAGAAGGGACCATAAAAATTCCAGCTCTGAAAGATATTCCTTGGGAAACTCTTCTAAAATATGTTCCCAGAAAAAAGGGGGGGATTAACATGTTGGTTTTTTGTTTGATTAAATCCACATCAGAAGAATGTTAGAACCACATCAGGTTCTAACTCCCTTTATCTATTACTATGTGCCTGGAAACATCTTAGATTCTGCTTTGACTAGTACTGGGTTCATTTCCTTTCAATAAAGAATTCCTTTTGAAATACCTTTCAGAAGTTCATTCTTTTAGGTTGAAGGGGGAAAGTCCAGTGCTTACACCTTATGAGAAGAAATGAGAAGAGATGCAAATTGCCATTAAGTCCTCGTGTTTGATCAACTACCAAATCTCTGTATTAAAATGCATAGTTCAGATTAAGCATATTGAAGAGTTAAATGTGCTTGTCCTATCATGAGAAGGCTTTTCTCCCAATTATGTACACAGTCCAGACCATAGCACCATGCATGTAGGGCATCCTGTAAGAGTTAACTATTCAAATGAAGGTCATTAAAGAAAGAAATTGCAAGGGGCACAGAAACAAGAGAGAGAAAAACTCTTAAACTGTTAAAATGGGAAACATACATATGTATTAACAGAATGGCTTACAGCAGCATTTATCAGAATAGCAAACTCTCAGTATTAACTGGGTGGAAACTGGTAATAGGACTCAGAGGTAGGAGAACTCAAATATTTATTATTCATTAGAAAAACAGAGGTTAAATAACCTCAGCTATGTATAAACATAGAGCAGATAGATTCAGGAAAGGATAAATATATATATATAAGTTATCCAATTAAATGTATTTCTAATTTGCCCACTTAGAGAAGGGAAGCTTGCAAATTGGGGAAAGTAATAAAGAATCCAACAACGAAGCTACGAGTACAGATTTGAAGTATATCTGCTATTGTATATAAGTTATGAATGCAGCACATACAATAGGAGCATAGCTTGGATTATGCATTTGCAATAGCTACCTTGACTTTTTTTTTTAGACCCCAAAATCATCACAATCATTCTGGAACACTTATAGTTTCTGTAAATGGGGTGACATCACAGGGAGCCTTTGAAGTTCATAATGAGTGATGGGAGATACATTTGGGTTCAATACAGTCTTAGTCAGATTTCAAGTAGACCTATTAAAATGAATGGAATCTAAGCCAATCATTTCAATTTAGTTTTCCTTCAATTCCATAAATCAGAATAGGATTAGGTCCAGATCCAGCCTTTGTTCTGTCACTTCTGCTATGAAGAAAATATATTCATATTCACATTATATGACACCAGAAACATTCAACATAAATACTTGAAGAGGAAGGTCAGGACATGCGAAGGGTATCCATGGTATCACTTCATAATACTGCTGTTTTCCGTATCAAATCAGAACAACTCCAACTGATATTTTAGGATTTTAGCTGATGTGAAAAACTCTACTTTTATAGTCTGTTGACATAGGACTTGGTTTTCAATTGAACATACAACATACACATGAAACTAGAGCCAACTGGAGGTAAGCCCCTGACTTTGCATATTAACATTTATTATTTCCATATTGTTTTTTATTTAGAAATGGGGAGGGAGAGAAAGAGAGAGGGGGAGAAGGAGAGGGAGAGAGGATAGTCTTATGAAATGGTTAGTTTGCATTATTTTATTCTCCTACATTACAATTGATGTGCTTATATATACCATGTGATCTGAAGCACCAAGAGCAGAAAAAATTACTGGCATTTGCAAGGCTAAACCTTAGTATGCAAAGAATGGAAATTCCAAAGTTTTCAAATGCCTTTAAGTTTGCTTTCTTCACCAGTCATAATAAAGTCTGAATTAGTTGTGTCCAGAACAGTAGTCCATTCTTGAAAACACCACTACCTATAAATATATTGGCCATTGAGAATTTAAAGATCCACCTGATTTTTTTATATCATGGCATCTACTGCAATCTAGAATACTTGCAAGTTGGGTTCCTTGCTGCAATCAATAATTGATTTGAAAAAATATATCCTATTGATATGCTAAGAAATAATTGTATTATTTTAAAATGAAATATTATATTTCATTTTAATATTACTTGAAATATTGATATTTCATAGACTAGCACCATCTGCTTAGATCTTACACCATAAGAAAATTGATTTTTTATATTTTTTTTATTCCTCATGAGACTTGAAAGGCACTGGATATTTAAAATATGCCTATCCAGCAGTTTGGGGAAGTTTCTTTTTCTCTCTGTGAATGGATTTCTCAAGAAACAAATAAAAATCGAAAAGTCCCAGGGTATTTATTAGAGATAAATATGAACCCCAGTTCTAAAAAGATGGAAACTGCACAATTACTTAAACTTTATCTCCTTTAATAGTGTTATGGTCAATCTGGAGAGAGGGATAAAAGTATAGTAAATGGAAGTGTTATCTCTATGCTAATAAAAACAACATAATTAACAGAATGAACTATATAGCACATTCTTCTAAGCATATATACTACAGTCTGCAGATAAAGGATGCTTTTCTTTATCTTCCCTTTTGGGCTTCTCTCTCTCTCTCTCTCTCTCTCTCTCTCTCTCTCTCTCTCTGTAGATAGATAGATAGATATAGATATAGATTAGATATAGATTAAATATAGATATAGATATATGTCTAGGTGTGTTCAGGTCTTTTCCCATGTAAAATTAAGAAGGAACCAAATTAATATCCAACACTGAACACTCCAGCAAGAGAATAATCAGGGAAGCCATCCAAATAGAGAAACATCCCCATAACATGAATAAACGGGATGATACCTCCTGCCTACCAGACATCTGGAAACTAGCCCTCACCAACAAATGAGTCCCAGCCACGAAAACCAACACCAGACCCAAAACAACATGGGAGAGCACCACCAATCCCCCTTATCAGACACAGGCCCATTCTATAACCAACAGACAACCACCATCCAGAAACCAGACCACGGCTGCTTCGCCAGCTGTCACACACCCAGACCCCAAAACCAAACAAGCTGACATATACCAAGAACACAGACCCAGACCCCAAACTCAAAGCCAGACCAAAACCCAGAATGCTACATCACAGCCACCTGCTCAGGACATCACACCAGAAAACTAAGGAAATTATACCACAAGAACTCAAGAAGTTGCAACACAGCAAATGACCCAGGAAATCACAGCACAAGACCAAAGATACCATAGCAATAAAACTCACAATGTCATCACACAACCCATAATACAAGCTGTTACAACACAGGAAGCTAATGGAAAAGAGATCAAAACACAAATGACCCAGGAGATTACAATGCAGGACCCAGGATACAACAATGAAAGAACTCGCAAACTCATCACAAAACCCATTACCCAAGCCGATAAAACATGGGAGGCTATCCTGGACGTTACAGGGTCTTTGCAATTAAAAAAAAAAACACGGGAGGCTAATACAAAAAAGATCACTACAAAACAAACGACCCAGGAGATTACAGCACAAGATCCATGATATCTCCACAACAAAACTCACAAGGCCATCACACAGCCCATTATACCGACATCAACTCCATCAACCAATCAAGAGGCAGCAGCGCAGCCAACCAGCCCAGCACACCAGCCCCCCACCCAGTATTTATAGAGAGATGGCAGCTCCGATCACACACTGTTTGCACTGGCACAAAGCCGAAAGCACCAGTCTGGGGATGGCGAGTGGGGCCACTATAGAAAACCCCAGCCACAGAATTATCAGAGAAGGCATAGAGATTGAAAAAAGACCTGAAAGCATGAATAGAAGAGATGATTACACGAGATTGTCAATCATTTGGAAGCCTGCACTCTCAAACAAAAAAACTCTACACACCACAAGCCGAGCAAACACCTGGGCACAAAAAGGAACACTACAATACAGGAACACAGTGTTACCAGCCAATCAAAGCCACAAAACAGACAGAAGAAACTAGAAACACCAATCAAGCAGAACACAGCAAACTCCAAGACCAATAAACAAACACCAAGACTCCCAACCAATTGGGATGAAGAAAAATACATTCTGGTTCAATAGTAGGATCGCCTCAAATTTAAAACTGAAACAGCTATGATAGTCTGACTCACAGACGAACTCAGTGCAGAAGCCTGATGATGGCAGATGAGACTCTGCCGAAATGTTTCTACAACTTTAAAAGCACAACTACAATGACATGGGATAATACCTGAAGGAAGCTGAACCGCATTTTTATACACATATATATATATATATATGTTTTTTTAAGTTTTCGCGGGTACTTACATGTGTGCTGTTCAGCTACCTTCGGGTATTATCCCATGTCATTGTAGTGCTTTTAAAGTTGTAGCATCGTTTCAGCAGAATCTCATCTGCCATCATAAGGCAGTTAAAAGCAGTCTTCCACTCATCCCCTTCCTTAATTCAAATTCGGTAGCATGCTTCTCTCAAATCCAACTTTGTGAAAATCTTTCCCTTCGCTAAATGGGCCAACATGTCCTTCATCAAAGGAAGGGGGTACACGTTTCCAAACCCCCAACCAATGAGAACACACCCCCACCCAATCAGAACACAGTCAAGCCCCCACCCAATCAAGTCACACCTCCACTAGCAGTTAAAAGGAACAAGCAGCTGCAAGCTCACATTACTCTGAGAAGCACAGAGCTTGTCAGGAGGAGCTCCATTCAAAATCCAGGAAAGAAATACTTAGACTCTTTAGTTTAGAGAAAAAATATCTTTTACTGAAAGTGAAGTGGTAGCAACCAAAGAATTCTGAATCTGAGAAATTAGGCGCGCAATTCACATATACAAAGTGATGGAAATGTTCCCACCCCCAATAGTTCAGATGACACTTCCAATTAGAAGTTGTGAATATGATCATGTGGGCATCTTCAGGTGATGATGAGGCCTCTGTCCGTTGACCTTGGCATATTTTGATAACGGGTTGCAGTTGCACAGAGAAAAGAAAGCTAAGCAAGAAATAGAAACCTAACTCTATTGTATGCTTCCCCCCTCATTTACACAACAGAAGAATTTAACACCTCCAGCTCACTTCCCAGACTTTCCCTTCCTCTGCCCGTTACTTATGGCAGTCAAAAAATGCAAAGCAATAGTAGAAGATCTTGAAGGCAGACATTCGGCCCTCCTAGAAAAAGGAAAGCCATCAGTCCTAGAGGAGAGAGAGGAGAAAATATAAAGATAATTATTAATCATTCAGCAATTACAAAACAATACACTCCTAAGGCTTATCAGGATACTTGGAACAAAATGCTTTCATCAACTTAGGGGCTTTAACGTCGGTTTCGTTAACCCATTCGGCTTGCGAAGAAGGGAAATGTTTCCAGGCTACAAGATACTGGAGTCGACCCCTCCATTTGCGAGAGTCCAGAATTTCTTTAACTTCAAAATGCTGTTCACCTTCAATCAGTATTGGTATGGGAGGGTCAGCTTGGATGGGTCTTACATAAGAAGTACGTTCAGGTTTTAGCAAACTAACATGGAATACCGGATGAATTCGTCGAAGAGTTTTGGATAAGTTCAGCTGGACTGTTACAGGATTTATAATCCGTTCAATCGTGAAAGGACCAACATACTTAGGACCAAGCTTCTTTGACTTTTGAGTGGTCTGCAGGTATCTGGTGGACAGGAAAACCTTGTCGCCCACTTTATATTCTTTCTGTGGAGATCTTTTCTTGTCTGCAAATTTCTTATGAGCTTGATGGGCCTCATCTAATGCTTTGCGTGTCACTGGCCAGTTAAGTTGGAGTTGAGTTATCCATTCATCCAATGAATGGATGTTAGGTTTTTCACAAGAAAGTTCAGGGATGGGAACGAAATCTTGTCCTGAAGCCACTTTAAATGGAGTAAATCCAGTACTACTGTGTACGGAGTTGTTATATACCACTTCGGCAAATGGTAGTAATTCGGACCAGTTATCTTGTTGATAATTTATGTAACATCTAAGATATTGTTCTAACACTGCATTAGTCCTCTCACAGGCCCCATTAGTTTGGGGGTGGTGGGCGGAGCTTAACCCCTTGGGGGAGCCTATTAACTTCAGGAACTCTTTCCAAAAATTTGAGGTAAACTGGATCCCTCTGTCAGAGATTATGCGTTCCGGAACGCCATGTAACCTATAGATATGTGAAATAAACAGTTTAGCTAGCGTCTTAGCAGAGGGAATCTTGGAACAAGGTATGCAATGTACTTGTTTGGAAAACAAATCATTTACCACCCAAATAACCGTGTTTCCACCACTTTCGGGTAATTCTACTATAAAGTCCATAGAGATTTCTTTCCATGGAGTCGTTGGTCTAGCTACATTTTGTAACAATCCTACTGGCTTACCGGGAGGTCTCTTTGCCAAAGCACAAATTGGACAGCTAGCGACATAAGCTTCAATATCCTTCTTTAAAGTAGGCCACCAGAATTGCTGCTTAACCAGATGCAAGGTCTTCACAAATCCGAAGTAGCCAGCTGCTTTAGAATCATGAGCCTGTTGTAGTATTTGTCTCCTCAGCACCTGAGGCACATGCAACTTGGCCCCCACCCAAGCCAAGCCATCTCTAATTGTATAGTCACTTGAATGAGCCAGGAACCATTAGTCCAGTTTTAAAGCTTCTTTTAATTGTTTGGTTAGGTCATTCGATAAAACCACTTCTTGGTTCTTCCTTTGGGCTCTGGTGATCACTGGGGCGGCTAGATGTTTGGCTGAGACAATTGGGCTTATCACCTCCTGGCGCATACTATTATATTGGGGTAGTCTAGAGAGAGCATCCGCCATGAAGTTCTTCCCGCCTGGAATGTACTTCAAGGAGAAATTGAATCGCTTGAAGTACTGGGCCCAGCAACTTCACATACAAACCTATAAACACAGACCCAACCACATATCTGGAATAATTAACCAAGAAGAAAATTATAACCAGCCAAATAAGCAAAGAAATCCAACAGACGATCATCCCAAGAGAAAAATCTTCCAGATGCCCCAAATTATACGGCCTCCCAAAAATACACAAAGAAGGCATACCTCTCAGACCCATAGTCAGCTCCAAAGAAGCACCATCACAAAAACTAGCTAAACACTTAGCAAAACAACTACAGCCCCATGCTGAAACCGCAGCTTCATATGTACAAAACTCATACCACTTCTTAGAAATGATCAAAGATCTACACGTGGAACAAAAAGATCTGCTTGTAAGTTTTGACATGGTTTCATTATTCACTCAAGTCCCGATAAAAGAAACTCTGGAAATCATCAAAAATAAATACC
>BLBF01000016.1:34963580-35012636 GCA_015471245.1 Laticauda colubrina | reverse complement strand
TGTTCCTGTATTGGAGGCTTTCAGTGCAGCTTGGCTTCGCGTGAAAGGATGGCTATTATCTATTAGGAAGCTAGGTTTAATTTGGGTGCCTGGTTGGGTTGTGTTTGAGCTGGAGGTATCAGGGGGAGTCTGTTTGTGTCCAGGTGTTTGCCTGGCTTGTGGTGTGGAGATCTTTCTATTTGAGAGTGCAGGCTTCCAAATGATTGACAGTCTGGTGGAATCATTTCTTCTATTCATGCTTTCAGGTCTTTTTTCAATCTCTATGGCTTCTCTGATGATTCTGTGGCTGGGGCTTTCTATAGTGGCTAGGATTTTGGTGCCATTGAAGTTGATGTTGTGACCTGTGGTTTTCATGTGTTGGACTAGTGAGGAGGTGTGTTCCAGCTTTTTTACTGCATTTTTGTGTTCATCCAGGTGGGTACTTATTCTTCTATTGGTCTGTCCAATGTATGTGGCCAGGCATGATGCACAGGGGACTTCATATATGCCTTGAACAAACCACAAGCTAGACTGTCAATCATTTGGAAGCCTGCACTCTCAAACAAAAAAAATCTCCACACCACAAGCCAGGCAAATACCTGGGCACAAACAGATCCCGCCTGATACCTCCAGCTCAAACACACCTCAACCAGGCACCCAGATGAAGCCTAGCTTCCTAATAAATGATAGTCGTCCATTTACTCGGAGCCAAGCTGCACTAAAAGCCTCCAATACAAAGACAAGACAAAAAAAGCCACAAAACAGACAGAAGATATTAGAAACACCAATCAAGCAGGACACAGCAAATTCCAAGACCAATAAACACAGACCAAGACTCCCAACCAATCAGGATGAAGAAAAAACCATTCTGGCACAGCAATAGGCTAGCCCCAAATTTAAAACTGAAATGGCTGTGAAAGTCTGACTCACAGACGAACACAATACAGAAGCCTGATGATGGCAGATGAGATTCTGCCGAAACATTGGTACAACTTTAAAAGCACAACTGTGGGAAAATACAAAATACAAAGCTGAATACCATACATGTATGTACCCATGAAAACTTAAGAAAACATATATACATACACATACGCATTATTACATACATACATACACACACAAACATTATAGCTAGAGGGGGGGGGCACAAAGCTTAGTTAAGTGGTACTTCCAGTTATTTGTGGATTGAAAACTGTATCTATATCAGGGGTGGGCTTCAAAAAATTTATCAAAGGGTTCTCTGCCCAGTTGTTGGGTGGGTATGGCCATGGCGGGTGTGGCCTAGTTGGCCTCCTGCACCACAGCAGGGAGGCATTTTTCTCCTCCCCAGCAGTGGTAGGATTCAATTTTTTTTACTACCAGTTCTGTGATTGGTTCTGTGGGCATGGCAGGGGAAAGATACTGTAAAATCTCCAGGCAGGGTATTTTTTGCCAGTTTTCCAAACTACTCAAAATTTCCGCTGCCAGTTCTCCAGAACTGGTCAGAAGCTGCTGAATACCACCTCTGCTCCCCAGGCTCCGGAGGCTTTCCTCAAGCTTCCCCCAGGAGGACAAAAATGGCCTCCATAGGTTCCAAAGACTCTCTGGAAGCCAGAAACCAGCCCATTTTAGGCCTTCTCAAACCTCCAGGAGGTCTCCATAAGCCTCCACACACTCCCTGCACTTACCACACACTCCCTGCACTTTTGCCCTCCATAAGCCTCCACACACTCCCTGCACTTACCTACATCCAAAACAGGCCTCTTGGGGACTCCTTGGAGGGGCAGGGTTGGTAGGTGGTGCCAGCCAAGAGTGAGTTCTCCAAACTGCACAGAATCTTAACTAGGGGCTCTCCCAAACCCTTGCGAACCCCCAGCAGCCCACCCCTGAGCTATATACAACTGTGTGCAACAAAGAAAGAAAGCTCAATGACAAGGGAAGAGTCAACTGTAACTGACTGTATCAACATAGATGAAAGCATAAGCAGCTGTAGAAGGAGTGGCAGAGCCTGGGGGCAGAGTCAAGAGAAGAATCAGCCTAGAAACCTTACATTTCACATGAAGTCTAAGTCCAACCTCTCTTCAATTGCATTATCCTTTATCTAGTGCCAAATGAATGCTGACCATTAGATGACTAGATTCTGGTGTATAGGCATGAGCAATAAATCAGCATGATTGGAATTGGATGTGCACCTGCAGCATCTTTCTCTTAATTTTATACACTTTCTCTGTATGCGTGAGCAACATGGCACTATTTTCAGGTAACTTCTCATTGTGTTGCAACGTATATGGAATAGTTTTGTTTGATGGAACTCAGAATAATGTGGAATGTTATGCCAGAATCTGGGAGTGGATCCAGAAGCATGAAATATCTTCTAGATATTATTCATAGCATCATTTGGATGTTGATAGTATTTTATTGGAATGGGAGAGTGAATGGTCAGCTGGTCCAGTTTGGAAACACCTTTCTATGAAGAAAAAAATGAATTAAAATGCTGATCATGCCAGAGGATATTTACAGAAATTTATTGGCCACATCCTGTGAGATTTGCTGGAGCATTAGAGCAGAAACCATGTTAGAGTAGAATAAGCATCTATAAAATAAATTGGCAGCTAAAGACATTCTCTAGAGAAGTGAAAGAGAGTAGTTAAACTGGACTTGAGATGCAGAGATTTCTTTTTTCCTACATAACATATAATCTCACAAACTACCAACCCTACATTTTCTTAAGCAAAGCAGCACATGTTCTCTGTTTAGTGTTATTGCCCAAGTCTTTCATTGCAATCACTTCTTAATTGTTTTTACCAGGCCAAACTGAGGCGTACATTCTCCAAGTATCCAGAACAATAATACACATTCAATAAAACATCTGAGTATGTTTTATGGAACTTCCAGTTGAGCACTAAACAGAGAGAAATTGTTCAATCAAAATCAAAGTTATATTGTTAAGTCTAAAAAATTCTCACCTGCAAAGAAATCTGACCATGAATACATGGACAAAATGTTATGTTAGATTTCTACTGCACCATTGTGCTTCATCTATTAGTTACTCTCACTTCTTAAGTATTTGTCAGCTGTTCGTCCGAGATTGAGGGGGTGAACGAAAAGATATTAACTCACTCCTGTAGCTTCAGTGAAGTTTTTTATTCATCTTCCACACCACAACAACAGGTAACAGTGATCAAATTATGTTTAAAGTCAGCTCTGGGTTTCGGTGCAACCCAGAGCTGTATTTATGCATGTTATACTTTGGATAACAACATAATTACTGTAACCACCTTCCGTCTGGCTTCACTGCCTAACATCCAGCATCCTTAAATTAAAGAAACATGGTAACTGCACCTTTCCCTTGCTGGATGAGTCCATGTACCCTTATTTATTTCTTATAATTATTACAACATCACCCCCTTGACATCCAGCCATGAATCATTATTATTACACCTCTCCTTGTCAGGAAGCCGATGTTAGTTATTTGACAAATATTCATTATAGTGTCCATGTAGTAACACTAGGCAAGTGAAAGAATATGGTCGTATCACATCCTGGCTGTCTCGGCTCCAGTCCATTCTTTATTGGAGTTGTGACAGGGCTGCCCCCTCTACCAAGATTCTGCCTAGAATACAAGAACACATTAGACAAAAGGGATAATGGTGTATAGAAGTTATACATCGGCCCCTGGCTTATTGAGATGTTGGCTGTGGAATTCTTTCCTCAATCTATCTGAACACATGTCTGACCCATTCAACTAGGATGCCTCTGATTCGGAATACCCTTTCCATCGTACGAGGTATTGAATAGTATGTCTTCATATTCTAGAATCTAGTATTCTGTCTATTTCAAATTGTTCTGGTTCTCCATGTACTGGTTCCATAGGTATTTCATCATGTCTAGGGATACTTGTTTTAAGTAAATTTGTATGAAAAAAAGGATGAATCTGCCCTAGCCATGATGGTAATTTGAGTTTAACTGTCTCAGGGTTAATTACTCTTACTATATAAAAAGAGCCTAAATATTTTGGACCCAGTTTTTGGCTATTCAATTTTAATTTGATATATTTGGTAGAAAGATACACTTTATCTCCCACCTGGAAGGGTTTAATATCCTTCCATTTTTTGTTTGTTTGAATTTTATATTATCTGGAAGCTTTTTCTAATGTTTTTTGTACATTATTCCAACATCCTTGTATTTTTCCTACCCATTCTTTAACACCAGGTGGGTCTTCCTCTTGACAGATGAATTCTGAACTTGGGCCGAATTCCATACCATGTACTATATAAAATGGACTATACCCTGTACTTCTATGGAGGGCGTTGTTGTAAGCAATTTCAGCGAACGGTAATAAATCTACCCATTATCTTTGTTGATGTGAGATAAATGATCTTAAATATCATTTGACCATGGCATTTGCTCTTTCTGCAGCTCCATTTGTACTTGGGTAGAATGCGGAGCTGAGTCCCTGAGAAGACCCCATCAAAACGAGAAATGGCCTCCAAAATTGCGCTGTGAACTACACCCCCCTGTCGGATATTATTCTTCTGGGCAACCCGTGTAATCTATACACTTGTGTCGCAAACTATCTGCCAATCGTTCTGCCGATGGTAGGCCTTTACAGGGGACAAAATGCGCCTGTTTTGAAAATAAGTCAATTATGGTCCATATTACCGTATATGCCTTGCTATTTGGCAATTCAACAATAAAATCCATGGCTATATCTTGCAATGGATTTGTTGGCTCTGATGCTGTCTGCAATAGTCCCATTGGTTTGCCTACTCTAGGTTTAGATGTTGCACATACATGGCATGTCTTTACATACTGTTTGACATCAATTCTCATTTTGGGCCACCAAAACTGATGGCGGGTTAGATGTAATGTCTTTAAAAATCCAAAATGTCCTGTCTGTTTTACATCATGACTATTTGGAAGTATTTTGTCTCTACACTTGGCTGGCATGTACATTTTATTCCCTCTCCAAGCTATGCCATCTTTTTTTTTAATTTATTATGTTTTTTTATTTTTTTCTTTGTTTTTTTTTAATAAATTTTATTGGTTTTTAAAAAACAAATATGAACAAATAAAACATAAAAACATCAAACTATCTTCCATAGGTATACAAACAGTGTGCCGGTTGGTTTACAAATTATTTTGTGCATCTATTTCGTAGTCTTCAATTACAGTTACATTACATAGAAGCTCATATTATCAATCAAGAATTAAGTACCTAAGTATCATTATCAATCAATCATTTGACTATAATTTTATTCATTCGTATTTTACAAGGTAATAATAATTTACTTAATTTATTTTATAACAGTTCATATTATCATCCCAAATCTATGCCAAAATCATTTTGTAGGTATAAAAAGAAGTACATCTTTATATATTTGTTTTTTTCTAAAAATCTACATATTACATTACTGTATCTCATTGATAAAAAAAGATCCCAAATTTCATAAAATTGTTTATTCTCTTGTTCTCTAATTTCAAATGTTAATCTACTCATTTCAGCACATTCCAATATTTTCTTAATAATTTCCTTCTGCAATAGTATTTTCTCATTTTTCCAGTTTTTAGCAAATACAATCCTAGCCGCTGTTAATACATTTACAATCAAGTATTTCAAGTCTTTGCTGTATGTTTCAGGTAAAATTCCCAATAAAAATATCTCTGGTTTCAAATCTATATGTTTCTTTGCCATTTTTTTCAAACATGCTTAGATTTTAGTCCAGTATTTTTTGTGTCCGCACAAGTCCACCACATATGGTAATATGAGCCAGGTGTCTGATGACATTTCCAACACTTTTCGGATTTATTCTTGAACATTCTTGCTATTCTTGTCGGGGGAAAATGCCACCTGTAAAATATCTTATACAAATTTTCTTTATATGCTATTGACATTGTCATTTTATAATTTTGAGACCACAATTTTTGCCATTTCTCTAAATCAATCCCATATCCAAAATTCTTCCCCCAAGCATAGTTTCTTTAACTTGTTCTTCTTCTAGTTTAATTTCTAGTAAATATCCATACAATTTTTTAATCATCTTTTCATCAGTACCTGTCAAAATATTATCTAATTTATCATAGAAACCTTCTGTTTTAGAATCTTCAACATACCTTGAGTGTATTTGCACATATGAAAATCAATTCATCTTTATACCTTGTTCCTCTAGTTTTTGAACAGATTTAAGTTCACCCTTTTAATTCAGTATTTCACCATATCTAACTGCTTGTTCCTTTTTATATATTATAGGGTAAAAAAATGCTTCAATAGTCGATAACCAGACTGGAATTTTCAAATAACATTGTCTTTTAATCTTCTCCCAATTTAACCACAGAGACTCCCATATATAATGTATTCTAAAGTACCCCTGTGTTTTAGTTCCTTTATACCATAAAAAAGCATGCCACCCCAACAACAAATCATGTCCTTCTAATGTCAACAATCTAGAATTTCTTAGTGTTATCCATTCTTTAACCCACATCAAATTTGTAGCTTTGTAGTACAACTCCCAATTAGGCAAGGCAAATCCTCCTCTAATTCTGGCATCTTGCAACAGTTTTAACTTTATTCTCACTTTCTTACCTTGCCATATATATTTTGACACAATTTTATTTAATTCTTCAAAATAGTCTTTTCCAAGCCTAATTGGTATTGTTTGAAACAAATATAAAATTCTGGGTAGTATATTCATCTTGATTGTTGAGATTCTCCCTATTAGTGACAATTGTAAATTTTCCCATTTTGCCAAATCTGATGCTATCAACTGTTTAAGTTTGATATAATTATTCTCTTTTAAAGTACTACATCTTGCCAAATATATCCACAGATACTTGATCTTATTCGTGACTTGAATTTTCAATAGATCTGCCAATTCTTCCTTTTGTCTTAATAACATATTTCTTGTCAAAGTTTTTGTCTTGTCTTTATTTATTTTCAAGCCAGCCACCTTGCCATATGTTTCTATTTTTTCCAACAATTTTGGTGCTGTTTCTAAAGGGTCTTCTGAAATAAAAACCAAGTCATCCGCAAAAGCTTAAATTCTTCCTTTTAAATTTTCATTCCTTTTATACTCTTTTCATCTCTAATAATTCTGTTTAGTACTTCCAAAGTTAACACAAATAGCAAAGGTGATAGTGGGCATCCTTGTCTTGTTCCTTTTCTTATATTAATAGAGTGTGTCAGTTCTCCCTCTATCATTACCTTTGCTGTTTGCTTGTAATATATAGCTTCTATTGCTTGAATAAATTTTCTGTTGGAACCCATCTGTTCCAACAATAATAACATGAATTGCCAATTCACATTGTCAAATGCCTTTTGTGCATCTTAAAATATCAAAGCCATTTGTTTTTCAGGATGTGCCTCATAGTATTCCAAAGTATCCAAAATTACTCTCATATTATCTTTAATTTGTCTCTTTGGTAGAAATCCATTTTGGTCAGGATGTATAAAGTTATTTAAATATTTTTTAAGTCTTTCTACTAGGATTGAAGCAAAAATTTTATAATCTGCATTTAGTAGAGAAATAGGTCTATAATTCTTAATTTGCAATGGATCAGCCTCCTCTTTTGGAATAAGTATAATATAGGCCTCCAACCATGATTTAGGTATCTTCTTCTTTAACATAACTTCATTCATAACTTCTAACAATAAAATATTCAACGATTCTTGTAAAGTTTTATAAAATTCTGCCGGTAGTCCATCTGGGCCTGGTGCCTTTCTATTGATTTGCTTCTTAAGTGCTTCAGTTAGCTCCATCATCGTTATATTGCTTTTTAACATTGTTTCAGTCTCTTTAGGTATCTGGGGTAAATTAGCATTCTGTAAGTACTGCTTAACTCTTTCCTCATCAATATTCTCTTGCTTATATAATTTCCTATAAAAATCTCGAATGATTTCCTTCTTCTCTTTACTGCCATAGCAAATTTGACCTTGATCATCTATTAACTGCAATATTTTCCTTGCTTCTTTCTCCTTTCTCAGTTTATATGCTAACCATCTACCTGGTTTGTTTGCATATTCAAAGTAGTTCTGTTTAGCACCTCTAATTTTCTGTGCTAGTTCTTCTTTTTCTATTTGTCCCATTTTGTGTTTAATTATGTCCATTTTTAACTTAATATCTTTTTTCTGTGGTGTTTTCTGTAGCTCTTTTTCAAGTCTTTTATGCTCATCGACTAAGGCATTGTAGGCTAGCCTTTTCCTAGTATTCCTTTTCCTTGTATAATCTATTATCAAGCCTCTAGCATATGCCTTCATTTTATCCCATACATTCTGGATTGATGTCTCTTCTTTCTTACTTTCTCTGAAGAAAAAGGCCAATTCTTTCTCCATCCACTGTATGAAGTCTTTTTACTCTTTACTTTATTATTTAATGTCCATCTCTATCTTCTTTTTTGTCCTTTCCATTTGATTGTCATTGGGTTGTGGTCTGCCCAAGTGTTTCTTTCAATATTTATTTCTTGGATGTTAGATATTAATTCTGTTGACATCCATATCATGTCTATTCTGGACCATGATAGATGTCTATTTGAATAGAAGGTATATTGTTTCATTTTGGCATTTCTTTCTCTCCATGTATCTTTTAAGTTCATTTCATCAACCATTAAAAAAAAAAAAAAATTGGGAGAGTCCTTCTGTTTTGCTTTGTTGTTGTTGCTGTACAGTCCAGTTTATTGTCTACAATTCCATTAAAATCTCCCATCATAACTACATTGGCACAGTCCAGTTCAATTATTTTCATATGTAATTTTTTATAAAATTCTTCTTGCTTATCATTTGGAACATAAGTTGCAATTAGGAGTGTTTTCATATTATTGTCCATGATTTCCACCATTAATATTCTTCCATCTTCATCAGTATAGATCAATTTTGCTGGGGTGGTCTCTTTAATATATAAAACCACTCCTCTTTTCTTACATTGAGTCAAAGAAGTAAATATTTTCCCTAATTTTGGCTGTACCAACAATTGTTCATATTGTTTCTTGATATGTACTTCTTGTAAACAAATTATATCAAATTTTAATTTCTCTAATTTATGAAAAGTTTTCCTTCTTTTAGTGCTTGAATTAAGTCCATTTATATTAATTGTAATCAATTTTTCTCTTCCTTGGTTTTATGTTATAATTGGGTTTAGCAGCCCTTGTGGATCTTAGTTCACGTTGTTCTTTGCTTCCACCTTTCCACCTACTGCGCCTTCTTCTTTTTCAGCCGTCATTTGACAGTCATCTTGAAATTCAATTAATGAGATTTCTTTTTCTACCTCCTCCTCTTTCCTTCCAAAAAATTCTGCATAAAATAATTCCGCTTTCTCAATTGAGTAAGTTCTATGTCTCTATTCTTGCCATGTGAATAATAACCCTTCTGGAATCAGCCATCTATAATTCATCTCTTTTTAAAGTAGCATTTTAGTCAAAATCGGTATTCTTTTCTCATTTCTCTCAGTCTTCTCGGTATTTGTTTTAAGACCACAGTTTCCTTGTCTTTATATTTCAATGCTTTCTCTTTTGCCACTTGCAATATTTGTGTTTTAATAGCTTTTTTTGTAAATCTGATGTGGACTTTTCTTGGTAAGTTATTTCTCATTGCATATCTTGTGAAAACTCGATAAACCTCATCTATTCCATCCATCATCTTCCCTTGAGTAATTTCCAAAACTTCATCCAGCCTTTCTATAATTATCTCAGCTAAATTTTGTCCTTTTTCTTCCTCTACATTTTGGAATCTGAGATAGAATTCTGATCTATCCATCTTCCATCTCAACATACCACTTTTATCTTGTTCAATCACCATTAATCCATTGTCAATATCGCCAATCTTCTTATCTCTTTGTTTATCTTCTTCAATTTTTTGGAATCTCTCATCATACTTCGCCATATTTGTTGGATGGTCTCCACTTTTTCATTGGTCTTCCCTGTTCTTTGTTCAATGTTCTCTGTTCTTTGTTCAATGTTCTCTGTTCTTTGTTCAATGTTCTCTATTCCCTTTTCAATTTTCTGTGATCTTGCTTTAATATCTTGAATTCCTTGCATAATCATCTGCAGAGTCACTTTTTCATGTTCCTTTTCTTGCTTTAACATTGTCTGTATTGAACATTGTCCTCCAGATGGTTGAAGAACCAGGAGCTGCAAATTTCCTACTCATTTTAAACAATTCAAAATCTTCAGGTTCTTCTAAGCTTTAGTCCAATTGTGAAGTAGCCAATTATGATTCAAGGTAAAAATAAAAATGGCAAAGAGAAAAAAGCCCAATAATAATAAAAATAAAAAGGAGGCAAACAAGGTTTATTCAGGTTCTTGTATACCTTAATCCAATCAGTAAAGAGAGGGACTTGGGAAAAAAAAAAAAAAGGAAAAATTCTTCAGGTTCTTCAACACCTTAACCCAATTGAAGGGTCTCAAATAGAAAAATACATAAAAATGAACCAAAAAAGTAAATTAAAAAAAAAAAAATACCAGAAAAAAAAAAAAAAAAAAAAAAAAAAAAGATTAAAGGTTTCCCCTTAAAAAAAAAAAGCAAACATGGAAGTTGAACTTCAAAAAAAAAAAAAAAAAAAGACAAAGAGGAACCCCAAGAAGGCCAGTGGAAAAAAGAAAAGAAAAAAGAAATTCAATAAGGGTAGTAAGGAGGAATAGCACAGCTTAGAAAAAATAAAAAGGACACACTGGACTTTCTTTAATTATCAAAGGCTCTCGTTATAACTCTTCTCCAAAGACTCATCGCCTTTCTTTTCATAAGCTTCAACACCAGTCTTCAACTGTTGATAGAAATCCAGAAGACCACCTGCAATAACACTCTCCCGTGCTCTTCCCTCTATCTTATCAAATAGCAGTGTCCTTGAAAAAAAATTTCAATCTTTCTTTCTTTCTCAGCTTTTTCAGCTTTGTCTGATTACAGAAAATAAAGTATTTTCAAGCCTCCAGTTGGCAGTGTTACAAAGTTTCTTTTACTTTCACTTCCCCCTCCTTTCCCAATAAGATATAATAAAAATTAACAACAAAAAAAAGAAAATTATTTAAAAAAAAAAGAAATAACTCAATAACTAAAGGGACCCTCTAGCCAAGAATATTACAAAATTAAAAGGGATAAGAAAAAATAGATATAAAAAAAGACCAGTCCAGTTTCAAAAAACAAGGTCATTTATAGAAAATCCAGCAATACAAAAAAAAAAAAAATCCAAAACCTTACTTTGATGTTTCCATTTAAAATCGTCACTTGATCATTTCTGTCAAAATCTTTTACAGATTCCTTCTTTCCTTCAGGATGTCCTTTCAAATCTTAGAATAAAGAAAGTTCTCACCTAACTGGCACACTTTCTCTTTCTGCTTCTTCCATTTCGGAGCTGTCCCAACTTCAGCAGGTTTAATGGCTGCCTCTTTACCACTGGCAAGAAGAGCTTCTCCTGGATCAGCCAGGAACTTTGTGGTATCCCTGGGATCAGCAGGATGCATTCTTCACTTTCGCCATCTCTTCAGGATGGTTTAGGTCTGATAGAACCGTCCAGGGGCAAAGATATCAACTGCAATCTCAGACCTCCGAGATCGCATGCTATGTCTTCACACTAGCTCCGCCCTCCAAGCTATGCCTCTTTAAATGAACACAAATGGGATTTTCAGCCAAGCATCTTGTGTAGTAGCGTTTCGTATTATGTTATATGTTGTTTCCTTTAAACGAGTCACTTGACCAACATTTTTAGATGTGTTATCAACAATTAGGGATTGAATAATAATATCTCATGTTGATTGACATTGGGGCATCCAGGACAAGGCATCCACCATGAAATTTTGTCCTTTCGGTACATACTTTAATTTGAAAATAAATCGATTAAAATAAAGAGCCACCTGACCTGCTTAGGAGACAATCGTCTTAGTTTTTGTAATGCTTCCAAATTTTGGTGATCCATCCACACTTCAAAACCCAGAGCTGTATTTATGCATGTTATACTTTGGATAACAACATAATTACTGTAACCACCTTCCGTCTGGCTTCACTGCCTAACATCCGGCATCCTTAAATTAAAGAAACATGGTAACTGCACCTTTCCCTTGCTGGATGAGTCCATGTACCCTTATTTATTTCTTATAATTATTACAACATCACCCCCTTGACATCCAGCCATGAATCATTATTATTACACCTCTCCTTGTCAGGAAGCCGATGTTAGTTATTTGACGAATATTCATTATAGCGTCCATGTGGTAACACTAGGCAAGTGAAAGAATATGCTCGTATCACATCCTGGCTGTCTCGGCTCCAGTCCGTTCTTTATTGAAGTCATGACAGTATTTAAAATATTTTTAAAATGATTTTATTAAAATTGGTGTTTCAAGCAACTCATGCTACAGACTAGTTTTGTTCATGACAGTTCCCAACTTTGGTTCAGTTCTATCCAGACATTGATTACTGTGGTGAACGGCGGGCATATTTCTTATCATTGTTCGTATAGCTATTTGGTTTAATTTTTGCAATAATACATATTTATTATTGAAAAATAATTTGACTATGTTTAAAAAAATGGTAATGTAAGGAAGCAGCCTATGATTCAAAGCCCTATTAAAAAACCGAGCTTGGCTGGAAGAGTGGAGATGAGTCCCATAAAGTCCTACAATATAGAGTACTGAAATAGTCTGGTATATCATTCCCTCAAAAGACTTTTTTGCTGTTGGTAGCTATGAATCATCTTTTCTGCAGAACCTCTTTTAATAACTTCTTTATAGGTCCACTGATGCCTGCAAGGCATGTAGACCTTGCAGATCTTACAGATACCTACAATATAATAGCTTAATTTCTGCTGTTGTTTTCTGTCATCACATTGCAACATGTTTAATCTCTCTTTTCTTTCAGTCATTGCACCTTGCATAGAGATTTCTACGCTGTTAAGATCCAGCCTTTGGAAACTGATATGATGTCTATTGCATTTTGTGATTTTCTAAGTCTGATCTAGGAGTTAGGTACCAAATAAAACCAACACATGAACTTCAATTATTTTGAGTGTTTGGCTGTTTGCTACAGAACCTAAGCAGTAACTCCTTGTTCTACTGCCTCTTTACAGCTACCAAGAGGACAATATGACAACTTCTGGTACACCTAAAATGTGATGTAAGTAATTTAGAGCAAGCATAGAGGAGGAGGAGAAAAATTTAGAGGAGGCAAAAGAATGGGGAAGAGTGAGGTCAAAGACATACAAATAAATGAACTAAATGGAGCTGGAAATTAACCATCAGAACTGACAAGAATATTCTAAGCAATCAACTGATAGAGACAGAGATAATAGAAACAGCTTGTTATTTAGCAGCCTAATATTTTTACTGAAAAAAATTGATATGACTAGCAGCTGGAAGAGAAGTAGACTCACAATAATTAAGTTGTGGGTTTATCTACTGAGCTCTGATCTTTGAAGAAAATAATAGCTGAAAGAAAGGCCTCCTCTGTAGAAGCACGGGAAAAAGAGACTCGAGACCAGCGTAACTTCAGCTCTTTATTAAAGGTATAGATCCGTGCTGGCCCTGCGAGCCGCGGCAGCCCTTCTTATAGAGCTTGCTGGCAGCTCGCATCCAATGACAGCTTTCTGAATCTCTCACGATCAGCGTGGCCAATCGCAGTTGATTCTTTACTAACCAATCACTGTCGTTCTTTCGTCCAATCACAATGCGGTCCATATTAACCAATCAGATGAGGGTATTCCAAGAATGCTAATATGGAACATCCTCTGTTATATAAATATTACTAAAGAACATTATTAATAACAAACAGTAAATTTAACAACACAGAGTTGTACTAAATGTTAATGTTTTTTAAAAAAAATTGGATTGTTCAATATCCTTCTCCAAATGACCTGCAATCCTGGATCAATCACTCTACTCTGAGCAATGACATTGGAATATAACTGTTCCTTAACTTTGGGCATAAAAATTTTGAGCTTAACACTGCCTCCATGCATATGAATAGATGCTTAGGAGAAACAATCTGCTGATCATCTCTGGGTTTTGTACTATGTATTTCCCTTAATGGGGTAAGTTGCTAGTTTTATCAGCAATTCATCCAACTTTAAGAATAGATACAGAAGATTCCAAATTGCTTCCATGTGACTGAGAAAGTGGAGAAATATATAGATCTATTTTTTACATGGAACCACCAATACTATTATTTAATCTTGGAATTTAATATTTTGGTCCTAACGAAGAAAATGTTTCTGTTTCAGAAATTCCTATAATCACAGAAATCTATTGATCATGCAGATGTGGAACTTGTGCTTCAACAATCAATGTTGCTTTAACTTTTCAAGATAATGCTATATGTAAGCCATCAAAGTAGAACATTGTGAATACATATTTGTTAAGCCTGACCAATTATTGGGGAAAATAATAGTTTTAGGAAAGTTTGTTCAGTTCACTTCCACCCTTTTCTGTTGTATATTTTAAATGGGAAACATTAAAGATAGAGTTTTATCCTTGTTCATCAATTCATAAAAGATACACTGCCAAAGCCCACATGATTGGGACTCCAAGCAAAGATAACAAATGGAAACTACTAGTTCTGCTCCTTTATAAGTATCTGTACAAAGCTAGTTCTTAAACATTGAAATGTTTACGAACATAGAAAAAGAAACTCTGTTCCAAAATCTTATAGTTTGTGTATACACAGAGTGACCTGTTAAGTCGTCAGCCATAAATAGTATCAGCTTCTTGACAACTTCCATTTGCAATCTTTGTAACCAGCAAAAGAAGAAAATTTATGAGCTGTTGACTGACAACCATATATGGCTAGTGAGCTGCATTATGCTACTTGGCTTAAACGTTCTGCTGGTTGTGGTGATATATGTCTCTCCCCCCCCCCTCTTTCTCTCTCTCTGTTCCCCCTCTCTCTTATATCTTTGCCTCTGTCTCTGTCTCTCTTTTTCTCTTCCTCTCTCTCTTCTCTGTATCCTGCATGGTGACCAAAAAAGTCTGTTCTACATTGCCTCGAATACACTTTTCCTGAGGAATATCTATTGTTTGTGCTTGTTAATTTTTAAGAAAAACATTTAATTTTCCAGACTTAATCAAAAAAATTCAAATTCAAGTTATGAGTCATGTTTTTCAGATAGTTTGATCTGGATTATTTATGAAATGTTGAAATTGTAGTTTAAACTCTGTTGACATGTGTTTCTGTTGGTTATATGCATGGCGCCCCAGGTAGCAGTTGTCTCAGTCCCATCTGCCTTTTGCATTTAATTTATCCAGAGTAAGACTCCTTTGTGAACCATTACTTATACCTTTATTCTGAGCCCATTTATATTTCCATAGATTCTAAATCTTAATAGTTGCCTGACTCTGAGAAGCTGCTGTGGGAAAAACAAATTTGGATTTGGGCTGTAAGAAACTGTCTTCTTTCACGAGGCAACTATGATGCACACTTTACACTGCATCACAATATTAATTTCCTCTTTGTGGCTTCATTGAACTGGTTGTTTGTGATATTTTAACTCAGTCTTTGGGTTATCTCTATCTTAATATGTTATTTCTGACCAACAGCAGGAATTGTAGTGTACATAGACCAATTTTTGATTGAGGTATGTAATTGTTTTCTGAATTGCCCACCTCTGCAAACTTCAAAGGGTATAGCCTTCCTTAATTCAGATTAACATTTCCTCAGTTAGAATAAATTATGTTCCCAAAGGACCACATGCCCAGACTTCATTGATATGTTCCTTTATTTACACTCTTTATTACAAAACAGAAAAGAGAGAGGATAAAATAAATACATTTCTAATGTGCAGTTTCTGTATATAATAAAATAGAACTAAATGAAATGCGGTGAAGATCAACTTTAGAATTATTTTCATTGTCTTTTAGTAATCATGCTTGTCCAAAATTTAAAGACTATTTCATTGCTTTTTTTCCTTGTTTTTGGCAAGAAATCAACTTGTGCTTCCATATAGCAAAAAGATTTGCCTTTGATTTTGTGCTGGACTATTTTTTAACATTAGATATGTGGGGGGGGGGGGGGGAAGGAATTGTTCCCTTACAAAACAGGTATCTGTTTTGTAAGCATGTTATGAGATGGTCCTAATATGGGTCATTACCTTCACTCCTGTAAACTTCAACTTGCTTCTCTAAGGTTAATCATATCATTTGCATCAGACTGAAATCAATGACATTTCCCAATTCTGGCGGTTGAAATTGTAGCTTTCTGCATGCAAAGCACATACTCCGCTCCTTAGTTAGGTCTTAAAGTTCATCTTTAATTACTAATTTAAATGTATGTTAGGATGTCAGGAACAAACAAAGGCCCTCCTACATCAAGCACTGCTGAGGAATGGATAATGAAAGTGTGTCAACCATGTCCTTTGACAGAGAACCAAGCTAGACCAAGTATGTATCTCAGTGGCAATTTGTAGGCTTTCAACTGAAATCAATGGAGAAAGGAGTGGCCAATTTTAATCTTGGCTTTCTGAGATTGTTTAAAAAATAGGTTTGAGTTTAATAATCCCTTCATAAAGTTTTTGGTTTCCTAATGAGAATCAGGACTTGAAAAAGCTCATGAGACTAAGGAACAAAATACATAGAGGTAGGTGTGGAGAGAGCAAAGATCACTAAAATATAGACTGTGAAAGCAAGTAATGTAGGAGGGAAGAAAATTCCCAAGATAGGAAGTAGCTAAGATACAGAGCTTCTAAGACATCACTCATTTTTCACAGGAAAGGAAAGATGTCTCTTTAAAAGGATTTTGCTCCATGAACTCACTCTTGTGTTTTTATGATGCTCATCTTCTCACACTGAGAGCTTTGCTTCCTTTGATACCTGATGGTTGATGACTTTCAAATAAGTTCTCCTGTGAAAGAAGAAAACTGGAGAAGGTTCATGATGTCAGTTAATAGCCTGTAGGAAGGCTCATTAAGAGATAAGCTGCTTCACTGGGTCCTTTGAAAAGTGAATTGTTTGCACATAAAGGGTGCCAATGATTATTCCATCACAGCCATAGCAACACAAATCAAGCTCTCTGATGCTGGATAAGCATTTCAAACAGAAGCCAATTTAAACAAGGAGTCTGGATTAGGAAACTGCTAGTACAAGAAAAAAAATAAATTAAAAAATCATAAAGTTCATGGCCATATTTTTATGATTGCATTTGTCTATGAGCAAGTTCTCTCTTTGTTGGCTTAGTAAGATACTGAATCCCCCAAAAATGATAGATTCTAGAGCACGGGTGTCAAACTCGATAACATTACATGAAGTATTGTGATGTATTATGACATTTTTTGCCTTTACGAAGCCGGGGTGGGTGTGGCCTATGAGTGATACATCCAGCTCATGGCCTACAAGTTTGACACCTCTGTTCTCGAGGATGAAGCACCCACAACATTTATCTTTCATAAAAGAGTCATAGGGATCCCAATTGTGAATCAGCACACAGTGATCATTTTCAGATTCTCAGATACACAGAGTGCACATGCAGCTGATTTAATACAGATCATAGTAGAAGGAAACCAGAAAATTCCTCAAAACAATAGGTTTAACCTAGTTAGAAGAGTGACTGTTGAACTGGCATCAGGGAAAAACAGGTTATAAATTATAACCCACCCTTAGCTATGGAAGCTGTCTAGAACACTGAACCAATTAATTTGTGTCAGCTCAGCCCTCATCAAAGGTCTGTTTCTGGGGGGGAGGGGAATAAGATGACAGGATCTTATGTATGCTGCCTTGAGCTCTTGAATAAGTCAGGATGTAAATCGAACAAACAGACAAACAAATAATATATAGATGAACATAGTGGAATAAATGGATATTTGGATAATAGATAGATAGATAGATAGATAGATAGATAGATAGATAGATAGATAGATAGATAGATAGATAGATAGATAGATGATAGATGATAGACAGACAGACAGACAGACAGACAGACAGACAGACAGACAGACAGATAGATAGAAAGAAAGATATAGATGGATGGATGGATGTTCAGATAGAGATAGATTATATAGAGATAAAGATGATAGAGATGGAGAGGTAGACAGGTAGGGAAAGATTTCACTGTCAGTTCTGTCTAATTCTAGGGCACAATACTCATCTTTATGGCCGAGGAAGTCAGCGCTGTACAAAGACAATTTCTGTAGTCATGTGGCCAGCATGACTATATGCCAAAAGTTCATGGAACACTATCAATTTTCCATCAATGTGGTAGCTATTAATTAATTTCATTTGCATGCTTTCAAACTGATATATGGGTAGAAGTGGGAAAGTAATGGGAGCTCACCCCATTGCGAGGAGCTTGGGTCTTGAACTCCAGCTGACAAGCTCAGCATCTTTAACTGCTGAGCCATTTCTGTGTATGTGTATGTATATGTACACTATATGTATTCATTCATGCCGGTAATGAAATAGCTGCAGGAAGAGAAGCCAGCTCACAGAGCATCAAGAACTCAGCAATTCAACCTAAGCTTATATGGTTTCTCTTCCTGCAGCTTTTTCACTACCAACATGAAAGGTATGAGCCATACAACATGCAGTGATTCCTATGATTATCTCCAGCCTTAATGCTCACTAAATGCCTTTTATGAGTTTGAGTCCACTAGATAACTTACAAAAGAAATCTTTTTAAAAGAGTAAGTAAACAGGCACCTTGTCAATGAATTAATTTCTTCCTGGATCAATTTGTGTGTTTGTTTGTTATACTTTTTAATGAATGCTTTGGGTTTCTCAGGGTGAGTTGGTTAACTAGCAGTTTTAAGGGATGGTGAGAAATGCCACTTAAGTTCAAAGGGAATGGAGCTCCTATTAATAGCCAATGCTGGAGGGTAAAGTGGTGTCATTGGCCTCGTCAAGCAAAGGCCAAGGTTTCCAAGAAGAGCTGGCATTAATTTTTAAAACCCTGAACAGTTTGAGACTAAGTTTCCCATGGAATCCTATTCTCCAGTTATAGACCTGTCCTGACCTCGAGATCATCTTTTAATGGATTGCTCTGGATGCTTCCAAGAAATAAAAATAGTTCAAGCTCCTAGCATGCTTTTGTGGGCTAGTAGCCTGGTTATGAAATGCTCTTTCCAAAGAGATGAATCTGATGTCTATATTATTAGTCTTTTTTATCATTTGAAAAAGATATTTTTTGTCAAGTCTGTTAAGCCTGGGTTCCCCAACCAGGGTTAGGTAGACAAGCTAAACAGAATGTGCAGCGTTAGTCAGATAGGCACACAGATAAATGAGTGAGCTAAGCTTGTATGTTTATTAACATACAGTAAAAATAACAGATACGCTTGTGCTATCAAGAATATAGTTTATTCCAGTATAAGTTAATGGCATAGTCAAATAACAGTCCAATATTCATTTACCATGTAGTCAGTCCATTCAGGGGTATTCAGTTAGCAAAGTCCATGTAGAATATCCTATGTCAATTCACATAAAAATCAGTCCTTTGTTGTCTCTCCCGTTCGAGCAATGCAGTCTTGATTCCAAGCAGTAATCAGGGATCATCAAAGCCAGAGAGAGAGTGAGCAAGCCGTAGTCTTGCTACTTTTATATTGTTTTCTTAACCACTCCTTTAATTGCTATTTCACAGTTAAAGCTGTATACACTCTAACATACACTAACTATGATTCATAGTTATTATTTCACCTAAACCAGTTAGGGTAAACAATGTTATCCCTAACAAAGTCAATGCACAAAACATTTTCCTTTCCTTTCCCTCTCCTCTCCTTTTCCTCTCCCTTCCCCAGACTTCCCCTTCCTTCCCTCCTCTCCTCTCAACAGGTTTTGTTCAAATTTTATCCAATGCAAATTCCCTCCCCTACAAATTCCCTCCCCTTAGTATTACCAGTTTGTTTCTTCTTTTAAATAGTTTTAATTTTTCCATAAAAAAATCCAATAGCATTATTTATTGTAAGTATATTAATAGATCATATTCATCTTAAAATAATTGTATAACCCTTCAATTATTTTAAAGCAAAAATCTTTTAAATATAGCTAATTCCCTGGTTCAGTGAAGGAATAAGGTATGAATCGTTCTTTATCTCTAACCTTACCTTCAAACTCTAAAATCACTGTTGCAAGGACTAATGAAGAGACTAATGAAGGATAAAATGTCAATATTAATAAAAAAAAGCAGTAACTTACATTTGCAGTATTTGCCATTGATTGGCTTTCTTTCTTTCCTTGGAGTGAAATAAAACTCCATGTGGCTGACATTGGTTAATTTGGAATATAAGAAGCCATTCAATTTGTATAGTTTGAAATTCAAGGAAAACAGAAGATCTGTGCAGACTTGTCATAATTAAATTGGCATTTGATCTTATGGAGAAATCAGTGGGTAAGATAGCCACAATTATAATACTACAAGATAATGGACTGAGGATTGGTTGTATCTTTGTTGCATATTTATAATGCTAATAAATCTAAGTGGAAACTTACGTTTGGAATCCAAAATACACAATACTTTACCTTTGTCTACATATTCTTACATTAATGTTTACTACATTAGACTTCCAGCACACCAAATACTGAACATTACAGTAAGAATATGTAGATTAAAAGGGGAAAGGTAATGTATTTAGATTTCAGATTTTTTTTCTCTCTCAAAAATGTGGACATATATTATGCAATTGTAGATTACAGGTAAGTCCTCAATTTATGACCATAATTGAGTCCAACATTTCTATTATTAAGTGAAAGATTTGTGAAGTGAGTTTTGCCCCATTTTATGACCTTTCTTGCCAAAGTTGTAAAATGAATCACTCCATTTGTTAAGTTAGTAACCCGGTTGTTAAGTGAATCTGGCTTCCCCATTGACTTTGCTTGTCAGAAGATCTCAAAAGGTGATCGTGTTGAAGCAGCTTGGAAGGTCAAAAACAAAATATACATTTACCAGAAATTCTCTGACCCCTTACCTTGCTTCTTATAGAGATATTGTGCAAAATCACAAAATTGCTGAACTAAGGAACTGGAAGTAAGCATGTTTCAGTGAATAAGGATGGGTCGAGAAAATAACAGAAATGTACTTCTCCTTTTTGGTATAGTTTAACATAAGAAATGCCCCGGGCTAGGCTGAGGTTATGAAATGTATAAAAGTGACGCCTCAGGAAGAGCCAGGGGTTCAGAATTTGCCATGATAATGCTCTGAACCTTTGTGCACAAATAAAACCTGTACTGTCCAAACTTTCGTGGTCTTGTGTCCTGATTTGGAAACAAGATTTGCTGCAACAGTGTGACCTTGGGACACTGCATCCATCATAAATATGAACCTGTTGCCAAGCATCCAAAGTTTGGTCACATGACCACAGGGATGTCACAATGGTCATAAGTGTGAAAAATGGCCATAAGTCACTTTTTTTCGATCCTGGTATCACTTCGAATGGTCACTGAAGGAACTGTTGCAAGTTGAGGACAACCTGTATTTGCCATTTATAGAAGTGTGGCATGATGTCCGTTTGTTCCATATGTAAGAAAACATCAGAGAATTATAGAAGATGAAATTTAAGCCTTTTATTTTTTAGAAACTGTCACTTATATTTGCATATTTTCCTCTGTTGGCAGAAAAAGGACACACAGGAAGCATACCTGATTCTGATCTCATGAAAATCTCATTCTAGAAAAATGGTAAAGTATCCTCTCACTGTGAAATTGTCAACACTTCAGCAAGAATAAAAGCATTTCTTGCATGACTATTTTGAAATGAAAGCCTTCCCTACATTTGAATGAAATGACTTTGAAAGGTACTCTTTGAAATCATTTGTGTACACTAAAAGAAAACAACAATAATGTAAGTTCGATTAACATACCGCTGGACACAAAGTTGAAGAGGCATCAGGCTTCAATGGCTTAAGCCCATGTCACACTGCACCAACAGATGGAAAGAGGATGTAAAACGGAGAGAAACACTTGCCATCCGTTGGTTAACGCGATTCATCCATTCTGTACTCACTGCCTCCATTTTTCATCCTCTCTATCTGTCCAGCATCCGTCAACTGAGGTTCCATCCGCTCAAAAAGTTTTGAGCGGAAAATGTATCCAACGCGTCCTTTCTGCATCCGCAACGCATACGGGGAACATCCGTTCTACATCCATCGTCATCTGTTACGCATCCGCTATATCCGCTAGGCATCCGCTGCACATCCATACAATTCAAATCCGCTCCAGAGGAAAACGGACACAGGGAGAAAGCGAAATGGACGCGGAACAGACGCGCAGCGTTAGTAGCAGGGACGGAAAAAGGATGAAACCAGATGCAGCTCGCAAAGAAAGCATTTAAAACGGAAAAAATATTTGCAGAGGGGACCTATCTCATATATTAAGGATGTCTAGAGGATGCCTAGAGGATGCAAATATAGTGGAAAACCTATATGGCCTATAAAAAGGGGGAGAAACTCACCTGGATCTCACTTTCAGTCCAGCAGCCCTGCTGTGCAGAACTCTGCAGCCTTCATCTGGCTCTTGCTCTTCCACAGCATCCATTGATGTCCACCATGGTTCATAACACAGTCCTTTTGGTAGCCACCATCGTTCTGCAACAGTGCGAAGCCATCTACAGGCTCTTTCAACTGTTCTATGGGAAGAAAAGGAGGTGGCCAAGAAGTGTCTGGGTCTGAAGATGGATCGGGAGAAGAGCAGAGTATGGACTGTACAACAAGCTGATGGTGGAGCTGAGAAAGGAAGACCCTCTTGCATTCCAGAATTTCATGAGGATGCCTCCAGCCATGTTTGATGAAGTTGTGGAGCGGCTGAGACCCAGGTTGACCAAGCAGAGCACCAATGTCCGGCCCAGCCTGGACCCTGGGCTCAAGGTGGCACTGACTCTGTGCCACCTGGCCTCAGGGACCACCTACAGGAGCATGCAGTATGGCTGAGGGTGCCACACAACACCATCAGCATTGTGGTCAGAGAAGTGGTGCAGGCCATCATCAAAGAATACCTGGAGGAGCTCCTCCAGTGCCCCTCCACTGAAGAAGGCTGGAAGAAAGTTGCAGAGCAGTGGAATCAGAAGTGGAACTTCCCCCACACCATTGGAGCCATAGATGGGAAGCACGTGGCCAGCAAAGCTGCAGCCAAGTCGGGGTCCACTTATTTCAACTACAAGGGCTTCTTCAGCATGGTCTTTGCCATGGTCGATGCTGACTATAAGTTCATGTACATCGATGCTTCAGGCAACGGCTCATCTTCAGATGCCCAGGTATACAACGGCAGTCACCTCAAGGAGGGGCTGGAATGCAACCTCATCATGGGCTTCCCAGATCCAGACCCCCTGCCCAACGACACGCAAGATGTGCCCTACTTCATCATGGGGGATGACGCCTTCTCCCTCAGAACCTACCTCATGAAGCCCTACACTTCCAGACTCCTCATCCGTGAAGAGAGGATCTTCATCTACAGGCTGTCCAGGGCAAGGCAGGTGGTGGAGAACGCCTTTGGTATCCTGGCCAACAGGTTCCAGGTACTTCTCACCACCATGCAGCATCACCCAGAGACCATGAGGAGGATTGTGGAAGCTTGCTGCATCCTGCACAATCTCATGCACACCCGCTACCCAGTCTTGCAGAACAGGCTCGTGGACCTCCAACAAGGCAATGGGGACATGGAGCCTGGGGAATGGAGGCAAGGGCGAAATCCGATAGACACTAAGGATATGCAAGGCCCCAACAGAGCTTCATGTGAAAGGAAGAAGCAGTGCAACCTCCTGAGACACTGGTGCAACTCCCCAGCTGGAGCAGTGGAGTGGCAAGACAGGATGATAGATGATTAATGGATGCTTCCTTCAGCCTGTCTCATCACACTGATGAGATTGGGCCATGTATGTTGATCTGGCCTACAATGAACAGGGCATTTAATAAAGAGTTGTGTTTATGTTGACATGTGTGGATGATTGATTATATTGTTATTGATAATAAAGGGCCATAGGTGTGGCACCTGGGAGGGTGGACCATACAGTCCTACTATGCTTGCACTGGAGGTTTATCTATCCCACAGCTATTACCCATACCAAAGGTATCCCTGCCCATCCCACTGCTATCCTTGCCCATCCCACAAGCATGCAAAGGTTTAAACCATTTCTAAAAGTTTCCACCAAGACTTTATTGACAAAAATAAATGAAGTGTGTGAAGCAAAGATAATCTTTATTAATAACAAGCTGTAAAAGAAAAATGACCCAAGTCAAATGTCCAAAGCAAAAATAAAGTCAATAGTCTCAGTCTTTGGCACTCTTCTCAGTCAGTCTGAGGCATTCCCATCATCTCAGGGGTGAAGGGTCCAGGTGCTGTGGAGGTGGTTGCTGTTGGAGTGCTGATTTGAGGCGCCACTGGGGTGCCTGGCCCCAAGAGGACAAAAGGGGATGGTGTGTTGAGGAAGCTCTCAGACAGCTGGCTCAGCCCCGTGATGTTGAGAGCCCCTTCCTCCATGACATGCGGTGTCAGCCCCAATACTGATGACAGATGTTCTGAGGCCGGGCTTGGCTGTGTGGTGGAGGAAGAAGCACTGTAGTGGGGCTGTCTGGTCTGCAGCTGGGTGAGGATTGGCGTGGGTGGCATTGGTGGCATTGGTGGCATCTGTGGCGTGGGTGGCATCAGTGGCATCAGTGGCACCTGTGGCTTCCAATGTACCTGTGCCTGGACTTGGAAGGGCTGCCTGTGCTGCTGGACCTCCTGGTAGCCGTAGCCTTGGTAGGGGAGGGATAGCCTTGGAAGGGCAGTGACATCACCTGGGGTGGAGAAGCAGGCCTGGACTGGGTGGGAGCAGGTTCATCTTGGTCTGGAGGGTTGTGAAGAAGATCGGTGATCCTGTCCTTCACCACCTGGTACTGGGGTTCCGACATGTTCATGAGGGTCTGGTTGACGTAGGTGAGGAAGGGCTTGCAGTTGGAGAATGGGGCATTGGTGTGTACCAGCTGAGAGAGGAGATCTACGCTGCTCCTGATGGTGTCCCTGATCTCGAGCAGGACAGTGTGGCTCTGCCCCTCCTGTCTGCCTCTTTGCCTTTCAGTGGAGGTGGAGCTGGGGGTGGATGCAGGTTGGGCTGTGGTGGAAGTGCCCTCTCCTTGCTCCCACTGCATCAGTGGGTCCTCCACGCGCTCCGTCATGGGTAGTACAGCTGTCGGGGGGTTCTCCATCGTGGCACACTCCGCAGATACCTGCCTGGACACAGGAGCTGACTCTTGGCCAGAAGAGGACTGGCTCTCAGCAGGCTGCCTGAGAGAGAGGGTTGTGAGAGGGGCTGCTCCTCGGTGGCAGATCTCACCCTGCAAGAAGCTGCACTTGGCCATCATGTAGGTCTCTCTGTCTGTCAGTTTGACCGCGGCTGGCCAGATTTCTTGAGGTGCAGCTTCCCGTACCAGGTGTGCATGTGCTTCCACCACCTACTCCGAAGTGTATCCCAGGCTCTCCGCCTTCTCTCTCCAAGCAGCCTGCTTCCTCTTGGTGTCTCAATAGAGCCTGTGTCCCTTCTGCCAAAGATATTTATTCTCCCTCAGCCACTCCAGCACCTCCTCCTCATGTTCCTCTTCGATGTTGTATTGCCTCCTCTCCCGTTCACGCGTCTGCCTCTTCCTCCCTTTGGCAGGGCCATATGGGCCCTCATCAGAAGGGCTTCGAGGTTGTAGGGGCTGCTCCTCCACACCACCACCACCACCAGCAGCAGCAGCAGCAACAACAGTAGCAGCAAAAGCAGGACCAGCAGCACCAGCAGCACCAGCAGGACCAGGAGCACCAGCAGCACCAGCAGCACCAGCAGCACCAGGAGCAGGACCAGGAACACCAGGAGAACCAGCAGGACCAGGAGCACGAGCAGGACCAGCAGGACCAGGAGCAGTGCCAGCAGAGTAAGCACCAGCAGAAGCACCAGCACCAGGAGCAGTGCCAGCAGAGTAAACACCAGCAGAAGCACCTCCACCAGAAGCAGCATCAGGATCAGCACCACTACCAGAAGCAGCATCAGCAGAGTAAGCACCAGCAGAAGCACCACCACCAGAAGCAGTATCAGCCGAAGCACCACCTCCAGAAGCAGCATCAGCAGAAGCCCCAGCACCAGAAGAGTGAGCCCGGGCAGCAAAAGCCCCAGCAGAAGCAGAGTCAGGGCCAGGGGGTGGGAGGGTGGCCCTGTCCCTCTTGCCAGGGCTGGCAGCAGATGGCAGAGGCTTCCTTTTCTTCCCCATAGTTGTTGGGTTGCTGGCTGGCTGGCTGGCTGGCTGGCAAACTGTGTCTGGAAGCAGGTCTTTCCTTTGAATGGTGACCTGCTTGCGAGCTGCTTCCCTTTATATCCGTGGGGCTGACACAATGCATCCTCCCTGCATGCGCAGTGAATGCTAGGCATCTGCTAGGCTTCCGCTGTGCATCTGCTCTTTCCGTTCCGCGTCCGCTTTGCTGTGCTCCCCCGGAAGCCTTGCGGATGTGCCATCTGCTTCCATCCGCTTCCATCTGCTATGCTTCCGTTCCGCATCCACTTTCCATCCACCCTACGTTCTCCTCCCATCTGTTCCTTTCCGTGTTGTCCGCTCTGCTTATGCAAATTTGGGGCACTTTTGAGAGCGGATAACAACGGATGGAATATTTTGCTCATCCGCTGTGTCCTTTTTAGAAACGTTTTGCATCCTTCGGCCAGTGTGACAGGGCCTTTATGCAGTAAATTTCAAGGGTGGGCTTCAAAAATTTTAGCAACAGGTTCTCTGCTTGGTTGCTGGGTGGGCGTGGCCATGATGGGTATAGCCTAGTCTGCCTCCTGCACCATGGCAGAGTTTTTGCATGAAGGCTTTCCTTTTTTTTTAAATTAAAAAATTATTTGGGTTTTCACAAAACACAATACAAGTAAAATTTCTTTTTTTGAGAATAACATGGTCCTGGGTTATCACTTCTCTACACAGACACAAATTCAATTTCATATTCATCTTGGGGTTTTATTCCACATCTTATTGATATTTTAACATTTTCTCAATATTTTTCCCTTTCCTTAGTTTTCACAATCTTACTTTTAATGATCTAATTCCTTTCTAAATTCAATTATTTATTTATATATATATATATAAATTTCAATATCTTTCGTATCATTATATTTATACTTTTATCTGTCCTGTTTGAATTTTATATTTTCTTTTGTCATTAAACAAAAATTTTCCCTGCACTTACGATTTGGAGTATGACATCTTGGTATGTTTTAATTTTTATCCATTCAACTCTTATTTAAACTTCAATTTATGCCTTTACAATTATAACATTCAATATTACACATAACTTCCAGTCAAAATTTTGCTTGGTACATTCTTAAAATATGCACTAAGTTCTTAAAAGATAATATATATATATAACAATAATAAATAAAATACTTATTCTATTCCAATTCAGCTCTATCATCAATGTTAATTATAATCTTTGATATTTTTAATATTTCTTTTCAATAGGGTATCATAGTTCTAGGAACACTTATAATATTTCCATAATTTTTTCATGTTTCTTTCATATTCCTCTTCACTTAAATTTTTATAACACATTTATAATAATTAAAATGTTCCCCTCCTTTCCTAATTTCATTCTCTTTATTTCATTTATGGATTAAACATTTCATTACAATGAGTATTTTATCTACCATTTTAATCACACTTGTTTCATATTTTCAAAGTTCATTTCTATTTCTAATACTATCTTATGTACCCTTGCAGAATCCCCGTTATCCCCATTATCTCTGTGTCTTCTAAATAGGCTTATACCCTTAATCGTTGTACACTTTCCCTGTTTCTCTATGTCCTGTTTCTGTCCCTCTTCTGTTTCTGTCCTGTTTCTTTCCCTCTTCCCCCTCTTCTACTCCCTTCCCATTTTGACCCCTTCTCTCCCTAATTCTGATTCTCTCTTCTCTTTCTTCCTAATGTTGTAATTACTTTTCAAACTAATCTTTTGGGGGGTTGTTTTTTGAAATCTTAAATTTTTCACTCTCTTTCCCCCCTTTTCCTTTCTTTTCCCCACAAAGAAATACCTGGTCATTGAAGATGGCTTCTTCTTTGTTCTTTCTTGTTCTACAGGCATTTCTTGTTGTTTCTCATAGTTCATAATCTCTATTTCTAAAAATTGAAATACGAAGCCAAAAGAACGTCTTCCTTCTTATGCATCTTCTTTCTGTTTTTTAAGTTCCATTCTCAATTATTCCAAGAGTGATACCATTTTAAAAACTTTTAAACAACCACCTGATTAATTTTAACCCTTTAGATCCAATAGCCAAAAATCCAAAAATCACCAAGTAATCCAAATAATCCACTGCTTCTTTTTTTCCACTTTCTCTTCCCGGGGTTCTCTTATCTTGTTACAAAGTATCAGTTAAAATGTATCTTTTGAGAATCATGTTAAAGTTTCATTGTTAATTCCTTTCACTTCCAGGTAGTCTCCTCCATTTTTCCAGATCCCAACCTTTTGTTTTTTTTTCCTTCTTTTAAAAGTTTTTGACAATCCATAAATCTTTGTTATCCCTTTGACATTTTATTTTCTGCTTAAATACCTGTTAATGTCAAAGTGGATTTTTGCCGGGTTCTTGCTTAAATCTCTTAGTTGTCAATATAGGGAAGAAAAGAAAAAACAACCCAAATCCTTTCCCTTCCCTCTCTCATTTGCCGCTTCAAAGTCTTCTTTGGGAACAGTGTTGTCTTTATAATTCAAATTCCAGGGTGCCTTATATTGTTGCTTTTTCATTTTGACCTGGCCAGCCAAAATTTTCTCTTCTTATCTTCCTCCTGCACATTCTTTTCCAGTTGAGTTCTTCTTTGAGGTGGCCATTTCTGACCACCTGCAACCACCTGCATTTTGGCCCTTCCCTCAGGCTCAGCCTGTCATCTACAAATAAGGAAGCAATAAGTGAAAAGAAAAAATGAGAACTAATGCACAATATTTGATTTAAGTAACAAGACCAAAAAGCATAGCTGGGATTTAGAATTGCTAAGAATCAAAGTCATTGTATATCTTCAGAATGATATGATATTTTTCAGTGAGGGAGGCCTATCTTCTGACCTCAAACCCCTCTGGTTTCCTATGGGTATAAAAATGTAAGTAGATCCTTTCCAGATGATTTGACAAGATGGATTTCATCTAGGCATAGAAGTCCCTAAGTAGCAATCTACACCAAGACTAACTGGTGTAACCAAGTTACACCATGCATAACTGGGATCTTAGAGAATAATAGTTTTCTATTTTATTCATTGAGTGTCCCTAGATCACCACAAGGAACAGTTGCTATCCACTATGGATAGCACTTCAGAATTCAAGTTTCTGAAATTTCACATCCTGCTGTTCTTGAATGTAATGTCTTACATTTTAGATTAGGAAAGAATTTAAATATTATTTGCTACATAAAAGTTTATATCTCTACCTCTATCTATCATCTATCTATCTCGATCTGTCTATCCATATTTATACACACAAACACACACATATGTATGACATATCTGTGTATGTATGTCTCCAGAAGAATTAGATAAAAATAGCTCACTATTTTAATTCACCAGCATATAAAAAGGAACAGGAAATAATAACAATCAGATTTGCCAGATTCCATTATTATAATCAATTAAATGAAAGGAATTTCAGCCCTCCTGTGGAGGTCTACCTATCTTATCAGTGGGGAAAATAGCAACAACACCATATTAGATTTAACGGAATTGATGTGAAAAAATTTATTTGTCTGGCTAAGGATCAAAATCAATTCAATTTATGAACTGATTATAAAATACAAGAGGACATTGATATATTGACTGATCAGTTGTTTTGTCCAAAACACTCCGGGAGGGTGTGTACATATGGTTTGATGTAATGTTTAAATATCAGTTAGAAAATGTAACTGTTGTTACATTTTGTGAATTGTAATCCTGCCTTATGCGCAAAATCAATAGGATGACCTCAGTCCTAGGAAACAAGCAATAGCAAGCTATCTCGAAAATCTTGTTAAGAAACCTGCAGGAATTATCCCAAGCAATTGTTAGGATAGATGAATGGATGGATTGATTGAATTAAACCCAGAACAAAGTATACCAAGAAACCTGCATCTGGAAGAGTTTTTACAAATTGACTTAACAAATGAAGTATTGTGGGGTAGAAATAAACTTTTAGTAGAAGTCTATCTTATGTATGAAATGCTATTGTTGGAAAGAAAATGGCATAATTGATTTTTTTAACATATTGTGTTTTCTTATGTGTGATTGCTTTATGTTTGTAAACTGCTGAGAGTCTATGGTTAATCTATTGCAGTCTATGGTTAATCTATTGTCATCACGTGACTCATCATGACTTTTCCTCCCTTCACTAAATTGGGGGTGGGCTTGGCCAGTATGTGACACATCTGGCCTGTGGGCCATGAGTCTGACACCCCTGATCTATTGGGATATGCAGTACAAATGGTTTATACAAAAATAAATAGTGTCATTTGTCAACAGGTACCTATATGTTTATATAATGATATTATACTTGCACAAGATACCCACATGCACACACATATATAATTGGGAAGGACAACATGGTCTCTTTGATCTTGGAAGGAAGGTTCCATGCTTAATAGCAAGATTTAGGATTATAACTCATGAAACCATTTAATCCCTTCCTCAAAATATAGCCACCATTATATATAATGCTTCTTCTTCTTGTTCTCCCCCCACCTTTATTTTTTTACAAGCCGTATGTGATAGTACTGTACAGATCTTCAAAGGGGTACTTCTTCCTGGGAGATTTGATCAAAGTGCCCCTTCAAACCAACTGCAAAGAAGTATCCCATGTCTTTTCATTGAATAAAAGGAACTGCTGATTTCTTTCACTTGCTTTGCTCCCTTTAATGAGGCACATGGGGCTGTTAGATCAGCCTTGTCTCCACTCTTTGTTTGTTTGTTTGTTTTCTCTTTGTTGAGACAGTGTCATGCACCCAAGAAAGTATTTGGCTACATTGCAATGGTGTGATAAACTGCATTGAGGTGAAGCACCTCACTGAGACAAATTACAAATGACTACAGATAGTCCCTGTTTATAGTTATGGTCCTACCTTAGGCATAAAAACCACCCAGGTGACCTTTAGCCAGTCACTTTCTTTCAGCCCAACTCATCTCACAGGGTTGTTGCTCTGGAGAAAATAGGAGGAAGTAGCATTAGGTATGTTTGCCACTTTGAATTATTATTTATGAAAAATAGTAAGGTGAGATTAAAAATCTAATTTGATATAATAATATAATACAGTGGTGGGATTCTACTTGTTCAAACTGGTTATATAGAACCAGTTGTTATGATTCTGCATAGTTCAGAGAACCAGCAAATAGTGCCACTGGCTGGCACCACCCATCTCTGCCTGGCCCACCCAGTCACTTCTTACCTGACATGCATGCCATCCATCTTGCCTGTATTGTGCCTTTGCCTAATTTTGGTAAGTTGCTATTTTTCCCAATGATCAGCTGTTTCAACTATTAGCTATGCCACACAATTTAGATTAGCTAGAAAGCAGGAAATCATTGGATTTCTTGCTTTCTAGCTAATCTAAATCACTGTTGTACTGCTTTGCCTTCACCCAGGAAACTTAGTTGAGGCCCAGTCAAGAGTGGTATTAAGTGGGTTGGGGTGGGGGAAGAAGTGACCTGAGAGCAGAGCTGAACCTTCCTTAGGAACAGGACTCAGAGCAGCAGATTGCAGAAAGGTAGATTTGTGAGTGAATATCTGATTCTGCAAGCAACTCAATCTGCCTGCCTATTTTTCCTGATTTGGGGTAAAAGTTGCTCTTTTTTTAATAAAAAAATCAATATTTACAGACATGTGTGTTGTGAGTTAATTTTGGGGTTTCTTGCTAGCAAATTTTATGAATTTGTTTCGAAGCAAATTTTAGGTGACAGACTCAGGCAGCAGACTGCAGAAAGGTAGATCTATGAGTTTATCTTTGATTCTGTAAGCAACTCAATCTAACTGCATGCTTTGCCTGATTTTGGGTAAAATTTGCTCTTTTTTAATAAAAAAATCAATATTTACATCAATATTTACAATATTTGCATACAAGCCACACCTAGCCAGTCACATGACCACCAAGCCATGCCCATTCACCAAGCCACACCTAGCCAGTCACATGACCACCAAGCCACACCGACAAATTAAGCCACACCCACAGAACTAGTTGTTAAGAAATTTGAATCCCATCCCTGATTATAATATAGTATAATACAATACCATACAACACAATTCAATATAACACAAGACAACACAACAACACAATGTAACATAGCATAACATAATATAACATAACATATTTTCTTAGAGTTGGTGGCCCTTAAAAAGTCCATATCCAAATCAGGAGGACATTTGTATTAGCATGAGGAAAAATAATGCAGAACAAGTTTATTTGAAAAATAAGTGAACATGATGTAATAATAAGTTTCTCATGGGTTTTCATCCACTAGGTTTCTAAGCTCAGTCACTAGCTTTCAGACCATTGATAGTGAGCAAGTTTCAATATATTTTTCATGCTGACAACTACTTTTACACTGATTTGTGAGCTCAGCAAAAGAAATATGCATTAAAAATGCATGCACATGTTCATGCACACTATTCCAAATTGTCATCTCACAGTGGAAGTCAAGGATCCTAAGAGACATGAATACAATTTAGCTGGATGCAAATGAAAATGGCAAGTGGGTAGATCACTGTTCCTGGAACTATGGAAACAGTGGATCATTCACTGAGAGCTGTTTGATCAACAGCATTCAGAGGTCTTCTGAGGTATTGTAAAAACTAGCTGATTTAGATATCCTGTTGATTTTGCTCCTTTGCCTCTTACTGGAAATTGTGAAGACTTTATTGGGAATGCTTCCTCAATATGGGAGAAACGATTGAGATTACATCCTGTGACCACAGAGGTTTTGGGTAGACCAAACGGAGACGCCAAAGGTGATATTTTCAACATCTTTTTTTATATTGTGGAGAGTAAAACTGGGTGCAGTATTCCAAGTGTGGTCTTACCAAGGCATTATAAAGTGGTATTAACACTTCATGTAATCTTGATTCTATCCCTCTGTTAATGAGACTCCAGAAAGAGTGCAGAGAAGAGCAACAAAGATGAATAGGGGACTGGAGGCTAAAACACATAGAGAATGGTTGCTGGAATTGGGTATGTCTAGTCTAAGAGAAGGACTAGGGGTGACATGTTAGCAGTCTTATGGTCTTTGAGGATCTGTCACAGAGAAGAAGAGGTTGACCTATTCTCCAAAACAACTGAGGGCAGGACAAGAAGTAACAGGTAGAAAATCATTAAAGAAAGATCCAGCCTAGAACTAGGAAGAAATTTCTTGTCCATGGAAACAGTTAATCAGTGCAATGATCTGCCTTCAGAAGTTGTGGCTGCTGTATAACTTGAGGTTTTCAAGAAGAAACTGGAGAGCCATTTATCTGGAATGGTCTAGGGTTTCCTGCTTGAGCAGAGAGTTGGACTAGAAGATCTCTAACTCTGTCATTCCATTCCATTCTATTCCTTAACATATTATCTTGCTATTCCCTTTTTTAAGGATAAATGGCATTAAGAGGGCTATAGAAAAGGACTGAGAAAGAATATAAATACATGAGATAATAATAAAAAGAAATATAGTTAAACATGGTTAATAATATCATGATAATTCGCTATAACTCAACATACTGTTTGATGATTGCAAACCAGTCTTCCTTTCGCCACATCCATAATCCCACTTCATACATTTCATTCATAATTCAAGATGAGCACAAAGAATTCTTATGCATTTATCCATAAATACTAAACAAAACTGAGGGGAAAATACAAATCCTTGCTTTATTTGGAACAAAGTATTTCATTTATTTTCATGCATGCTTTAACTTCTCTCATCTACCAGCCTTTTCATCCTCAGCTACCAAAGTTACAGCGATATTCACACAAAGATTCCATAATTCAAGCCTATTCATTCCATTATATATTGTTTGCGTACATCTGGTCCACCTTAAAGCCTCACTATACTTTCCCAATTTGGCTTATTATCATATTTTGCATTATTTTGATCAGAAGTTTGCCTTCTATCTTCCTAACCCCATTTAGCTGTTTTTGCAAATACTCTTTGTGCATTTCCATTTGTATAGCAAAATAATAATGACATTATTCCAAACTGATTATTTTTCATATACATTAAACAAGTTGCATAATTACTCCATAAGCAACCACATCCATATTCCAACATTACTCCAGTTGTATCATCTTCTCACCAACAACATGATCATTTAAAAAAAAAAATCCTCACAGCATTTATGACTTTCTTTTCATTATTTCTTTGAACGCTAACAATTTATAATAAACTTACAGCTTGATTTTCCTGCATATTTTTTATCAATGCCACACGATTAGAACATCTCAGGTATTTCATATTCTTCCATTTCATTTAGTTGCATATATATGCAATTTTATTATGACAAATTTCTCTGCTTATAGTTCATTAATTCTTTTCCTCTTTCATATTTCCCTATGAGACATATGTGCAGATCACCTCTCCTGAGAGCTACATAACAAACCTGTGATTGGATAGGTACAGGTGGAGTAGCAATGTAGTCTCAGAGCATAGATGGGGGAAATAGAGAGATTTATTATTGGACATTTTCTCACACTTTCAATTGGGAAGCAGGAGGTCAGGAACTTACGCAGTAATTAAATGCCCAAGGGAACAGACAATGACTACAATCTACAACATTAGCCTACACAGTTTTAATTAGATACAGTTTGCTTAAATGTAGCATATACTTATTCATACATATTTACATATTCAGTTTCCCCCCACTATGAATTCATCAAGTTGATAAGGAGTATTAAGAAAGGCATGGTGTCAAAATCTGATGGAAAGGAACACAAATGAAGTGCCTCAAAATGAGGCCCATGACAACTTTCCTTTTCACCCTTTGCTAGCAGCATCTATTACACATTTTCCCCACTTCACCTCAGTCTTTCATTGACCATTAAATGATCCACTGGGTGGCAGTTCTTTCTTTGCTGGCTGTTTCCCAGACCATTTCTGATCATAATGGGTTGGTTCCCTGTGACCTGCACTGTGATTCTTATTTCAGGTATTCAGTATCCAGACCTGGACTGGTTGTGCCCTGTTTTTCATCTTCATATGTAAGTCTGTGGGTTTTTTTCCTTGAGTTTCAACTTCATTCATCCATTTCTCCATTTTTTGTAACATTAACTATTTTTCTTTTAGTAATTTATACTTTTTAAGATTATTTACTTTTTATATCTTATTGCAATCTTCATGTACCATAACACCTCCTCATGGGGACCTATACATTGACTTTTATTACCTATAATTGATAAATGGAGACATAATATTATTAAGTATTAGTATTTGTGTATTTATTTGATTTCTGAATAGGCAGCTCTGATGAATGGTATCTCCAAAGGAGGAGAAGGTGTGATGGATTACAGTAAAGTAGGAGTTTCCCAGGAAGCATGAAGTGTTATTCCAAGATTTGGGGGAGAGAGAAGAGGTCACATACCCCAGAGCTAGATCAGAAAGAGGAAGAGAAATATTCCCGAGAAATTGCCAGGTATATCCATTAGGGCGAGTGTAGTATTAGTTTAATCTGGCAAGATTCTGTCTGTTGAACAAATAAAGAATTATATGTTCTATGTTGTTCTTTGGCTGGGCCTGATAGCAACTCTCCATGGTATTATCTTTTTGGATAGGGGTGGAAGATGATACAATATTAAGTTAAATTAAAGATACTTGGTCAGTCTTCCCTATTATCATATGACATAAAGTGATCACTACCTGATGCTTTTTATATCACCACAAATGTTATTTATCCAAACCATGTTAATTTGTAATGCAAGTAGCACTGTGAAAACTGCTCTACCATTTTGCCGGTGATAATATCCAATTCAAACTCTTACCCAGAATCTGTTTCCGGGCACATTAAAAATATATGGTGCATTCATGCAATTGTATAGAAACAGAATATTGTTACAGTACAACAAGCAAAAACTGTCTATCTCTTTCCCTTGTAAGACCAGGACTTTGAGAAGGGAAATCAATTGTGCCACTTCTCAATTTAGAATTTGGGCTGGATTTCTTGTGCAGATAGGAGGATATGTTCTGAAAAGGAAAGATCAGTTAATAGGCATAAATAAGTAGTGAATGTGCAGAAAATATTTCTTCAGAGGAGGCATCAAAAAAAGTCAGAAAAACTGCACCTAAGTATTTTCATTCCCTTTGCACATTTTACAGAGGAGAATAGAGTTAGAAGTCAAATGTTAGTTCCCTTTGACAGCGGGGACACTACATTTTTTTTCATTTTAACATGCCTATAATGAGCTATGAAAATAGCCTTGGGAGGCAGAAAGAACCACAGCCAGGACAACAGTCAGGCAAGATTTCAGTCCCCCCCCCCCCAAAAAAAAAAAAAAAGAATGAAGGTGAAAAAAGCATTACAGAAGGAATCCTTCCCAGTTCTCAGTAAAATAAAGGGAGAAGTAACATGTTCAAAATTGCAATATTCTGTTTATGTAACCTTATAATAAAACATGATTTTGATTTCCTATCTGGACTACCTAGAAGTGCTGACAAACCCTACAAAATGAGATTTTCATGGGACCAGAGATCCCCATTATATTGTTATCAGTTATCTTTCCTGATGCTGCTTATTACCAATTTGGAGACATGGTGCACTAGGACAGAATTGCTTTGATATCTTATGTGAATAAGACAATGTATAGGAGATGACAGGATAAGGCCAAGGAGGGGTCAAACACATCATAAATCACAAAAGTCTGTGCATACCCACAAGGGATCTAAGTCCAGAATACCTTGAATGCAGCCCTGCCAACTCTCACGGTTCTGCCATGAGTCTCATGATTTTTTTGTCATGTCTCACAACAAGGCTCCTCAATCTCACGCCAAATTTAAAATGCTTTTTTTTTTATAACCACCGTTATATGGTGGTGAGGAGGGGCCGGAATCCCCTGGTTCAGCCAGTGGTTATTTCAGTCCGGTGGGTTCAATGACCACTTGGAAGGAAAATCCCCACCTTCTCCCTCTTGGTGGCCGTGCCTCGATTTGCGCCGGAGCAGCGACTTAGCGAGGCGGCTTCCCACGATGAGAGTCTTGGCTCTCGCACTCCCTGTCAGCTGGCCCTTAGCAGCCCTCGCCTCAAGTAAAACATGCGTGAAGTCGGGCACCATTTTTCTCCCTGGATGGATGATGAGCCGCAACTTTTGCCCTGCCACTTTTTCCCTCTGGGCTTCACTTCTGCTGTTCAGGGAAGTCGTGTCCAAAGCCCTGTCCTCCCAGAATCTTTCTGATGGTGAGCCTTGGTCTTGGCACATCTTCGCAGGGTGTTGAGCTCGGGGGTTGATCGCCACCGTGTTGCTGACAGATCGAAGTTAATTGGGGGAGGGGTGTTTCTGTGCTGGGATCTACTCAAAAATAGTTATAATTTACCTGTTCCCAGCTCTTGGGGAAATGTCGGTAATTACGCCATCGTAACTGGAGTGGGAAACTCAGAAATGAAACAAAGATTCGGGACTTTGGGTAGTAATAGAAGAAAGAACGCTGAGGCCAAGGTTGTTTGTAATTTATATACTAAATTATGTTTGATGCGTTATCAGTTCTAAAATTGGTCATAACTGAATGTAATTTGGGATTATTGTTTCAATTTTGTGCCTCATTTACCCATGTATTGAAACACGGGTAAAAGATCTTATATCTGATGGAATTAAGTTCGAATATTTATGTGGTATGTTTCACGTGACCGTGAATCTCACTATTTTTTATAGAATCTCCAGATTTTTTTTCATGGGTCTCCAGATTTTCCTTTATCAGGGGTTGGCAGGTCTGTGAATGCCTCTCTTATCTCCCATGCACTTCCCTTGACCACAAGTTGGTCAGATTCTTGTAGAGAGTTTAAGCTTGCAATTAATCTTTATACTCATTTGAACTGCCCAAATCTCCTGATTTCCTTGACACTTGATACAATGCCTGTTCACATACAACAGCAGCTAGGCTACACAGGTTGGGTTGGGTGCCTGTCTTCCTGCTTGCTAGATCAGGGACTTTGTGCAACAGTTCAGCTGCTATTCACTGACAAGTTGAAAAAAAAAAAAAACCCAGAAAAGTCACTGTAGCTTCTTGAATGATGGTGCCCAAACCTGAGTCATTGGGTTTCAGACAGCATCAACTGCTTAATTCTGAAATGGTATGAATAATTTCGTACATGTAATCGACATTTGAGCAAAAGCCCTTGAACTGACCTTTTATTACAATAGCAATAAAAGCACATTACCACTGCCATTTTGTAACATGAAATATCCAGAATAACAAGTCACTTAGCACATTTTATTGCCTGGACTGGAGTTTTTTCAGAATAATTTCCTCCTTGGAACAAGAAGCACCACTGCCAAGCTAATATCTTCTGAATCCAGCAGAGCTGCAACTCCTATCTGAATATATCAGATAGAAAGACTGTAGTAAGAAAACTAAAAATAAGTAGTTGAGTGTCCCTTGAGGAGGAGAGTCTTAAAGTCATGCAGCTGCAAACACCTTTCAAAGCAAAAAGCAACATGAAAATGCATGCAGAAAGTGACTGAAATTTGTTTTTGATCTGCATTTTATTTACACATGGTGTATTCAGTAGTGCCCCAAGGAGCTTAATGCAAAAATATCAAAATATCAAATGTAAATCAGAATGTCCTTATAACTTCATTTTATAAGACCAGATAGTGATAAATTCCAGTAAATTCTTGAGTTAGAAGATGTAGTTATGCATAGTGTGATATTAGTACTGTGCTAGCAAAATAGTGTCAAACTGCCAAAACTCTACTTAAAATTGCTGAAGCACCCTAAGCATTTTATTCTTATTCACAGATATATTATATTAAAATAAGTACACAATTTTTCAAATGTGAAGAATATATTCCCATAAAACCTGGCACATGCTTTCCCCCCTCACCCAATCAATATAACTAGCTTTACAAAATCTGGTGTCTCTTAGATACAGTATGTATTACACTGCAAGTTCCCATCAACACGGATAGCAGGATTGGTGGCCACACAGAACAGGAATTTTAATGTTTATATGTATTTCTGTTGGAGAAGAAGTGCTGATATTTTCCACTGGAATATTTATGCTTCAGAGAGTCAAGTGGCAGATGATTAAATATAACCTGATCTCAATCCAATTCATAATATTCCTGGTTTTTTTTGTGTGTGTGTTGAAGTGGGGGGATTAAAATAATGAATAAATGTTTCAGTGTTTTCAAATACCCCTCAAATGTTCATTTCTTTATCTCCCCCAACTTAAGAAAAATTGATATTTTGACCATTTTATAACTTCTTTCTAATGTAAATATGATAGGATTGAACTGCAGATATATTTCATTGCCTAATGGAAACCCACTTGCTTAGTCAATTTAAAGTAGTTTATTTTTATCTACTATCAAGTCTTCTAGGCAATTAATTTTAAAGAAATTGGCTTTTTCCTACAGCAAGATGGATGTAGGTGATTAATTCCATGTTCTTTTATGCAACAGCTTTGTTATTTGAAAGCAGTTTTCTCTTTTCATTTCTTTGTCACTTATTACTAATAATATAACAAAGCTGCTACAACAGTTTAAACAAAATTAGGGGAGTGATTGCTGTTAAAGGAGATGAAATAAGGAATCTGTTGCTGTTGATGGCATTTAGTGGGAGTTGCTTAAAAAACAAGAAAAGAAAGAAAGAACATTAGTCCATTTCCTCTAAAGAGTGCATTATTGGATAGTGGGAGTGAGCTTGGCAAATTGGTGAGCCTCATTGGTATCCAATTGAAATGAAGAATCAAAAGGTATATTCTAAATTACCTTCCCTATTTAATTATTGATGTATTTTGCACAAACGTTCAACATGTACGTACATACATGTTAATCCACTAAACTATGAAAGTTATGGGTTGCAGCACAACTTCTTACAGACTTCCACTTATTTCTAGTGTGATGTTCATAGTAAAACTCACAGCTTTAGCAAAATAGAAATGCTATGAGTAGTTAGCTTAGGTAGAATTGCAGATGACCAATAAAACTGATGGGTCTGATGGATTAACGCAGATCAAGTTAGGATTCTTGCAAGAATATATACTTTAGAAACTTGATTTGTAATTACAAATCAGTCTGAAAACGTCAGGTTGAGCTATGGTTTAATCTTTAAAAGGATGACTGGTCTTACTTTATGCTTCAAATGTCAATTAAGCCCTCAGCTAATTGTTTCTGTATTTAATGATTGCAACAGCCTGGACCTACAGGCTTTGTTCTAGTCTGAAATTAATTTGCCTCAGTCTTCCAGTGTTTGATAAAATCTGAACTTAGTAATATTTACAAAAGGTAGGCAGTTTTGTTAGTGTCATCTAGCTGATCTTGGATGAGTATGAAGTACAATTCAGATTTGTATTTGGTTTGTATTGGATGATCAATGGGATTTTTTCAAGTTTGTAGCCCTCCCCAAAAAAAATCCTGGAAGAAGAAAAAGTGAAATCATTTTTTATGGCCTATGTGTTATGTAGTCACCAGAAAACAAATTTAAGTCAAGGTATAGTTTGCTGTTGGATTTTTGATGCTCTCCAAGCTTGGTTCTTTGCTTGCAGATGTTTCATCAGTAAACTATAGAACATCATCAGTGGAAGTGAATGTGGGGTTTGCTTTCTGTTTATATACAATAGCTTACCCTGCCAATGGTGGTGGTAGTGTGGTTTCTTTCAAGGACACCTCCATCCAAAAACTGATGCCAGGGCAAGCTACTATTTATACCTCGTCTGCCAAGGAGGAAGCCTTGGATTTGACCAGGATTTATTTAATTGTAAAGCCATATGGATAGTATGAATGAACCACCTCACATGTGTAAGATGGTCCATTCATGCTAACAATATGGCTTTGGCTTTGGCTTTTGGCTTTGGTCTTAGAATAGAAGGATAATCAGAGACCTTTCAAGCCTGGACCATTTCAAGCATGGTCAAATCCAATGTAGCAGGACTAGCTATACATAATAACTTGCCCTGGCATCTTACATGGTTGAGATGGTTCCATAACAATTAGTCGCTTAATAAATACTTGATGATGAACAATGTAACACGGCTTAAGCCATGTAATTGTTTTTTCTTACCCAAGTTCCTATTTTGAAAAATTAAACTATATTTAATGCAGCCATTAAAATAGGGCATGGTGTCTCAGTGGCTAAGACACTGAACTTGTTGATCAGAAAGATCAGCAGTTTGGCAGTTCGAATCCCTAGCACCATGAAATGGAGCGAGCTCCTGTTACCTGTCCCAGCTTCTGCTAACCTAGCAATTCAAAAGCATGTAAAAATGCAAGTAGAAAAATATTGAATATCTTTGGTGGGAAGGTAACAGCGTTCTGTGCCCCTTTGGCATTTAGTCATGCCATAATCACGAAGACGTCTTCAGACAGTGCTGGCTCTTCAGCTTTGTAACAGAGATGACCAGCATATATATGCAAAGGGAACCTATACCTTTGCCTTAATGTAACCACAGGAACCTAGTTTATGGAAAGCAAACTTTACTCCTAATCTTCTTCATTGAGACCAGCCATATATACATACATACACAAACACAAACACAAACACAAACACACACACACACACACACACACACACACACACACACACACACATATATATATATATATATATATATATATATATATATATATATATATGAATGAAGTTCAGCTTCTTTTGGGTATTATCCCACGTCGTTGTAGTGCTTTTAAAGTTGTAGCAATGTTTCAGCAGAATCTCATCTGCCATCATCAGGCTTCTGTATTGAGTTCATATGTGGGTCAGGCTATCACAGCCGTTAGTTTTAAATTTGAGGCTAGCCTACTGCTGTCCCAGGATGGTTTTTTTTTATATCCTGATTGGTCTGTGTTTATTGTTCTTGGAGTTTGTTTGATTGGTGTTTCTGGTTTCTTCTGTCTGTTTTGTGGCTTTGATTGGCTGGCAACACTGTGTTCCTATATTGGAGGCTTTCAGTGCAGCTTGGCTTTGCACAATAGGATAGCTGTTATCTATTAGGAAGCTAGGTTTCATCTGGGTGCCTGGTTGGGGTGTGTTTAAGCTGGAGGTATCAGAGGGAGTCTGTTTGTGCCCAGGTGTTTGCCTGGCTTGTGGTGTGGAGATCTTTCTATTTGAGAGTTCAGGCTTCCAAATGATTGACAAACCTGTCATTGTAAACCTGTTCATGGAAGAATTTCAATCCAGAGCCCTGGCTAATGCCACCCACAAACCAAACTATGGCTAAGATACATCGAGGACACATTTGTGATTTGGCCCCATGGAAAAGAAAACCTAAACAATTTCCTAACACACCTAAATAGCATACACCCCAAAATCAAGTTCACCATGGAAATGGAAAAAAACAAACAACTACCATTCCTAGATGTACTAATCTACAAAAGAACAGATGGCACACTAGGATACACTGTACACCAGAAGAAAAAACCCACCAACCGCTACCTCAACACTCAATCCCACCACCACCCAGCACAGATAAACTCCATGGCCAAAACACTAATCACCAGAACCAAACGCCTGGCAGACAAGACACATATAAAGACTGAACTATGCACCCTGACTAAAGTACTGACAGCCAATGGCTTCCACAAAAACAAAATCACTAGCTTGATCCACAAAAACACACTAAGACATAATAGAGACCTAGAAGATCAACAGACCTATGGAACAGCTGTCCTGCCCTACATAAGAGGTACTACAGACAAAATCAGTAAGATACTACACAGGCATCACATCAAAACTGCCTTCAAAACAGACAAAAAAATAGCAGCCATCCTTAGGAACCTCAAAGACAAAATTGACCTGGAAAACCAAGACATATATAAAGTTCTCTGTGCATCATGCCCGGCCACATACATTGGACAGACCAAAAGAAAAATAAATACCCGCCTGGATGAACACAAAAATGCAGTAAAAAAGCTGGAACACACCTCCTCACTAGTTCAACACATGAAAACCACAGGTCACAGCATCAACTTCAATGGCACTAAAACCCTAGCCACTATAGAAAACCTTAGCCACAGAATCATCAGAGAAGCCATAGAGATTGAAAAAAAGACCTGAAAGCATGAATAGAAGAGATGATTCCACCAGACTGTCAATCATTTGGAAGCCTGCACTCTCAAATAGAAAGATCTCCACACCACAAGCCAGGCAAACACCTGGGCACAAACAGACTCCCTCTGATACCTCCCTCTCAAACACACCCCAACCAGACACCCAGATGAAACCTAGCTTCCTAATAGATAATAGCTGTCCTTTCCCGTGAAGCCAAGCTGCACTGAAAGCCTCCAATACAGGAACACAGTGTTGCCAGCCAATCAAAGCCACAAAACAGACAGAAGAAACCAGAAACACCGATCAAACATACTCCAAGAACAATAAACACAGACCAAGACTCCCAACCAATCAGGACGTAAAAAAAAAAACCATCCTGGGACAGCAGTAGGCTACCCTCAAATTTAAAACTAACGGATGTGATAGCCTGACCCACATATGAACTCAGTACAGAAGCCTGATGGCCAAAATGGTGAGGGCATGCTACTATATATTTAAATCTTCAAAGTGTGCCCTCCCAGTACCAAAATGTTTCCAGAAAAAAACCACCAAGATGAAGAATGTTAAAGGCCCAATGGAGCAGTTCTATGTGTTTTTTAATAGTGAAGTGTGTATGTGTAATATTCCTGTGTATGGGTGCAGATATACCTTATGTGTGTCTGTGAGTGTGTGTCTATGTGGGTGGGCATTAGAATCTGTATTTTGAAAATAAGTTTGAACATGTAAATTGTCTACAGAGCCTGATTTGGGGAATATGTTGTGTGTATGTGTGGTACATGCACACATGCATGCATATAAGTAATAAACATTGTCTTTCTACCCAGAAAATATGATTATTGATAGGAAGTAATGTTTCATAAAGTATTTAGGGGACTTCAAGAAGCAGAAGCCTACTTAATTAGTGACAAACCAGATGAATAAATCTTATTTGTGCTATGTATATATAGACAAAAATAAATTACATGTACATTGTAAGGAAGTCCCTTCCCAGATTAAAATATTATTTATTCTTAATATTAAAAAGAGGCAGGATAGAACATTTTCCCAAAAGAGAAATTGAGAAAAATCTTAACAAAGGCAGAAAGCAGCCCAGGAAAACAGCTTCAAACTAACAAGCTTGAACAGGCTGACTTTTAAGAATGCAGATTTTGTATCCATTCAGAAAGATTAGGTCACCTTCAGCCAGGCTGGAACTGATGGGATTAAGAATTTACATCCCCCACCCAAATTCTAAGGGCAGGACATGACCTTTAGGACATAAGAGGATTAACCCATCATCATTGAAATAGCAAAAGACACAAGGCTCACTACATGGTACAACCCCCTGGAGCATCTCAATCATCCTATAAAGATCCATCCATTCATTTGGTACCTCAGAAACATGCTGCTGTCACTGAAATTCCTGGAATCCAAATAAACAAAGACCTTCTTTCTGATCTGCCAGTCTCCATTTTAATTTTTTGTCTTGGCTTGGAACCAGACTGGAATTTTTTACCTACAGAATGAAGGAAGGAAGGGAGGGAGGGAGAGAGGGAGAGGGAGGGGGGAGAGAGAGGGAGAGGGAGAGGGAGAGGGAGAGGGAGAGGGAGAGAGGAAGGAAGGAAGGAAGGAAGGAAGGAAGGAAGGAAGGAAGGAAGGAAGGAAGGAAGGAAGGAAGGAAGGAAGGGTAATATGCTGAAATTGGGCCCCTAGCCAGGCTACATTTAAAAATGTAAGTTTTTAGTTGAAGGTAATTTTGTCTGTGATGAAATGTGCTTTTCTTTTCTTTTTTATTTCTTTTTTTCTTTACAGCTGAAAATGCCAAAACTCAAAGCAAGAAGCAACATGTCCTGCTTTTTTTGGCTTCTATTTCTAGAAGGAAATAAAATTGACCCCTGGCTAGAATTAAATCGCTACCTTTTGGGCATTCTTCTACTTGCCTATCTGGTTAAGAAAGTCACAGCCTTTTTTCCAATGAATTTTCCATGCTGTTCTCTCTATTGCCCATGCACTTTTTGTTACAGGACAGGCAATTTTTCATCGGTCAAGGGCTGCCCTTGTCTATCCCAATGAGGACCTCCATGGTATGCCAATGAAGCAATAATGTCATCAGACTGGAATTTATAGATGGAGCAGGATTTGAAGAAGCTTCTATTTTTAAGAAAACTTGGTTTGGATGTCTCAAACCCAGAAAGGATGTCTATAAATCTTCGTAACTTTGTTTTCCTCTTAAAATAATGACAGGAAATAGTATCACTGAACTGCAGCGGGTCTTAACATCTAAGATTTCTGAAAGGTTTAGAAGTTGCATACTTCCAATGGACTAATGGATGCTAATTATTCATGTAGAATTTGAAATTCAGCCTGTACTGGGAAGGCTCACAAGTGTACTTCCAAATTCTGTTTGCACATGGAACAGAATGCCAAATTTTCATTTAAGTCTTCTATGAATGTCAATGAAATCCAGAATCTGAGTGGCATAGAAGTTTTCCAGTGATGATTGTCTTCATTGATTCAGGATCATGTAACAAGAATAAAATAGGGTGCTGTACAATATATATATGACAGGATACACAGCAGAGATTGTAATATGGCCTAGCAGATAGCTCCATGCCATAGAAACAAATCCATTTCTAATCATGATTCCATTTTTTTCATCTTCAAAATGCAGATACCGAATGAACCCGATTAACCACATATCAAGAACAACCATTTATTATAAATATTTTTAGCAAAAGGTTTAAAAGCTATTTTATCCCAATTATTGCTTGAAAAACTAAATAATATAGACTGCAGTGACTTTTAAGGGAATTGCCCCCCAATGTACTTTCATCTAATCTTTACTTAAGCTGTAAAATAAAAAAAAAAGTGTGCAACTTAATTTGGAGAAAGTAACTGAAATGTTTCATGATCTCTTTTCTATAAAATTATATATGGTTATTTCAGTGTGTGTGTGTGAGTGTGTGTGTGTCTGTGTGTGTGTGTAAGAGGGAGACTTTATCTTAAGTATAATGCTTAACTGCTAAAACAGCATTATTTGCAAATGGAGAAAATATAATTCTGTTTATGAGACTTTCTGAACTAATCACATTCATTAAAAAATTTACTACAGTGATGTAACACTGCAACATTAAGCTAATTAAATATATTCATCTATAGGCATATACTGTATTTAGGCAAGGAAGGGGAAAATCCTGTTTGTTGTTAGGATTACATTTGTATGCTAGACTTTAGTGAGATCAAAGCACCACACATTTTTCCATTATAGCTTCACAAATAGAGTGTTGTGAATTAATTAGGCTAGAAATTGGGAGTGGTCCAAAATTATCCCATGAGTTCCATGTTCAAGTAGGATGGGAACCTGATCTTCATGGTCCCAATCGCCATACTACAGCCATTCTACACTTTGCAGGGCTCAGATTACATTAAGAAGGAATGTCAGGATTCTTTCTTCCACCATGTTCAGGGGTGCAATTCAACCAGTGTAACAACCAGTTCAGTGAGCGCATGCATGCCAAACATGCTGTTGGGCTCCGGGCCTCCCGCAACCAGTCCCAGAGCTCAACACCGATGTGGGGTGGCAGGCGGGACCTCTTACCTCTTACAGCTGGTGATGCTTGGCCAAACTTCTTGACGGGGCTGGAGAGGCGGCCAGAGATCCGAGAGTCTCAGTCACTGCCAGCCAACACACCACACACAGAGCATTTGCTACTAACCTTCTCCAGTAATCCATGTGTGTTAAACAACTGATGGGCATCAATCTGTTGTGCCACGTGAATCAGCTGAGCTTGAAAAACAGGATATAAAGCACAGCCTAGAGCCCAGATGGATGGGTGGGCGGGCCCAACAGCTGATCATCAGAGCAAACCAAACTGGTTCACTCCCAGCTGATCCTAAGAGCTACTGATTTTCCTGAACTATGCCGAACCAGTAGAATCCCACCCCTGACCATGTTTATCTGTACAACAGGGGGAAAGTCCTGTCCCTTTCTCTCTTATTGAAGCATGGTTCCAAGGCTGGAGTTTGGAAACTATTTCAAGACGACTCTCATCTTGCGCTTGCATCAGAACTTCCTTCTTCTATCTTCTAGACCTCCCCATTTAATATATCAGAAAAGAAATAAGGAAATTCCATTTTTTTTCCTGACAATGTGAACAATTAATCAGCAGAATGGCTTACCTCCAGAAGTTGTAGGTGCTCTCTTTGTAGAACTCTCTACAGGCCAGCTTTTCAGGACTTTTTTTCTTTTCGTTTTTAGGAAACAGACAGAATATTTTGATTGCAGCATAAAACCAGGTTGAATTGAGTCATTTAGTCAGATTATTTATGTGTGAACTGCTGAATGTAATGGTAATTCAGAAGAGATTTCAGCCAGTGCATGCAAGTAGACTACTACTCAAGTAGTCTGATTTAAATTTAATATTTTGTCATTTAGAAACAGTTCAACATTAATAAATACTTTGAAACATTTCAGAGTGATTTCCCCAAATCCAAAGACCAATCTGAGCTCTGCCTGAGGTCTTGGCCATATTTGATGGCCATTTTCCTTTTTTTTTCCCTTTTGAAATTTGGACATTATACTACCTTGAAAGCATTGCAATCTTCAAAGCATTTTTCTAAATCACATCAAGAGAATACAGTGAAGCCTAATGCATTGCTTTTGAAGAGATGTCACTTATTTTCCAGATAAAATTTTTTATAGGAATAAAAAGTGTGTGGGGGGGGGGGTTTACAGCTTTTAAGACAGGGACTAGAACTTCAGGATTGAAAACATGTTTTACAACTGAAAGACTCCTGGCTCACAATGTAGGTAGGTCTGAAAGAAGAGGAAAAAAATACTATCAGTTTAATTGATGTGGTAGTAGCAGCAGGGTTAATAGAAGCAATAGTAATGACTTTATTAAAGTTTGTAGACCCAGATGCCCCCAAAACACAATTTAATAGGCAGTAAAAACATCTGCAATTAGTTCACTTTGCTATTTAGGAAAGGACAATTTTTACAGGCTACCATTACAAATTCAGCAGCAGCAAGAGTTATTTTAGCTTCTTTATCCAGCAAAAAAGCTGTGAATAATATCCATTAGCCCACCCAGAAAATGGACTAAGAATAGGTGTCACTACCTTGTAAATACTATCTCAGTAAAAATGCAGTAAAATTAAGCATAAGCCCATGATTCAGTCCTTCCATCTTCACAAGGTCACAACCTTCTGCATATGGGATTTTCTAGCTTTTATCCTTTAGCGTTATTGTTGCACTTTGTAAAGGTTTCATTTCAGAGAGGACTAAAATTAGATTCTCCTCCATAAGGAGCTTCAGGGCCTTGTGTAGCTTCTGGAAGTGTAAGGTGTGATCTTCAGAGACCACTATTTTATTTAATTGTAAAGAAGAGATATTTTAATTTCAAACATGCTTTAATTAAACGCAAATGAAATGAAATTTAGCTTTTGTGCTGGGCACCTTTTTTTAGAATGTTGCTTCCTGTTTATCCCTTCAAGGCTTACTTCTACCTTGGTCCAGAAAAAATAGGAGAGTCCAGAAATCAGCCAGGCTAACTGGAGTAGCTTCTTCCAATTATGCTGTGAGAGAAACTCAACTGGAGTTTCCCCAAAACTTGTATTCCTTGACCAAAGTCACTTCTGATTTTCAACCCTATTGGAAGGGTGCTTGACATTTCTGACTCAATTCTAGGGTGGGAGGGGTCAGTGAATATTTCTTGTATGTATGTGTGTGTGTGTGTTTGTGTGCGTGTGTGTGTCTGTGCACATGCAATTTCAAGTCTGTGTTGATTCCTGGTGACTGCAGGACAAGGCCTTGTAGTTTCTTTGCAGATTTTTGGAACTGGTTTAAGGGAATTTCAGAATTTTCTTTTGGAAGGTCTGATAGACAATACCTGACCCAACATCATCCTACTGGCCTTGTATCTAAGGTGGGGCCAGAACTCATGATCTCCTGATTTGTAATCAGCTACCTACCTTGCCACCTTTCACCACTATATCAATTTGTTTTTTTTTTTAAAGATGAGTGGATGGATAGATAGATAGATAGATAGATAGATAGATAGATAGATAGATAGAT
>BLBF01000016.1:34918105-34963380 GCA_015471245.1 Laticauda colubrina | reverse complement strand
AGATAGATAGATAGATAGATAGATAGATAGATAGATAGATAGATAGATAGATAGATGTGTGTGTGTGTGTGTGTGTGTGTGTGTGTGTGTGTGTGTGATAATCTTCCCTTGGAAATATATATAATATATATAAATATATATAATCTTCCCTTGGAAATTTGCACTATTTTCTGCAGTTAGGGTTCAACTTCATATCTGAGCAACTTTCCTTGAAGTTTAGAGGAAAAGCAAAATTGATGGCTAGACTTGAATTGATTTTTCATCAAAACTGGTTTCCATTTTTGCTCAGTTTAATTCCTGAAGATAAATTACAGGAAAATGGATTCTCAGAGTACATTTCAGTTAAGATTTGAGTTGGGGTCAGTCTTCTGGAAAAATCTAAGGTGAAAACTAGCATTATTTGGGGTGATATTTTTTTTTATATGATAGCAGACTTATCCCCTTAAAATTCAAGGAAAAGGATTGATCTGGCTCCTGGGGAAAAATACGTGTGTAAATTAAAGACAAACTCAAATATCCACTTGGCCACCTTATCATTAATTGAATACAGGAATACTAAGACTATATCTCCAAAATTATTTTCTGTGAAAGATATTTCAAAATGAAATTCTCTTTCATGAAATTGAATGAAAACTTGCTAACAAAAAAATGATATTTTTTTCTGCACAACAATAGACTAATATTGACAGGGCAATATTCTTTGATTCTAAGATCCAAGAAATGCAGGGATAGACTTCACATTTGCATGCCTCCATCCCTTTTAATTTCAAGCAGTCAATATAAACAAGAAGTCTCTTGTTAAAAACTCTTTTTATGTTCACTGTGAAAAGATTCTTGGTTTCCCCTCAGATGTTTCCTCCTCCTCTCTATTCTCTTAACAAAGATTAATTTTCGATGGAAGTTACAAACCATATTTTCTTTTGAAAATGGCATGTTACTGAGAATTGTTCCAATAAGGATATTATGTTTGGAAAAAAAAAACACCTTACAGTCTGCTTAATTATTGGTATCTAAAGCACAGGCTGGGAACTGACAAAGGCTTTGATTTTAGCATCAAGCTCTCTGTTATTCATATCTGATAGGTGTCATATGCCCTGGATATCTATCACTGTTCTGCCACATATGCTGTTTCCCATACTTTCAGATTTATTGCTGTTATAATTGGTTATACTGATACTTCTTAATGCAGAAGTCACAGCATCTTCAAAGGAAAGTGCATCCTCAGGTTAAGAATTTGGAAGCATATTAGTGGTGGTATTCTATCAGTTTCCCTACTGGTTTAGTCATCATGCATTTCATGCATGCATGCGCCAGGGCACCTAACACGTGTGCACAGCTTTCCAAACACCGGCTGAGGCTCTGCTGCACCAATCAGTTGAGAGGATAAAGAAGAGAAAAGTGCTGGGGTAGGTGGGAGGGCTCTTGCTGTGAGTTCGTTGCAGTAAGCTATTGCTCTTTCTGTGCTCCATGAGTGATTTTTTGCTGTGAACTTGGCATAGGTGTCAAGAAGGGCATCTGGTCAGTAAATACTCGAGCTCTGTTCATTAATACTGATTCCACCCCAATGCGAGGGATTATGGAGTCATTAAAAGAAAAAAAATGATTTCTCATGGGCATGAGGTTTTTGTGTAATGTGACCAAAAAAGCTGAGTCTGGTCATTTAAACCTGAAGTGAGCATTCTGGATTGAATTGTTCTGTGATCCATTTGTTTGTTTTCTTTGGATATCCATCATATTCTCAGGAATCTTCTCCAAAATCAGTGTTCTTTCTAATCTTCTATGGTTTCTTCAGATTTTCTCTTCTACAGAATATTCACAGAGAAAACAGTGCCTATACAATTGTTCTTGACATATCATGGCATCTTCATATCTTTTCCAAAACCATCATTGCTACTTTAGAAAATATGGTGTGGCATATATTTTGCTCCTGGTTCCTTTACTCCTAAATAGCAAAAGCCATTCACTATACCAGCATCTTCTTTGTCGGTTCTAAGAGTGGTTGCTATTATGTTGTCATTAGTTTGGTTTTCTTTATGTTATAGTTCTATTTTTTTTTCACCATGGTTCTTGACTTCTTTTATTGCAGTTCCAAATTATTTGCATTTTAGCTATCAGAATAGCATCATCAGGATTGTACAGATTATTGCTATTTATTTCCTCAGTTTTAAAAGGATACTCATCTTCTTCCAAACCAGCATATTCATATATGCTGAATAAAGAAAGAGGAACATATGCCTTTATCTGTTTCTCCTTGTTCTACATGGACTATGGTTTCCTGTCTTGTACTATATAAAAATTTCTCAGGTGGATAATGAGATGTTCTGGGATTCCTATTTTGCAAAAGACATGGCTTGACGTGATAAATAGGTTAACACAATTAAATATTTTCTATAATCCATAAAACACATATCAGCTTATGATGTATTAGCCAAAAAAGCTAATACAATCTTTAGTTGTATAAACAGAGGGATAGAATCAAAATCATGTGAAATATTAGTACCACTTTATAAATTCTCAGTAAGACCACATCTGGAATACCACATCCAGTTTTGGTTAGCACATTACCAAAAAAAGATATTGAAGCTTTGGAAAAAGTGCAAAGAAAAGCAACTAAAATGATTAAGGGCCTGGAGACAAAAAGATATTAAGAATGGCTGCAGGAATTGGGTGTGGCTAGTCTAGAGAAAAGAAGGACTATGGGTGACATTATAGCATTATTCCAATATTTGAGCAACTGCCACAAAGAAAAAGGAGTCAAATTATTTTCCAAAGTATGAGAAGGCAAAACAAGAAACAATGGATGGAAATTAATCAAGGAGAAATCAACCTGGAATTAAGAAGAAACTTCCTAACAGTGAGAACAATTAACCAGTGGAACAGCTTGCCTTCAGAAGTTGTAGATGCTTCAACACAGGAAATTTTAAAGAAAAGCCTGGATGGCCACTTGTCTGAAATGGTGTAGAGTCTCTTGCAGAAGATTGGACTAGAAGACCTCCAAGGTCCTTCAAGGTCTATTCTGATTGATAGTACATTTCTTTATGGTCTTCTTTGGCTTTCTCAATAATTAGCCTATCTTAGCAAAGAGAGTTCCTTTCTATGTTAAAACATAAAACTCCAAGATTGTAAAGAATGTATAATTTTTCTTTGATTTTATCCCCAGGCATGTAATGTACGAACATAACAATTTGGAAAATAATGATTCAAAAATAATTCACTGTACATTCTAAGTGCACTAAATATAATTTATCATTTGACCCATCAAAGACCAGCAAATTTCACAGCTCCATCAATGCTGGACTCTATCATTCCAAATTGTAAATTGGTATTATTTTTTCACAGTACTTTTTCCTCAAACACATTTTTTTTATAATCATTATTATGTTAGAGAAAAGGTTTAACATGGGTAATGCTAATTGTTTTAGCTTATTGAAAATTAGTGTTGCAGTCCACCAGTAAATGCCTGATTGAGCTTTACAATGAATGTAGTTTGGTTGACCAATATTTTATGCATTCTGATGTAATAATACAATGTTTTTCATCATAGGTTCAGTAATATTATTATGTGTAGAAAGACACTGAAATGGCCGAGATGAAGATATTCAGAAGCTGTTACAAAAACAAGGACAAAATCATTAGTTAAATGACTCTGGAAAAGAGTTAGGGAAAAGACTGAGGCTGCCCTGCTCCACCCACAGGAGTATAAGGGGGTAAGGAGGAAGAACACAATCAAGAACATAATCAAGACCACAATCTTGCAATCAGGCTTGCAAGATTTTGTTAATGTAGGCTATCTCAAAAAAAGTTTAATTCTAATCTCCTTGTGGAATTAGTTGAGTAATTCTGAGGTGCTTCACAACATTTTAAAGTTGCATTAGTGTAATTGCAGCACTGCTGACCTCACTGAAAAGGAGCTGAGACTCATAAAAAACCTTTAACATTAACTGCAAGTTAACTCATTTTCTGCAAATGCTTTAAGCCATAATTTAAAGAACTGATTGATTTCCCCCACTCCTCTCTGCTTTCTTCTACCCTGACAACCAACTAAAAGTTTTTAAAATTCTAAATAGTGGTTTACAATCCTTTGTTCACAAATTAAGAAAATGTTCCTCTTGCATTGTCCAAATGAGCAAGGAATGGTCATTTCTTTCTTTTAACATAATTTCCCATATAATCCCTCTAAGGTTATAAGTGTTTTTAAAACCAGCTCTTGCACAATAAAACGTGAGAAATTTGGACCAAAGAACATCCTAGTGTCATAAATTACCCATAGACAGTTTAGTGATATCCATTATACCTTTACTGAACTATTAGGAAAGCTGCTTTTTTGTTCTTTAAGTCTTTTGTGACTACTTGCAATACATTCTTTGATTTCTAAACATTTTAAAATCTTCCAATATGGGTCTACGGCAACTTACCGCAGAACAAGAGTTAACTTGCTGCAGAACAAGAGTTACATTCATATCGAAGAAATGGTGGAATAGAATTATTAAAGAAAGGATGCCAAGGAGGGTCAAAATGAAATGTGAATGATAAAAAAATAAATATTTTTTTTAAAAATATATTAAACAATTAAATTGAATTGTTGAATTGTCCCGCAGCAAGTTGTCCTGTGGTGAATTGTCCCTGGGGAGTTGACCGTGGCAAGTTGGCTATGGGGAGTTAGCTGTAGTGAGTTGCCCCATTCCATCCAATACTATCGTATACTTCCCTGACAGATAGATAGATAGATAGATAGATGATAGATGATAATAGATAGATGATAGATAGATGATAGATAGATAGATAGATAGATAGATAGATAGATAGATAGATAGATAGATAATGATAATAGATAGATGATTGATTGATTGATAGATAGATAGATAGATAGATAGATAGATGATAGATAGATAGATAGATAGATAGATAGATAGATAGATAGATAGATGAGAGATAGAGATAGAGATAGAAATAGAATAGAGATGATATAGATATATCATGACTACAAAGGTTAATAAGATGATGAATAGAATAGCTTTATTGTCACTATAAATATACTCTAATCAACATACATTAAAATGAAATTTCATTGCATTCAGCTCCCAAGGGATAACTAATTTGCATATTCCCATCCACGCACACATAAATGACACAGAAAAACATCACAGACTAATTCAAATATACACATATACATGGATGAGAAAAAAAGAATCCTGCAAATTTATAAGACAGATGGTATAAGGACCAAACCTGTTGTAGAAGCTTATCGTCCTGCTACAGATACTTCGAAACCTCCTCCCAGAAGGGAGCAACAGAAGCAGACTGTGAAGTAAGTGTGTGGGGTCTCTGACAAAGATAGACACAGCTGAAAATAGACATGACCATGACCAAGTACTGCTCATTTTTTTATCAATCTCAGAAAAGTCAGGAATAAACAGATATGAAAAGATTAAAAGCTCAATTGTTGCTTATCATCCTGCCAGGACCTTTGTAGGAGAATTGTCTTCCCTGGAAGATAAACCAAAACAAATCACCAAAATTGCCTACTTGATAGGGAAATTTAGGGGATATCAGTACTGCATATGGAACTTCAGTGTATCTCTAGCTGAATTGAATTTTAAGTTCTTACAAGACTGTTAAATATTATTTCTATGTAGGTCAACTAGTCATGTCTACTTTCCCTAATCACCATCAGTTGGTTGGAATTACAAAAGGAGGTAAAGCGGCGGAAAGCATATTTATTTAGAAATAAATCCTAGTAATATCCAAGACTTTTACTTCCCTGTTAACCAACATTTTAGAACCAGAAACAGGAATGTGGTTAATTCAACTTCTCTTACATAGAACAATCCAAATAATGATTTCTTTATTATTTATTTCATTCGGTTTACTGCTTATCAGAAAATAGACCAGTTGTAGGAAAGATTTCAAAAGTTCTATTCAAATTTGATGGGGGAGGCACTCAATCATACTGAACAAAAGGGAGGAGTCATTTGCAAAATAATCAGCAGCATACAGTTGTAAATACCACTTGCCTACACATCTGTTGCATATAATAAAGCCATTATATGATAGACATAGAACAAGTCAAACATCTGAAGATCATTCACCATTCTTCCTTTTGCTGTTTCTCTTTGCTGCCATCTAGTGGTCACATGGAGTTACTCATCCCTGATATGGCAATCCTTTCTTTTTTTAAAAAAAACACCTTAAAAATCAAGCAGAATCAAATAGTAGCAATTTTGCAGCAGTTAAGAACCAAAAAAAACAACAACCCAAAACCCTCCAAATTAAAAAAAAATATCTTATTTCCCATTTTCCCTACTGACCATTGGCTCACACTGTACAACCAACAGCTTCAGAGCCTCGGTGGCACAGTGGTTAGAGCGATGTACTGCAGGCCACTTCTGCAGACTATTGGCTACCTGAAATTTGGCAGTTCAAATCCCACCAGGCTCAAGGTTGACTCAGCCTTCCATCCTTCCGAAGTGGGTAAAATAAGGACCCAGATTGTTGGGGGCAATATGCTGACTCTGTAAAACTGCTTAGAGGGGTCTGTAAAGCGATATATATAAGTCTAAGTGCAAAGTGTTATTATGCTTTATGTTGCATAGATCAGATATCTCACCTCCCAAATTGTTGCATTGTCACTGCTCAAGCAAAACATGAAGCCCTTAAATTGTTTTAGCTGTCTGTCTAGGAGCATAATGGCTAGAGTGGTTGTAACACTGGGCAGGAGGTTAGTAACTCCATGTTTGAGACTCAAGAGATACTGTGTGTTGGGGTTAAGTTCACGTCTTTTGCTCCAGTTCCTGTTGGGGCATGAAAGAAGCCCCCAATTGGGCATCCACAAGGCAGTGGTGATGTCACTGGCTAATCCTTTCACCACAGTGCTTCTGACACCAGCACACAAAAAAAGCTGTCTCTTTCATACACACACACACACACACACACACACACCTCATCCCATATTCTTGCTCTGGCTATGAGGCATTAAGTTTTTCCTGGGATCAGATTTTGCTGTGAAATGCTAATCATAGTTAAGGACGCATAAACATATAAATGTTTGATAACTCAGTGTTTTAAATTAAACATCTTGTCCCGAAATGGAAGAGCTTACTGCTTGGCTATGATTATTGAAAGCAGAATATCATGCAAGCTTCTCAGTCCAGCATCAATGGTAATCTTTTTCTCTTGACAGAAGGAGAAGGCTAAATAATTACTTTATTATTGCTGTACTCCTAACAGTCTTAAAATGACATAGATCAGAATGTGAATACCATATTTTAATAGAGTTTGGAAAGAAGAGTGTGGAGCATTAACAATAATGAAAATATGCAATTCTGATTTCAGCTCACATTAAAGGAAAATAATGATAGTTTCAGTCTTGGAAATATGAAATAGCATGAAGTTAGCACCCTATTATTTGAAAATTAGCAAACTTGGAACCTTACTGCCAGAAAAAAGCAGAAGCAAGAACGAATCCAGTTATAACACTCTAAAGTAATCAGGTTTCAATTGATGATGATTGTTTATTAAATACAATAAATCACTGGATCCTAAGCTAGGAAGGCAGTTTCCTAATGTAAAGCTATCGTGAGTATCTATAAATTGGATACATTCAGTGTACATGAGTATGTTGGTATACAAGTAGTTCTTGACCCATATCCATAAAGGAGCCGGCCCACTGCTGTCATAAATCCTGATGGCCATTAAGTGAGACATCCTTGCTTAATGACTCCCACCCCGTGCTTTCTCTGATGCAGTTGTTAAACAACTGTGCGGGTTGTTAAGCAGAGCACAGGATGCCTTAGGAGTGGGGGAGACTATGGGAGGCCCACCACCCAGCTAGATCTAAAAAGGAAATATATATATATAACAAAAAAAAAAAATTGCAAAGCCAAAAACAAGCCCAGCAAATAATGGGGAGGGGGAAAAAGCTCAGATAGTTTAGAACCCAGTGCCATGTTCAGTATCAAAGAAACATCCAGCTAAGCCTTGGTGTTTGACCACAAAAATCCCCAAAACACCAGGATGGAAGTCCAATGATCTACCCAAAGATAATGTTTAACAAAAGAAAAAAGTGATGCTTGTGGCTAGGCCTCTATTTAGATTAGAAGGCAGTTGGGATACTGCAGGTGTAATTCATTGTTGGAATGTATTTCTATTCAACAACCACAGTAGCATTCAGGCAATAGATGGCAGTTTTTGCAAGTTTAGATATGAGGTATATACTCTGCTCTTTTGTTTTAAGTAGAGTTGTCTGTTTCCTATTGGAGTTATATACTGTAGTTGAGCAGTAAAGCACATGGTGACTGTACTCTTTGTTTGCTCTGTGGTGCTTTATATATGCAGAATTTCTAACAGCAGGCATCTCCTGGCTCTTGCTAGGCTTTGGGGAAGCCAGTCCCTGAATGCAAAGATAGAAACTCCAGGACCTTCTTAAAACCTTACTCCCACCCTTCCTCACAAGGGAAGGGAAGATTTCTCAATCTTTTTCCCACTCCCCAATTAAACTTTTTCCCTCTCCCAATTGAACTCCCCACCTCTGCCCTCCAGTCTTGATCCTCTTTAACCTCTTAATTTGCTACATATACTAGAATCTGTAAGTTACTTATCTTGATGAGTGGCTGACAGGCTGAAGAGTAGAAGAAAAGAGTGGAGAACTGAAGGAAAATACTTTGCTTCTGAAGCCTCAGTAAGTTCAGCAAGCAGTAAAAAAGAAGTTGGGTCTTAAGTCATAGTAGCAGCAAAAAAAAAAAAAGAAAGAAAGTAATCCTGAATGGGTTGGCACAGCCTAAGACAGATTCAGTATACAATTGGAGGGTTCCCTTGGACTTATGGTTCCTAATAGAAGAGAAGGTTGTAGTCATGATCAGGTCTTAGGACTGTGCACCAGTTGCAACCATTCCTGAATCCATGGCTTTGCTTTCAGTCACTCATGTTCTTGTGACCTCTCGTCTGGAGTATTTCAATGTGCTCTACATGAGGCTAATCTTGTAAAAGATTTTGGAAGCTTCAACTAGGGTAGAATGTGGCTGCACATGTAAGAAATAATGTTGATTTTTTTTTTACAATGTAACACCATTGCTATGTGAGTTTCAGTCTCCATCAGTGTGCTTCAATTCAAGAGGCTGTTTATCATCTCTAAAGGCTTTCATGGCTTGGACCAAGGCTAAGGGACCATTTTCTCTCAATTATTTCTACCTGTCTGGTAAATTGACCATGCTATGGGTCTCATCAGCCAAGGAATGTTGGTTGGTGGGGACCAGGAGATATATGTGCTTTCTCTACCATAGCACCTGTCCTCCAGAACATTTTCCCTTTAGAGGTCAGGATGACTCTGACTATCAGCTTTCAAGATTTTTCTCCCTTTGCTTTGCATCTTTCGGTTGTCATAAGTAATAAGGGGAGGAAGGGGGAATTGTTATGGGAAGCGAGTTGGAGGTGTTACAAACCAGAACTGTATAAGCTGGGAGGGGAAGTACCTTCTTGCTTAGGTTTCTATCCTATCTTATGCACAGCTGCAACCCTTTATCAAACAATGTCAAGGTCAATAGACAGAGGCCTCATTACCACCTGGAGATACCCACATGATGATATACACAACTTTTAATTGGATGAGCCAATTGAACTATTGGGGGTGGGAACGTTGCCATTACTTTGTATACATGATTTACGTGCCCATTTTCTCAGATTCAGAATTCTTTTGTTGCTACCACTTGATTTCCAGTAAAAGATATCTTTTCTCTGATTAAAAGAGTCTATGTATTTCTTTCTTGAATTTTGAATGGAGCACCAGCTGACACTGACCCTGTCAGAGTAGAATCATTCTATCTGTGATTTAACTTGTCTTCTGATTTTGCTTCTTTGTGCCTGGGCTTGGGGCTTCAAGTGTGCTAAGGGCCTGTTTGTTGGCTATATTAGCAACCATGGCAATGATTCTATTCAATGACCGTATATTTTTATTTTCCATTGTTTTAATGGTTTTAAATTTGTTTTTATGGGTTTTTTTTTACATATGCTGAAAATAAATAAATAAATGCAGCTTGTCCTCTTTATGTAACTACAACAATATTGCCATTAATATGGTTAGACGTGCAGGCTGAACAATAAGACAATAATTAATTGCCTGCTTTTACCCTTAAAAGTATCATTCTATCTATGTTTTAATTTGTCTTCTGATTTTGCTTCTTTCCTTTTATATATAAAGTTCTGCATATCACTGCAGTGATTACAGTGAAAGGAATGCAACAGAGGAGAAAATGGAATGATACATTTGGAATTAAGTTAAAGGACCTTTTGATGATGAATGAGCTGAACAGAAATGTATCTTATCACTTCACAGAGCTACTTATTTTGCATGGCAAAGGAATCAAGAAGTATATTCAACCAGTGCTGACTACTACAGCAAGAAACTGGCACTGGGATCAATGGGCTGTCTAGCTTGCAAAGGAAGTAATTCATAGATGGGTAAGTCAAAGTAATAGAATTTAACTGTCTTTCCCAAATCAATTGTTGTTGCTTTAAAGTAACTTATTTCTAAATTTTTATTTAAAGCCAAGCCTTTGAAATAATTCCATCCAACTGATCTGGCTTTAGACAGTTCCTTGTTCTCCCTAAATAATCCTACTAATTGTAATGGACTTTGTGTCCAAGAAATCCTACTCAATGCAGATTTTGGTGGAAGGAAGGGAGGATCTAAATTCTAAACTCTCATACATAAAGATAATTCTCTGAACAATGAAACTGGCTATTAGATTATACAGTTTAGAGTCAGAAATTATTCGACCCAGAAAAGTCCATGGTTATATTGTATTGTTCAATGTGCAAATTGTCTCTTACCTCCAATTAATTGCTTGAGATCTTCAAGTGCTCTGGTTTAATTGTGCAGACTGAGCTGAAACATTGCATTCCTCAAACAATTACACCACAAATACCCTCTTGACTTCTCCTATATTCTTCCTGAGACTACAAGAATTGCTATTTGTAGGTTGCCTTTTAATCACTTGGTTCAAAATGGTAAGATGCAAGCTTCTAAAATGAGAACTATGTACAAAATGTCAAATATGGAATCAAGGATGAGCTTATATTTTGACAAGGAAAAATGCAGCAGCAGCACAGGCTCAAATATTACTTTTTTTCAGCTGCTGTTTCACAAAAAGAATATAATTGACTGCCAACTGTTAATTTGTCATATTTCACAACTCATTTATGCCTACTTGTCTATCAAAAATGTGGATGGAAAACAGGACAGTTGCCAGTGAGTATGAACACTGTAAATATACATCAGAGTTTTAATATTTTTAATGTATTTAAACTAACTATAAGTTTTCCAAATGCCACTTTTAAAATTAAAGCCAAATAACAAAATATCTGAAAAAAAATGTTCCATGTTTTGTCTATTCATTTTCCAGATGTTAATCCCAGAAATATAAGAGAATGTGGGTTTGAAGGGAAGTAGGATTTGGATGACATCATTAAATAAAATTTATTAACTTATTTCTTTTCCAAATGCTCTTTGAATTTATGAATCAAAGAATGATGTCAGGTTCATTTGCATTAAATTGTTTTTTTTAATTCTACATGAATGATGATGATGCTATTGGAGAACTTGCATTATAAAGTTCCCTATATTAGAGAAAGACTTACATGGGTATGTGCGAGGAAGCAATCTGTGTGTTTCTGGAATCTGGGAATGTCACCTAATCAAGGACTACTGAAGCAGCTGCCTGTCATATTAGCAGAAAGAAGGTTTGTTACATGAAATATGTGAAGAAGAGCACAGTGGTAGTCAGTTAGTCAATCATAAGCCTGAACATAAGTTCTGCAGGGATGTAGATGCAGGAAGGAAACATGTTGAGATTACCATTCTCACAAGGATGTGGCGGAATGACAGAGAAGAAAAGAACCCAGAGGGCATTCCTGATTCTCTGTGTAACATGTATGATGGGATGTCTCCCTCAAAAAAGGGTGGAGGACACACAGCAATTACAGGAGGAGCCTTACAGAGCAGATTGCAGGAGAGAGGAAAGTTGAAAAGTGGCATAGAGACTCAGGGTAACCCTACAGAGTTATGTTAGGTATAAATGGAGGTGAACAATTATTTTGACAGGTATTTCGCATTCTGCTACAGTACCCCACTAGCAATAATATAATTGGCTGTAAGAGTGACCTTGGGGAATGGAGGACAAGTCAAAATTAAGACTGTTCCATATTAACATACTTCAAATAGGCTATTCCTATTAGACAACAAATACCCGACACTGATTGGCTACTTTTCTTGATGCTGATTGGCCAATCATAGCAGGGCTATGATTGGCCAATTCAAGTGGTGGGAAAAACAAGTAGCCATCATTGGACACTAGCCACAAGCAGCTCTCTATAAAAAGAGCTGCTGCGGCTCCTGGTTAGAACAGACTTTCAGAACTAAATAAAAGAGCTGAAATTACGCTGATCTCTGAGTCTCATTCCTGAGAATAGAACACTGGTGATGAAGGTGGGATTCTGAGAAAGAGATCAGTTGGGCACATGGCATCGAGAACCGAGCAGACGAAATGGCTGGAACCAACTCACCACCCACACCCTTCAACCAGCAGCAGAGGACTGGGAATCCTACATCGATAGATTTCTCATGTTCTTGGAGAGTAATGACCTATAAGGAATCTCAGACAATCGCAAAAGAGCTGTATTCCTAACACACTGTGGGCCCACAGTGTTTAAGATGGCCATGGCACTAGCAAAACCAGACAACGTTAAGCAAATGGCCTGGCGAGACCTGGAGAAGCTGCTGAGGGCTCACTACACACCAACCGTCTCCAGCCTCATCAGGAGACATGAATTTTATAAACGGAACCAGAAGGAAGGTGAGAGCATCGCAGATTTTGTAGCCGCTCTCAGGGACATCAGAGGAGCATGCCAATTCCTGAACATGGACAAAGCCATGAGGGATCGCATGGTACTTGGACTGAGAGACCTTACCCTACAAAGCTGACTGCTGACCCGAGCAAAGATCACTGTTACCGAGGCTATTGCTGAAGCCACGGCAGCAGAAGCAACCAAAAAATCAGCAGCAAAAATGCGGAAAATGAACGTCAACCCACCAAAGACATCAACTGAAACAAATCAGGGCACCAAGAAGAAAGTAGAAAGCACACACAAGAGCGCTACACATTTCACAGATAGCAGATCATCTGGAATCGATGAGGACGAGGAAGAAGAAATCCACAGGCTCCAGGCTGAGCAAGAGGGTGAATGAAAAATGGTCATAAGTTGGGGTTCCAGTGTGCCAGCTGTGGAGGAGACCACCCCCATTCAAAGTGCCAGTTCTTAGATGCCGTTTGCCAGTACTGCAAATGGAGGGGCCACATCGCACGTGTAGGCAGAAACCGCAGAAGCTACAGCCCCAGAAGAAGGGACAACACGCCCCTGAGACAGAAAGAGAGGACAACGTGGAACCGAGAAAATCACGAAGGCAAAGGGAAGTGGCCAATCGAGAGCTACAGGAAAGAAGAAACACATCAGACCATCACCATCGGCCATTTCAACGCGACTAATGTCCGGAAGGTACATGTGGCAGTCAGAATCGAGGGGCAAGAATGCAAAATGGAGGTCGATTCTGGATCTTACCTCTCGATGGTATCCTGGGATACCATCAAAAGACTAGCACCGCACATCGACAAAGCCGAATTAGAACAACAAGCACTGATTTTAAAAGACTACCAAGGCAACAGAATACCAGTAGTCAGGCTTGGACAATTCCAGGTAACCTTCAAAGAACACCAAAAAATATTGCCTCTAACCATCGTAGACCGGAACCGACCAAGTCTACTGGGACTCGAGTGGTTCAAACCCCTAGGAATTGGAGTGACCGGCATTAACCGCATCACTGACACAGACTGGGAGGAGAACCTGATGATAGAGTTCCAGGACATCTTCGACGGAAAGTTAAGCAAGTACCGAGGGTCCCCTATCTCATTCAATTTAGATCCAACCATAGCTCCAATTAGGCTGAAGGCGAGGCGAGTCCCCTTCGCACTAAAACCCAAAATTGACGAAGAATTAAAAAAACTTATAGAACAAGGCATCCTGGAACCAATTGACCATGCTAAATGGGATACCCCAATCGTGACCCCAGTTAAGCCGGATGGGTCTGTGAGAATTTGTGGGGACTACAAGGCTACCCTGAACCATGCACTACAGCAAAGTGCATATCCTATTCTGGTAGTACAACACCTACTACACTCCCTGGGAAGGGGCAAGGTCTTTGCAAAGCTCGACCTTGCCCAAGCATACCAGCAATTGCCAATAGACCCGGAAACAGCAGAGGCCCAAATGATCGTGACCCATAGGGGAGCATTCAAATGTACAAGATTACAATTCGGAGTCAGCGTAGCCCCTGGGGTTTTCCAAAGCCTAATGGAGCAATTATTACAAGGGATAAAAGGAGTAGTCCCATATTTTGATGATGTGCTCATCTCAGCTAATGACGAGAGATAATTAGAAGCCCACCTCAGAGAGGTCCTGCAAAGGTTCCAAAAAGCAGGACTCAAGGTAAAAAAAGAAAAGTGTAAATTGGCCACATCAAAAGTTGATGGGTAAAATTTGGGGTACCAAAAAAATTAGGGTACCAAATTGATAAAGAGGGCATCCACCCCACAGAAAAAAAGATCAAGGCAATCAAAGAGGCGCCTAGACCAAAAAATAAAGTTGAATTACAAGCTTTTCTGGGACTCATAAACTTTTACCACATCTTTCTGCCACAGAAGGCAACTACGGTGGAACCTCTACATAGACTCTTAGACAAATCGGCCATCTGGACCTGGGTACGATGTGAAGAGACAGCGTTCCAGAAGATAAAGGACCTTATCACCTCCGATGTGGTATTGATGCAATACAGCGAGACATTACCGCTTACAGTTACCTGTGATGCATCACCTTTTGGCGTCAGGGCTGTGCTTAGCCATGTCCTGCCGGATGGAAGAGAAGCCCCCATTGCCTTCTATTCAAAGACCCTCTCAAAAACTGAAAGGAACTTTAGCCAGTTGGACAGAGAGGCATTGGCGGCTATATCCGGCATAAAACATTTCCATGAATACCTTTACGGTAGGACTTTTACCCTTGCGATCACAAACCCCTTTTAGGTATACTCACTGGAAACAGAGACACCCCTAACATACTGTCGCCGACAATGACAAGGTGGTCCAAATTTCTGGCAGCATACAACTATAAACTAATCCATCGGCCCGGAAAAAACATTTTGCACGCTGATGCTTTGAGCCATGCCCCCTTACCAGACATTGAGATTGACCTGGCACCAACCACTTCCACCCTACAAATTGAGACTTTGACAAACCTACTGATAACTGCAGCCGACATCGCTAGAATGACTGCAAAAGACAAGACATTATTACAAGTTTTAAACTGGGTAGGAAAAGTTTAAACTCACCGGAAAATGAGACAGACATTATTTTCAAACCATATAAGAATAGACAAACCAAACTGTCATTACTTTGGGGTGATCAGGTCATAATACCAGAAAAATTACAAGACCAGTTATTATGTATGTTGCACGAAGGCCACCTGGGCATTGTGCGAATGAAAACCCTGGCCAGGAGCTATGTATGGTGGCCAGGGATGGACAAAGATATTGGGAAATGGGTCAAAACTTGCGAGAAATGTCAAAACTCCCACCCTGCACCCCCTTCAGCACCTGTCTTGGACTGGGAAACATCAAGGGGCCCCTGGTCATGAATACATATAGACTTCGCGGGGCCAACAAAAGGGCATACATACCTAATCGTAGTAGATGCTTACTCCAATTGGTTAGAAGTAAGCATCATGCACTATACGACCACCAAAGCAGTCATCAAACAGCTACGAAAGTTATTCACTACACACGGGTTACCGGATGTGCTCGTCTCCGACAATGGCCCACAATTTACAGCACTACCCTTCGAAAAATTCCTTGCAGAAAATGGCATACGACATGCACTGACAGCACCAGGGTAACCAGCGACGAATGGTAGGGTGGAACGCATGGTCCGATATACCAAGGAAACATTAGATAAATTAGACACAGGGGACATGCAAGAAAGAATCGAAAAAATGCTCACAATACAGCACATAACACAAAACTCCACTACAAATAAATGCCCAGCAGAATTACTGATGGGCAGAAAACTACGTTCACAATTAGATAGATTACACCCAAGATACGCCACCGAAAAACCAACCGACTCCTTGAGCAAGTATCGCAAATTTGAACCAGGACAACTAGTATATGCAAAAAACCTCACTGGCCAACCATTGTGGGTACCGGCAGCAATTACACAGATAACCGGACCATGGTCCTACAGAATGGAAACAGATGATGGCCGAACCTGGTGAAGACATATTGACCAACTATGGTCACGCACACTACAACGCACCACCGACACACTCAGACATGAAGAACAACACACATACACACCAACAACATCACAACAATTACACAAAACTAGCAACAAACCAACCATAATAGCAGGGCTATGAGTGGCCAATTCAAGCAGCAGGAAAAACAAGTAGCTGTCATTGGACACTAGCCGCGAGCAGCTCTCTATAAAAAGAGCTGCTGTGGCTCCTGGTTAGAACAAACTTTCAGAACTAAATAAAAGAGCTGAAGTTACGCTGATCTCTGAGTCTCATTCCCACGAATAGAACAAAGACAATGGTCAGACAAAAGACATTTGAATCCAAGGAAGAAATGTAATTTGCAAAAACATCTCAGACTTGACCTTCCTCAGTTCTTGTGAAATAGAGGGAGAGAGGGGAGAGACACATTCATACTTTCCAGATTCTATTCCTGTAACTTTAAAATAAAAATAGTATTAGCATTCATAACTTCAGTTTTCTGGTTGAGGTCTACATCAGATGGCTGATAATGTGTTGTTTCTCTGTGTCATATAATATATGTGAGTATATGCCTAATTTTGTATTTATTTATTTATTTTGTCATATTTATGTAGTGTATATTGCAGGTGGTATCCCTCTGAGAGCTATATGCAACAAAATTTGATTTTAATGTATGTTGATTAGTGTATTTTCAAAGTGACAATAAAGTTATTTTAAATCTAAAAAAGTCTGTCTTGTTCTACAGTACAGAATTTAAGAACATTTTTTTTTCCAAAGAAAAGTCCATTAAAGGAGTTCTACCCTCTGATTCTTCAAATATTCTCCTATCCTAATTTGCCTTCGTGAGGTTTACCTTCTAGATTTATTTTAGTACTTAGAGATCATAATGGAGATGTCACACGATGTACAACCTAATAAATGACACCTTTCCAACTACCTCATTACCTTGCAAATACATTTTCATTGGACATAAGGGGGAAATGTAGCCATATCCTCAAGGCAGCATAATGATGACTCTACGTTCTGGATTTCCTTGTGATAAAATAAAATTAGCATAAAAATCACTTGTAATCCTGATCGTCATATTCTTTAGACTCTTATATCTACCAATGGAAGAAAATAAATTTCTGTTCAGCCTACATTGTCCTGGAGTAGATTTAATTTGTTTTATTTTTCAACATAATCCATTTGACATGATTGCATGTTAAAACACATAATTTAATCCTCCTGTTCATGTTCTCAAACATGTTTTCATAGCATTTGCTGAAATTCAAAGTCGTGATGATTTAGAAGTTGAAAGCATCCTCTAACTGGGAATTGGTTTGTGGTCATTCCAGAATACTCGTGGTACTTCTTAGAAACTGTTTATAGGAGAGTAGTCTCTTAGTTTTCTAAAATGGGACTCACAATATTATGCTTCAATAATGAACTTTTTGTGAGTTTTCCATAGAAGATAGTTTGTACAACTGTACCTTGGTACTCAATTGCTTTAAAACTCATCATATTTGATACTCACTTGGCTTTTTAAAAACAGATGCATAGAAGTTGGGGAAAAAAGAAGCATCATGGTCTGGAAACTATTAGGCTCCAGGCTCATGCAAACAGCCAAAGCACTTCTTCCAAATAATTTTTGAAGTACATCTTAAGTCCCTGTCCCACTGCACCAACGGATGCAAAGAGGATGTAAAACATTAAAAAAAGCTTGCCACCCATTGGAAAACGTGATGCATCCATTGTGTACTCACTGCATACATGTTTCCTATGCTCTATCCCTCAAGCATCCATCCACTGTGATTTCATCCACGCAAGAAGTTTTGAGCTGCACAAAACCTTTTGAATGGATGAACTTTCCGCCGCGTACAATGTACATCCATGACATATATGGGCAACAAACGTTCTATGTCCGTTGTCATCCATTAAACGTCCACTGTATCCTCTTGGTATCCTCTGGCCATCCTCGCAACTCACATCCGCTGCAGCTGAAAACGGAAAGAGAGAGGAAATGAAAAGTACATGGAACGTCCACACAGCGTTAGTAGCATGGAAATAGAAAGGATGTAAGTGGATGCATCTCGTATATAAAGGATTAAAATGGACAAAACATTTCTATCTAGGATGCATCTCGGTTATTTAGGATGTCTGCAGTATGTCTAGAGTATGTAGAAGGACACCTTGTGGACAAGCGATATTTCCTATAAAAAGGGGGAGGAAATCATCTGGATCTCAGTATGAGTCCAGCAGTCGTGGTGTACAGACCTCTCCACCCTTGGTCTTGCTCTTCAACATCATCCATTGTTCTCCACCATGGATCATAACACAGTCCATATGGTAGCTGTGATCATTCATCACCAGAACCAAACCCTCTTCAGACTGTTTCACCTTTTCTACACAAGGAGAAGAAGGAGACGTCCAAGAGCTGTGTGGGTCCGAGGATGGATCGTGAGAAGAATGGATTTTGGACTGTATGACCAGTTGATGATGCAGCTGAGGAATGAAGAACCTTGTGCATTCCATCACTTCATGAGGATGCTACCAGCCACGTTTGACGAACTTGTAGAGCTTCTGAGACCCAGGCTGACCAAGCTGAGCACCAACTTCCGTCCCAACCTGGACCCTGGACTGAAGGTGGCACTGATTCTGTGCCACCTGGCCTCTGGAACCACATACAGAAACATGCAGTATGCATGGAATTTAATTTGCCACACAACACCATCAGCATTGTGGTCAGAGAAGTGGTTCAGGCCATCATTGAAGAATATGTGGAGGAGCTCCTCCAGTGTCCCACTACTGAAGAAGGATGGATGAAAGTTGCAGAGCAGTGGTAGCAGAGGTGGAACTTTCCCCACACCGTTGGAGCCATAGATGGGAAGCACGTGGCCTGCAAAGCTCCAGCCAACTCAGGGTCCACTTATTTCAACTACAAGGGCTTCTTCAGTATCATCCTCTTTGCCATGATTGATGCTGACTACAAGTTCATCTACACTGATGCTTCAGGAAACGGGTCAGCTTCAGATAGCCAGGTATACAACGCCAGTGACCTCAAGGAGGGGCTGGAATGCAACCTCATCATGGGTTTTCCAGATCCAGACTCCCTACCCAATGACACACAAGATGTGCCCTACTTCATCGTTGGTGATGATGCCTTCTCCCTCAGAACCTACCTCATGAAGCCGTACATTTCAAGATACCTCACCCGTGAAGAGAAGATCTTCAACTACAGGCTGTCCAGAGCAAGATGGGTGGTGGAGAACACCTTTGGCATCCTGGCCAACAGGTTCCAGATACTTCTCACCACCATGCAGCATCACCCACAGACTGTGAGGAGCATCGTGGAAGCTTGCTGCATCCTGCACAATCTCATGCGCACCCGCTACCCAGTGTTGCAGAACAGACTTGTGGACTGTCAACAAGGGAATGGGGACATGGAGCCTGGTTAATGGAGGCAAGGACGTAACCTGATAGACACTGTGGATGTACAAGGCCCCAACAGAGCTTCACGTGAATGAAGAAGCAGTGCAACCTCCTGAGACACTGGTGAAACTCCCCAGCTGGAGCAGTGGAGTGGCAAGACAGGGTGATAGATGATTAATGGATGCTTCCTTGAGCCTGTCTCATAACACTGATGAGATTGTGCCATGTATGTTGAGTGGTCCTACAATGAATAGGGCATTAATAAAGAGCTTTGTTTATTTTGAAATGTGTTGATCAATGAAAAAATTGTTCTTGATAATAAAGGTCCACATGTGTGGCAGCTGGGAGGGTGGACCATACAGTCCCACTATGCTTGCACTGGAAGTTTATCTATCCCACAACTATCCTTATCTATCCCACAATTATCCTTATCTATCCCACAAGCATACAAAGGCTTAACCATTTGTTCAAGGTTTTCACCAACACTTTATTAAGTAAAAAAAAATGAATCAAGTGTCTCAAGCAAAGATATGTATGACTTTATTCAAAAAGCAAAATGAACCAAGTAAAGTGTCTTAAGCAAAGATAAAGTGAACAAGTAAACAACTCAGTCTCTGGCACTATTCTCAGTCACTCTGAGTCATGTCCATGGTCTCAGCTGTTAAGTGGCCAGGGACTGTGGAGGTGGCTGTGGCTTGAGTGCTGGTCTGAGGCGTCTTTGGGGTCCTTGGCCCTGAGAGTACAACAGGGGATGATGTGTTCAGGAAGCTCTCCAAGAGCTCACTCAGTCCCATGAAATTGAGAGGCCCTTCATCAAGTACCTGGGATGTCAGGCACAAGACTGAAGACAGATTGTCCATTGACGGGCTTGGCTGTGGGGTGGAGGAAGGAGGAGTGTAGTGGGGCTGTCTGGTCTGCAGCTGGGCGAGGTATGGTGTCTGTGACGTGCGATGCACCTGGGCCTGGACTGGGAAGGTCTGCTTCTGCTGTGGGAAGTCCTGGTAGTTGTAGCCTTGGTAGGTGAGAGGCTGTTGAAAGCCGTGTAAGGGATGTGACATCGTCTGGGGTGGAGGAGCAGACCTGGACTGGGTAGGAGCAGCTTCAGCTGGGCCTTGAGGCTTGTGCAGAAGTGCTGTTATCTTCTCCTTCATCACCTGGTACTGGGCCTCGGGCATATTCCTGAGGGTGTGACTCATGTAGGTGATGAAAGTGTGGTAGCTGGAGGATCTTCTGTCCAAGTAGACCAGCTGAGAGAGAGAAGTTCTGTGCTGGTCTTCACTGTGTCCCTGATCTCCAACAGGACAGTGTGGCTCTGGCCCTCCAGTCTGCCTCTCTGCCTGCATCCTGTGGAGCTGGGGTTGGGCTGGGGGTGCGTTGGTCTCTGGTGGCTGCCGCTTCTTCCTCCATTTGTGACAGGGAATCCTCCAAGTCTGGCGGCATGGGGAGTGCAGCTGTCGGGGGGGTCTCTGCCATGGGGCCCTCTGAAGACACCTGCCTGGACGGTGTAGCTGGCTCCTGGCTGGAAGAGGACTGGCTATCTGTGGGCTGACTGAGGGAGAGGGGTCTCAGAGGGGCTGCTCCTCAGTGGCGGACCTCACCCTCCAGGAAGCTGCACTTGGCCATGACGTAGATCTCCCGGTCAGTGAGCTTGACAGCAGCCTGCCCAGATTTTTTGAGGTGTAGCTTGCCATACCAGGTGTGCATGTGCTTCCACCATCCCAGGAGTACATCTGCAGTGTAGCCCAGGCTCTCTGCCTTGTCTCTCCAAGCTGCCTGTTTCTTCTTGGTGTCACGATAGAGTCTGTGGCCCTTTCTCCACAGGTACTTGTTCTCCCTCAGCCATTCCAGCACCTCCTCCTCATGGACCTCGGAAATGGTGTACTGTTTCCTCTCTCCCTTCTCCTTCCCTTGTCTCTTCCTCCCTCTGGCAGGGGCTTCAGCAGGGCCTTCAGGGGCTTGAGCAGCAGGGCCTTCAGCAGCAGGGCTTTGAGGGCCTTGGGGCTGGTCCACCACAGCAGCAGTAGCACCAGCAGCACCAGCAGCAGCACCACCAGCAGCAGCACCAGCAGCACCAGCAGGAGGAGAAGCACCAGCAGCACCAGCATCTTCAGAGTCAGTGCCAGGGGATGGGATGCTGGTTCTTTCCTTCTTGCCAGGGCTGGCACGAGTAGGCACGAGCTTTCTCTTCTTCCCTGACTGATGAACCATGGTGTTCTTTGACAATGTATGTGGCAGCACGTCTTTCCTCTGAATGCTGACTGCGTGCGAGCTGCAACCTTTTATATCTGCGGACCTGATGCAATTCATACTCCCCGCAGGGGCAGTGAACGCTTTGCATCCAATATACATCCGCGCGTCATCCGCTTTGCTTCCTATAGGTGTCCGTGATGCATCCATGTCATCCGCTATGCATCCGCCCCTTCCACTATGCGTCCGCTTCACAATCTCCCCTGGAAGCCCTTGGATGTATCATCCGCTTCCATCTGCTGTCATCCGCTAGGCTTCCTATGAACATCCACTTAACATCCCCGCTACGTACTACCCACGTCCATTCTTTTCCGTTCTTTTCCATTCTGTTTATGCAAATTTTTGCCACTTTTGCTCGTCTGCTGTGTCCTTTATGCATACGTTTTGCGTCCGTTGGCCAGTGGGACCTAGCCTTAATCAGCATCATATTGTAATCAGATTTTCTCTCGATTTATAACCATGTTTATGTTACCATCAATATGTGAAATTAAGCATTTTCTAGAATGCTTAGGAAATCTATAGAATGCCAAAAATGGGATGTCAAAGAATAAAATGCTTAATATTTCACTCATTTCCTAAGCATTCTATGCAAAAAGGAAAACAAAATATAAAATGCTCCCACTAAAACACCATTCTAGTCTTCCTTGTTGCAATAAATTAACATTTTTGCAACAAATTGATGTCTTTCTCCCTTTTTTCTGGCAAGAAAGTCCAATATTTGGGGAGTTCTTTTACATTTCTTCGATCATTTTCACGTACAGGTAGTCCTTGACATATAACAGTTTCTTTAGTGACTGTTCAAAGGTGTACAAGGCACTGAAAAAAATGCCTAATGACCATTTTACACATTTACAACTGCCCATGGTCACGTGATCAAAATTCAGGTGCTTGACAATTGACTCATATTTATGACGGTTGCCGTGTTCCAGGGTCAAAAGTCTCCCCTTTTGCAGCCTTCTGAGAAGGAAACTCAATGGGGAAGCCAGATTCACTCAAGCCAGATTCACGGTTGTGTTACTAACTTAACAAATGCAATGATTTGCTTAACAACTATAGCAAGAAAAGACATTAAATGGGACAAACTCCTTAGCAGCATAAATCTGGGGCTCAATTGTGGCCTTAACTTGAGGACTACTTGTACATCTTTTCAATAAAGGTTTAGAGTTAGGGTTAGGATTAGATGTAGGGTTAGGGTGTGGGTCAGGGTTAGAGTTAGGGTATAGGTTATGGTTAGGCTGGATATTAGGATTAGAGATAGGGTAACCCTAATCTTAACCCTAACCCTTTTCATAACTCTCTTTTCATCCTGTACCTAAATGGTTCTTGTAATTTTTCATAATGCTTAAGTACTGCATATGATACATGAAAGTATAGTATATAGCATATTAAAATAACATAGACATGTCATACTTCACCAAAAAACATCACATATTCTATAGATTTCCTATAGAATTCCAGATTTTCACATGATCCCAAGAACATATATATTAAAATTAAAGTCTATAATTTCAGACTTTAAGAATACTTTGAAGAAATAATCTTCCATGATAAGAAAAGACAAAGAGAATCTCTATTTAAATGTAGTACACTGCAGGAATTTGCTATTTGTATGACATACTTTTAGAAAATATTGTTTTGTCTAGACTTGGCATATACATGTGAATCCATGATGCATGGTAATAACAGATCTGTAGATGGCCCACATTTAGAATGATTGAATAAGAATGTCTTTCACTTTCTGTATAGCTGCATTCTTTTGATGTAGCACTATATTGTCAGCCACTGAGGTATGGTATTAGAAATTAAAATGCCTTGTGTTATTTCTATATCAACTGGATTTATGCCTCCTGCCTGATTCATTTTTAATTGATCATAATTCTTTAGACTCAGCAATGTTAATGAAGTATTGCTTCTCCTGAAATCATCATTGTCTGTATATTGATCACATGGAAGTGATTAAATTCTTCTAAGAAACAAGTTAATGTTGATTTAAAGATGCAACAATTACAGGGTTGCAAAGACAACTGATCAAGCATATATTTACATTTTCTGCCCCAAATTAAATAAAAATACCAGGAGGATTTGAAATGTTAGTGGAAAAAATGATTTTGAAGGGGCTTTTGATAACTGTATATCAGATTAAGTCACTGAAGTATATAAAGCCACGGCTAGATCCAGATTTAGCCTTATGTAGAATAGATGTATTAGGAACTGTGGTGGCACAATGGTTAGAGTGGTTAGAGTGCAGTACTGCAGGTTATTTCTGCTGATGGCTGGCAGCCTGCAATTTGACAGTTCGAATCTAACCAGGTTCAAGATTGATTCAGCCTTTCATTCTTCCAAGGTTAGTCAAATGAGGACCTAGATTGTTGGAGAGCAATATGCTGACTCTGTAAATTGCTTAGAGGGCTGTAAAGCACTGTAAAGTGGTCTAAATGCTATTGCTATTAATATCAGTCCATGAAAATAAAGTCCACTAACATCAAAAAAAATTCAGTATGACTTAGCTTAGAGTTAGATCTATCATTCAAAAATCATTTTGTGTTATAGTTTTCACCTACCGCATTTTTACAAAATTTAGATGAACCTTCTCATAATCACTGTACTTAATATTAAAGTAGGATCAATTAAAAAAACTGAATCAGATAGATTAGTTTTTAAAGTTGTATTGTAATCCTTTGGTTTGTAATAAAAAAGTCTGGTTTGATTAAAAAAATCATTTTATTGATCAAAACAAATTAACATATTAATTTGAGTAGATTCATTGAGTTGGCATATTAGATAACCAAATCTTTATCAAACTAATAGAACAGATTGCACCATATTATTTATGATCCATTATCCACAAAATAGAAGGGAAGCATAGTCACCAAAATGTATTCAAACAAATGGTGAGTCATTGAGACCTTTGTATACAACTGAGATTCAATAGCGCACTCATTTTTTTTTCAAGTCATCCCAATTATTTATCAACAATATATATTATAGAATTGCATATCTTGACTTGGGAACCTAACAACCAGCCAATGATATGCTCTCTGGAAAAGTACTATACTCTTTAAGTTATTTTCTATCAATTGGTTGTAAAATTCCCAAATTAGTTTGATTGTATGGTATCATAGTTATTGTGCATGATAGATGGGATATAAGTCAGTATTTCTGAAAACTTTCTCTACACATTTTTTTTAAGATGGAAGCCCTTTTATTCAGGCCCAGATGTGTTAGATAAGAGTAATATGTTATGTGCCATTAATATATTCAGTTATGAGAGAGAGGGAAGAGAGAGAAGAGAGACAATTTAGTCATTTACAAAAGCATCCTATTTTTATATAAAGAGCTAAACTTTGAAATTTCAAAGACAAATTCAGTTTTTTTTATTCAAAACAACAATACATAATAAGCAAGCAGAAAGTAATGCTTTGTTCTTGTAATTGTATTGTCAATGCTTACTATGACATATACTACTAAAGTTAGGCAGGTGAATGTTTTGTGGCTCTGTGATTGTAAACAGCGACAAAACACACATTTGTTTATTTAAGCAGCAACTCCTTTCATGGCAATAACATACCACTCAGAGTTGTTGAGAACAATATACTTAAAACAATTAGCCTGTAAGTGCTGAAACACCCCTTTTCTTGCTTTTATCAACTTGGTTTCCACCATATTTAAGACACAGAAAAAGGTTTCTCTGGGCATGGCAGGACTGCCTTGGAGCACTAAAGATTTTTATAACTATTTCAAATATACCTGGAAACAAACCATTTATCACTGCAATGCCTACAATATGATCCTACAAGGAAACTTGAACCACTGTTCTTGGAGCTGCATTTAGAACTAATTTCAGTTTCTAAACACCTTAAAACAGTATTTCTCAACCTCAGTAACTTTAGGATGTGTGAACTTCAATTCCTAGAATTACCCAGTATGCCAGGGAATTCTGGGAGTTGAAGTCCACACATTTTAAAGTTCTTAAGGTTGAGAAACATTGCTCTAATGCACTGGTGTCAAACTCCCTGTGTCACATTGCTGTCACGTGATGTTTGCAATGTTTTTCCCTTTTGCAGAGGTGGGGTGGGCACGGTCTATGTGTGACGCATCTGGCCCATGGGCTGCCAGTTTGACACCCTTGTTCTAATGGATAAAAAGTATAACAGAATAATAGAATAACAGAGTTGGAAGGAACCTTGGAATCTCAGGCAGTAAACCTCTATATCATTTCAGACAAATGATTGTCCATTATCTTCTTTAAAAATGCAACCACAACTTCTGGAGGAAAGTCATTCCATTGATTAATTGTCCTGTCAATAAATTTTGTCCTTAATTCTGAGTTAGTTCTCTCCTTGATTAGTTTCCATCCATTGCTTTTGGTCCTGCCTTCAAGTGCTTTGGAGAAAAGCTTGAATTCCTCTTCTTTGTGGCAGCCTCTAAGATATTGGAACACTGCTATCATGTCACCTCTAGTCCTTCTTTTCATTAAACCAGACATATCCAATTCCAGCAACCGTTCTTTATATGCTTTAGCCTCCAGTCCCCTAATCATCTTTGTTACTCTTCACTGCACTCTTTCTAAGAGTCTCTTAAAAAAAACTTCTTTTTTTATGTTGTGGTGACCAAAACTGGATGCAATAGTTCAAGTATGATCTAACCAAGGCATTATAAACATACAAGTTCATCATATTTCTGATCATTGCATACTGATGGCAATATCATTGTTGATCATGATGAGGGACATAGATGATCACTGTCTAGCAGTCCCTATAGTTTTTTTCTTATATTTCAGACTATGCTTCTGTGAACCTTATTTATTTTTCTCTTTAAAAGTTCATGTGTTTTCTTTTGTGTTCTTTGAATGTATTTTTTAACAATAATGTGTAAGGAAAAAGAACAGGAAATTGCATGTTTTTTTTCCTATATGAGTAGAATACTTTATTTTTCTTATTGGACATCACCAAAGGATATGTTCAAGGTTAATTTAATGCTTATGCTTCATATTAAAAACAAAGTTATTTATTTTTTAAGGAGAAAATTAAATTATTCTTATGTATCCTATCTATCCTCTGACCCTTAAAGTTCATTGGTAAGTGCTGAATATATTATAACATTCAAAGATTTTAAGATGCCACAACAGAAATTTTATTATGTAGTGGTTTTGGAGAAAGATAGACAAGAGTAAAAAAAGTATTATTCATCATTATAAACTAATTAAGCAAATTATTAATTAGCTGTTCAGGACATAAATACATTTTTATATACAGATTCCTAACTAACTTATTAACTAACATTTTAAAGATTCTGTCCAAAATACTACAGTTCTACATGAATTGAACATGAGCCAGAGAATTATTTTACTATATTTATTACAGAACAGATTTTTCACATCTTTCACTTAAAGAAAGTGTCACTATAATTAAGTACATGATATTGGAGAAGGTTACCAGCTCTGATGATTTTCCAGTTGATTAGTATTTTAAAAACACATACCAATGGATTTTCACTTCTTGTTTTACAGAGGGGAACCTTTTTAAAAATAAATTTCTGCCTTTAATGTTAATGAGACTCATGCTACAGTTATTTCTGAACTGAGTAAAAATTCTGTTGTATTCTAATGATAGGCATATTTCTTTGACAAATGTAGATGCTAAGATGTTACCCTAATACCACAGATTAGCTGGTGTTTCTCAAAATATGGTGCTTTCAATCAGGTAATCCTTGACTGACAATAGTAATGCCCATTTTGGTCATAAGCTTGGAGGATGTTAATTGAAACTTGTTAAATGAAAGAGCTCTCATCCTGGATGGCCACAATGCATACATTGTACAAATGTAGGGGGTGAATGCAGAGGCCATTAAATGTGCTTGGGGTGCCTCAGGGATCCCTGCCTTGGGCCTCCTAGGGCCCCCCCTTACCCTAAGATACCTCAGTGCTCTGCTTTCTTTCCTTGGTAGCTCCACAGCCATCTCCACTCCTCACAATGCCTTGTGTTCTGTATGAAAATAGTTGACTCCAAATTCACTAATCTGATTGGCCAAGAAAGCCAGCATAGGGATTGGTTCACTAGAAACCAATCCAAAGGAACCGCCAAAAGGTGGCTAAATCAAACAAACATCATTGGCTACAAGCTGGCAGGCAAGCCATATATAAAGACTGCCGTGGTTAGAGCCAAACTGTTCTGTTTATCTTTATTGTTGTCAATAAAGACATTATTTGTTGGAACCTGGTCTACCTCGCATTTTTCCGGATGGAACACTGGCGACGAGGATGGGATCGTCCTAAAACGCGAGACTGTGCACACGGCGAATTGAGACCCAGGCTGAAGTGATGGCCGGAAACAATGCACCGCCCGCACCTTTCAACCCCAATGAAGAGCATTGAGAATCCTACGTAGACCATTTCCAAATGTACTTGGAAAGTAATGAGATGGAAGAGATCTCAGACCAGCGTAAGAGGGTTGTCTTCTTAATGCATTGCGGACCAATGGTTTTCAAAATGGCCAAGGCATTAGTGAAGCCCAGAGACATAAAGCAAATGACCTGGCCTGAGCTCCAATGAATGCTGAAGGCTCATTACGCAGTGTCAAATCTAATCAAATGGCACGAATTCTACCTAAGGGACCAAAAAGAAGGCGAGACCATCGCTGATTTTGTGGCAGCCCTCCGACAACTGGGGGGAGCATGTGAGTTCCTGAACTTAGACGAAGCGATGCGAGATCGAGTAATATTGGGTTTGAGAGACTCTAATTTACAAAGCAAGTTACTAAATAAACCCAACATAACTGTAGCCAAAGCAATCGCAGAAGCCACAGCTGCAGAAGCCGCGAAAAAGTCAGCGGCCACAATGAAACAAATGAACGCGAACAATGACGAAGCGAGCCTAACTAGAGGGAAGAAACAATTTCCCGCCACCACACACCATGAAGATTGTGAAGAAACATCTGAATCCGGGGAGGAAGACGATGAGGTCCACCGCCTACACGCCAACAAAAAAAGGTACAAAAAAAGAAACTGGCGGGAATGTGCCGGTTGCGGAGTAAACCACCCTCGAGCCGACTGCAGATTCCTTGATGCCATCTGCAGAGCTTGTAAGAAAAGGGGACACATCGAGAAGGTCTGTAGAAATCAAAAAAATAACAGCCCTAACCGACGCAGCAACTCTCCCCCACAAGCTGAATCGAAACAAACCAAGAGAAAGTGGCAGCGCAACAAACGAGCTAGTAACCAAGAAAAGACCCATCAAACTTTCACTATCGGAAGTGCTCAGACGGAAAGCGGGAAAAAGGTTAAAATAATCGTAAAAATCGAAGGTAGCCCCTGCGAGATGGAAGTCAATTCAGGGTCTTTCCTGTCAATGGTGTCATGGGACACAATCAAACAACTGGTCCCAAACATTAAGCTAAAAGAGCTCCAGAAGCAAAAATTAACTCTAAAAGACTCCCTGTGGTAGGTCTAGGACATTTCCGAGTCACCTACAAGCAGCATGTTGAAGTCCTGCCTCTGACAATAGTCGGCTGAGACCGACCCAGCCTCCTGGGCATCGAGTGGTTCGCACCATTGGGCATCGGGATGACCGGAGTAGACCGGGTGGCCGCAACTGACTGGGAAGAAAACCTGATCCACGAGTTCCAGGACATTTTTGATGGCTCCCTAGGCAGGTATCGGGGGACCCCAATTTCCTTTAGTTTAGGCCCCCAGGTGGCCCCTAGAAGATTAAAGGCCGGATGACTTCCTTTTGCATTAAAGGCAAAAATAGAGGAACAATTAAACAAATTAATTGACCAAGGGGTTTTGGAACCTGTTGACCATGCTAAATGGGAAACGCCAATAGTAACACCGGTTAAACCTGACGGGTTGGTATGCATCTGTGGAGACTACAAGGCTACCCTGAACCATGCACTGCAACAAAGCGCATACCTGGTGCCAGTCGTACTACACTCACTCGGGGGAGGAACATTTTTTGCTAAACTAGATCTAGCACAAGCTTACCAACAGCTTCCAGTAGACCCCTTAACGGCCGAGGCACAGGCAATAGTGACTCACAAAGGGGCATTCAAGTGCAACAGACTCCAGTTTGGAGTAAGTGTGGCCCCAGGCTTGTTCCAAAGCCTCATGGAACGCCTATTAAATGGAATAAAAGGGGTCATACCATATTTTGACGATGTTCTGATTTCGGCTAAAGATACGACCCAAATAGAAAAAAGACTAAGAAACGTACTATCAAAATTCAGAGAATCTGGCCTAAAAGTTAAAAAGGAAAAATGCTGCTTAATGACTGATTGCGTCGAATTTCTGGGCTACTTAATAGACGGAGAGAGGATGCACCCTACTGAAAAAAAAGTCAAAGCCATTAAAGATGCACCACAGCCAAGAAACAAAACAAAATTGCAGGCATTTTTGGGACTAATAAATTTCTATAATGTATTCCTCCCCCGCAAAGCGACAATAGCAGAACCATTACACCATTTGCTGGATAAAAAAACTAATTGGACTTGGGGTCATAGAGAGCAAAAAGCTTTCCAGAAAATAAAAAAATTATTAACATCAAACACCGTTCTTATCCAGTTTAGTAACACACTTCCATTGACGGTAACCTGTGACGCCTCACCATTTGGAGTCGGTGCCATCCTGAGCCACCAATTGCCAGATGGAAGAGAGGCACCCATCGCTTATTACTCAAAGACTCTGTCTAAAACAGAATGCAACTATAGTCAACTGGACAGAGAAGCCCTGGCAATCGTTGCCGGAGTGAAACGCTTCCACAAATATCTTTATGGAAGAACATTTTTGATCATAACAGACCATAAACCATTACTAGGAATTCTGGCAGGAAACAAACCTACACCAAACATTTTATCCCCGTGAATGACTAGATGATCAGAATTCCTAGCAGCATACTCTTACACATTAACGCATCGACCTGGAAAGAAAATCTCCCATGCAGATGCATTAAGAAGAGCACCATTGCCAACAACAGAGGAAGACCCAGTGCCAACAATGATCACCCTGCAGATAGAGACATGCCCCGAACTACCAATATCTGCAAACGATGTCACCAGAGCCACCGCAAAGGACCCAGTGACTGCCCACATTCTAAATTGGGTAGGTAAAGGCTGGCCGGAAAAACAAAAAATTGAAAACTTTAAACTTTTCTGGACCAGACAAACCGAACTGTCAATTCAAAAAGGTTGTTTATTGTGGGGTGATCGGGGAGTAATTCCTCCTAAATGACAAACTAAAGTGCTGGGTATGCTTCACGAAGGCCACCCTGGTATTGTAAAAATGAAAAGCCTTGCTTGAAGCTATGTCTGGTGGCCTGGTATAGATAAAGACATCAAATACTGGGTTACTACTTGTAATAAATATCAAAAAACCAGGCCTTCCCCACCACAAGCACCCATAAGGGACTGGGAAACCCCACGAGGCCCCTGGTCATGGATCCACATTGACTTTGCGGGTCCTACTAGGGGACATACCTTCTTAATTGTCGTAGATGCATACTCAAATTGGCTGGAAGTGGTAGTAATGTCATCTATGACAACCGAGGTGGTCATTAAACAACTTGACAAACTCTTCGCAACCCATGGATTGCCGGACGTCCTAGTGTTCGACAACGGGCCACAATTAACAAGCATCCAATTTGAACAATACCTAGCCTCCCTAGGTATACGCCATGCACTAACCACGCCGGCCCACCCAGCTGCAAATGGTAGGGCAGAGAGAATGGTCAGGTTTACCAAAGAAGGTTTAGAGAGAATGGACACTGGGGATGTCCAGGATAAAATTAACCGCCTACTCACCCTCCAACATATCACACCCAGTACTGTGACCAACAAAAGCCCAGCGGAATTATTAATGGGAAGAAAACTTAGGTCGCAATTAGACAGGTTGCACCCAAATTATACATTAGAAAGACCCCCCGTCCAGCCGTTTCAGAACATTTGAAATCGGCGACCTAGTCTATGCAAAAAATTTTACCGGGGACCCCTTATGGCTTCCAGGCACAATCACACAAATTACAGGCCCCCGATCCTACCGACTAACCGTAGACGATGGCAGGGAATGGAAGCGGCACATAGACCAGCTTCGTTCCCGAAACATTGAAAGAAATACAAACTCACAACCACAAATAATAAAAAGCAATGAAAATCAAACCAAAGAGGGGGGAAATACAAGAAAATAATAAAGAACCTTTTAAAATAAACCCAGAACATCTTAACAAACAAAAAGAGCAAAAAATAAACTTACGGTTAGATGAAACTTGCGGGAAAAATCCAGACAAAGGGGCCAGCCAAGCCAGCTTGACCTGCCCGGAGAAACCAGGAGGGAGCGGCAAAACCACCGGCCTGAGAAACTCAAGCGGTAGCAAAATGGCTGACTCACCTTTCCAGGTGGTTCCATGGAGAAGAGCCGGAGAAACAGCAACCCCATCCAAACCGGTTGAAGTCGCCAGTGAAAATGAACCGCGCAAGTCCAGTAGAGTCAGAAGAAGCCCTACCTACCTGTGCGACTACGTCACCACGTAGGACTAAACCAAGAGGGGAGGGGTGTTCTGTATGAAAATAGTTGACTCCAAATTCGCTAATCTGATTGGCCAAGAAAGCCAGCATAGGGATTGGTTCACTAGGAACCAATCCAAAGGAACCGCCAAAAGGCAGTTAAATCAAACAAATGTCATTGGCTACAAGCCGGCAGGCAAGCCGTATATAAAGACTTCCACAGCTAGAGCCAAACTGTTCCGTTTATCTTTATTGTTGTCAATAAAGACATTATTTGTTGGAACCTGGTCTACCTCGCGTTTTTCCGGATGGAACACCTTGCTTACCTTCTGGAGATCTACAAAACTCAGTACTGTCCTCTGTTCTTACTGGACAATGTGGAACAGCCATTTGCAAACAGACCTTGGCAAAGCAACATTTTCCCCATTTTCTGCCTTTCTGCAGGGCCACTTTAACTTAAAACAGGATAATAAGCTACAGTTTGTGCTTTGTAGTTTCTATATTTCCTGGTTTAAGGAAAAAGTTTTAAAAGTAAGGGAGAGAAACAGAAGCTGGTGGAGTGAGATGGAGAACAGACAATGAAGGATTAAGTCAGAGGTCTCCAAACTTGGCAATTGTAAGACTAGTGGACTTTAAGACTTTTGCAGAGCTGGCTAAGGAATACTGGAAGTTGAAGTCCACAAGTCTTACAGTTGCCAAGTTTGAAGCCCCCTTAGTTAAGTGTTAAAAGTGTGACAGAGGGGGAGCTGCTTTGCCTTATTTGAATTCTGACCTGGAAGGCAAAGCTGCTCTTCCCCCTCCCTCTGCATTGCCATTTTAACAGGGGGACAAAGCAGGCCCTGTGCCTTTGGAGACACAGCAGGGCATGGATGGGCGAGAGCAGGTTCTAATCAGTTCTGGAGAACTGGTTGTAGAAATTTTGAGTAGTTCAGAAAACTGGCAAGTACCACCTGTGACTGGAGATTTTACAGTATCCTTCCCCTGCCATGCCCACAAAGCCATGCCACAGAACCGGTAGTAAAAAAAAATCAAATCCCACCACTGAGTGGAGAGATAGGTGGGCAACTTCCAGCATCTTTGCAATGTTATGAAGCCACCTGGTCATTCATAAGTGGATTGGATAACTGTTGTAAAATTCTTATCTGTGAATTGTGGTCATGCATGGCTTTTGGAAGGTCTGTTTTAACTTTGAACAGTCACTATATGGTTACCTCAAGAATTATCTGTGTAAGGGGCCATCAAGTTTCTGAAATATCAGGTATTTCACTGATATTCTTGCTTTATTTTCTTTAAATCCTAAAATGACACTTCTGTTGCCATCTAGAGGTAGACAAATAAAACTGGTTTCCAAGATAAGTTGCATATTGTATGAAATTAAATAGACTAACATCGTTAAAAGTTGATACAAACAAATCCAATTAAAACTTATATTCATTCTCTCTTTAGATAGCTATTATATTCTAGCTTGAAGTAGCTTCACACATTCTGCAAAGGATGAAACAATTCAAAAAATTGCCTCAAAACACAGATGTGCTTATAGTAACTAGATTTAAGATTTAAATACTTGCATTTATCGTAAAGTAACCATTTAACAGAAAATGGAATTTTAGAAATGAGGTATAAATGCTGGTGAAAAGAAAATGATCATCACTGTAATCTCTCTCTCCTTCTCTGCATTGCTATAAAAGCTATAAAAGATTCAAAACTCATATCATCTTTACATCTGGTGGCCAAAAATCATTTTATCATTTCATTTCCATGTAAGCTTCACACTGCTCCAGAATAAGATCCACACCTTCTCTTTGCATGTGAAAATCTCCTAGGCATGGTAGCTGAAATGGTTTATTTCTGACTCAATGTTGATATAATCCAAACCAGGAAGGAGGAAAAAAATCATTTTTCTGTTTGGAACAATGTAGCTCTGCAGAGCTTGTAAATAATTTGATTTCCCATCAGTGGAAATCCAATGTTTGTCTCTTTATCTAACATTGTGTTCAGGTCTTTACATGGGAAAAGCATCTCAGCAGCTTCATACTGCTGAGAAGTTTTTGCACACAATGTCCTGACAATCTATTTTCACACACAGCCAACACTGATCTAAGCTGACCTGACTTCAGATTCCTGCAACTTTTGCTGTACACATGGTAGCCCAATTAAAAGCATTTGGGATAAATTGAAAGAAGTTCAGCCAAGTTTCCCTTCTCTTCAAAAGAGGACCAAGTATTCAAAGCCTCAGCATTTTTTAAAGAAAAAGATGAATAACTACCAGTTGGATGGGGAATTGTAGCATGTGAAACAAAATTTGAAAAAAAAATGTATTATTTGGTACTTCTCCCTCTGGACAGCTAATTTTCAGTATCCTGTTCCAGAGGTTCATAAGTAGACATTGTTTTGAATTTACTGTCCCATCTAGACACCTTCAACTTTCAACATTGCCTATGACCTTTTGCTGTGGTCTTGGAGAAAGCACCAGATTTTAGAACTGATGTGGTACCACAGTACCTTCATAGCTTCCTGTGATATTTTCAGAATAAGAAAAACTGTCTGGGAGCCATATCATTTTACCCTGCTACCTATACTGAGGATAGGCAATAACCAAACTAGCCAGTTGAATTAACCCAACAGGCAGTGAAAATGTAGATGGGAAGGAAAGGAGATGCTATAAATTTGATTGATTTCTTGTTGTATCAGTTAGGGGATGAGGCGATTTTTATTCTTACAGAATCATTAGTATCTTAAAGTGAGAGAAATAGAGAATAGTCTTTTCCCACATTCTATTATTACTCAGTTTAAATGGGAGAACTCTGCATCATGGAATTCCAAGCTTGTTCTCAGAATTTGTATAGAATAAGGAAGAACCTTGATGGAAATATACAGTAACCATTGCCTATACCATTGGCAAACTGGCCATAGCAATATCTGACTTAGTGAAGGGGAAAAAAGACCTGATACATCACCATGATGATATGAGTTTGACATCCCTGCCCTAGACAAAGGAGCTGTTGTTATAAGTCAATCACAGTAAAAGTTATTTTAACCTTCATGTGGAATTGATTTGGTCTGTTTCCTTTTTTGACCCTGTAATTCCTTAATTTAGGATACAGTCAGGGCAATTGATGAAGCTAAGCATTTACTGGCCAGATGCTCTTCCTGACATCACACAGAGTTTGCACCAGATATTTTTTTCTTTGCTTTCTAGGACAGAACATCTGCCACTACCTAGGATTAAACTCTCAACCTTCCAAATGGGAGTCAAGCATCTTCACCACTAGGCTACCACGCCACTCCTGATTTGGTCTACCTAAGGCACATTATTTTACAGAAATAAATTTGAAGGTGCAGTTGGGTTGAAGAGCAGAAATAATGTCATATAGACATTTTCAAAGATTAAAATCACATGGAAAATGTGCAATTGGAGATTCAAAATCACATCATCATTTCTTTTCTACCACCCAAGTTAGGTATCTCAACACATAGTATATCTCCAACATGTGTCTCAACATGTATCTATAGTCTACAATAATGCTTTTTGTAGGAATATACACTCAAGAAGCCTCATAGAGCCTTAAGGGTATATCACATTTTTATTGTTCTTTCCATATTCTAAAGGGCACTTATGCTGGAACACAGACAAGTGTGTCTAGGGGAACTAAAACTTATAACTCTGCTGTATTAAATAGAGACTTTGATTTCTTATGCTCTTATCAGTCAATTCATGTTTCCTGCTATTGAAACCCTTTAATTTTTATATGGCATAATGTTAAACCAATGTCTAACTCAAGAGAATTAAAACATTTGAAATGTTATTAAGTATTGTAGAGATGTAACATCAAACTCCATCACACAAATTCATGTCAATTTTCTCTTCTACCTTCCCAACAAGAATGTGATAACTCAAATGTAAGTCCAAAGCAGCATCACCTCACCTTATCTATATTCCTATTCATTTTTATCTCTTTCCCCCTATTGGCAATTTTGTTCAAGCAGTTTTCTGCTCAGCAGAAATTCTTGTCTGTTGCAGAAGTTCCCCTCCCCCAATTCTTTTGCATTGATCCTTTGAGAGATCAGCGCTTAATACACAATGACTATAAACAAATTCAAGTGGCTGATAAAAATGGCTAGGGCAATGTAGACCAGTGGTCTTCAAACTTGGCAAGTTTATGGACTTCAACTCCGAGAATTCTTGAGCTAACATGACTGGAGGATGAATTCTGGGAATTGAAGCCCACAAGTCTTAAAGCTGTCAAGTTTGAAGTCCCCTGATGTAGACAAAGAGACCTTAATCACCTGTCTTACCACTGAACACTTCAAGAATCTATTCAAGTGAAACAGTATTCCCTGCAGGATTACAAAGAAGAATTCAAATTTGCTCTGATTTTCTTCTCTGAGACTTTCTCTTGGTGCTGCCCCAATAAGCCATTGTTTCTTCAGCTTCTTTGCAAAGATGACATTTGCTGGCTGTTGCTTTGTCTGTGTTTGTTCCTAAGGCTTGGTCTTGCGCTGCCAGTATTAGCCACACTGTCTCTTTCTTCAACTTCTGTTAGGCACTGCCCAAAGCCTTGCATTATTTGTTTTTGTGCATACTGGCCAAATAATACATTGCTGTTTTCCCAAACAGCTTCAGTTCACCCATATAAAAGAGGTTTGGAAGATTTTTCAGTGTTTGATCAGTATGGCTTGACTTGTTCAGTGTTATTTATAGATGAATCAATGCAGTAACAAACAAAAGTGGTGACAATGAATGTAATGATTGATAGATAGGTAGATAGACAGACAGACAGATTCTGATCTTGGATGTTAGCATTTCTCTATTTAGCATAATTAACAAGCAACTGTGTCTTCCATTGTGCCACTGAACTTTGCACAAAGTTTCTGATGTTTCTACTGACTCTCTTATTTGTAGGCATCTGGTTACCCAGTCATGTAGCAGGCCTTCTAGTAACCAATCCAAGCTGCATTCAAGTTGGTCTTCTATTTCTTCTGGTGTTGCAAAATCATTTTATCAATTAGGAGAAGATCTTTGTCCCTCTGCTGCTTGGCTGATTTCCTTTTTACTCAGTTGGAAAGGGCTTGTTTTCAACTAGATGCTGTTGGACTGCATCAGCTACCCCACCAGTTAGCAATTTGAAAGTTATTGGTAAGCAGTAATTGGCCTGAAATTACCTGTTCCTATCTTTTTTGTTTGATCTTTCATTATCAAGTAGGTTTTGTTAGACATTAACCAATCTTCAATTTCATCTCCTTGGAGTATGTTGGTAAATTGCTTGGCAATGAGTGCATGGAGACCAGTTATATGTTTCAATCAAAAACCATGTGGTTTACCTTCACCTATTGTTGACCAATTCTCACTCCTTTTTGCTCTTTGTTCTCATCTGCTTAAGAATTAATGTTATTTCATTTTAGCATGAAATGTTGCATGTTGATCTTATGAAATTTTAGCATGTTGATCTTATTTTCCATCCTGATCTTCCATTTGGTGATCCAATGTTTGGCTTTTTTCTTCTTTCTTGATTTTGCATCCAAGATCTTCAGTTATATCTGCAGTTGTACTGCACATTCACTGGTTTGTTTCTGCAGTGATCTTCAGTGTTACTATATTAGCATTTTATTTATTATGCTACCTATTTCCTGCATAAGGTGACTCTGGGCAGCTTTTCATATTTATATTAACTTTTTTTTGTAACAAGCTTCAGGCAAGACTGTTGGTTTTGTGCTGTTCTAGTTGCTATTCATGCTTATTATTTGTTTTAGACTTTTTTGTTTTACAGATTTTATTCTTTATGAGGAGAAGGTAGAGGAGATGATGCCTAACTTGAAAATAAAAGTGGTTTAATACAGTGGTGTAGATTTCCTTTACGATCACTGCCCAGTGAATTGTTTCTACTTCTGAGATATTGTTCTGACCCACACCCTTTTCCAACAAATCAAACACAATCCAAATTGAACAGAAACCTTGTAATGCTTTTTCAAAATAATTAGCTGTGATAACCACAAGCCTTGCCAAACTCTGCAAGACTTGCCAAAAGATAACAGACAATAAATAATTTGCAATACAAGAATCTTCAAATGCAAACTCAGGATACTGGAATGTCCATGAGGCTGGAGTTTCAAAAAATCTTTGCCTTCTGCAAAGTACATTCGTTCACAGCTGGCTTTTATCTTCTTGAAGGAGGGGCCATTACCTTGCAGCCTTTCTCCCCAGTTGCCCGTGCTGTTGTAACTGCTCTTTCCTCTGAGCAACTCTGCGCGCACGTGAACTTGGCACAGGTTCCTTGGGAACCTCCTCATCACTGCTGCCAGCCCCCACAATCTCCCTAATGGTCCTGGCCCCTCATCTGAGTCCTTGCTTTCCTGGGCCGTCCATACCCGCTGCCAGCTAACCACAACAGATACTTCCCACAAGGTTCAGTTTCTTTGCTCTGAGTAGAATTTTGCAGTTCTTCCAATTCTACTTTTGTGAATACTTTATTTCATATTATAAATCAATGTTGATCTTTGTTATTTCTGATTCTGGATGTTGTTCTTTCCAGATTAGTACATCCTTTTCAGATAGCCTCTTCTCAGTGGATTTGATTTGTAATAGCAAATCATTACCTTTTTGTTTTCAGTCTTGGTATATTTGCAATGGCTAAGCAACTTTTCTTCCAATAATATTGTAGCTGAGGTCCTTGGTTGTTCATTGAACAGTCTTGAGTTCTGTAGCCCTTTGGTCACCAGATGTCCAGGAACTCCAATAATATTCTACTAATATAGGAAAAAACAATAATGTGGTCTGTGTAAACCTAGGTGACAACTGATCCAATATATTGTAGGTTCCTGTAAGTTACATTTTATCATATTGTTTATAGGAAATTCTTCACCTGGCTCCTTTGATAATCGCAAAAGCATTTATATACCACTGCACAGTGCTTTACAGCCCTCTATAAGTGGTTTACAGAGTCAGCATATCTGGGTCCTCATTTTACCAATCTTAGAAGAATGGAAGGCTGAGTCAACCTTGGGCCTGGTGTGATTTGAACTGCCAAATTGCAGGCAGCCAGCAGTCAGCAGAAGTAGCCTGCAGCATTGCACTCTAACCATTGTGTTATCACAGCTCATTCAACCATTCTGGATAAGACTGTATGGTTGAATTTCTGGCATAGCTCTCATCTTCCTCAAAGCATACAAACCTGATAATGACATCAAGGTATGTCTCACTGGGGGTTGTTTATTATTATTTGATTTGGGTAGAAGGGAGGACAATAAATCAAAACAGAAAACACAGCTAAAACTAATTTACTTCAGCAGAAATTACTATAACTTTCCTACTTTTCTGCTTTTCAAACCATCTTTGCTGTTAATCTCATTCATATCTTGCCTGTTCTCCTTTGAACTTATCACTTCTTTCTTTATCAGGCTGTCATCATCTCTATCCCATCCAAACTGATTGCTTGACATCTAGATTGGTGGGAAGCCTCCTGTGAATTATGAAGGAGCATATATGCAACTATTAACAAGTGTCAGCATTGGTTTTGTCATAAATAATCCAGTAAAGATTCTAAATCTTGGGCAACCTATATATCCATCACCTTAATTCAGGCAGATACTAAGATATTAACTGCTTGTTTGCATTGCCCTTATTCCATCAACCTGGAGGAATATGGATATTGAAGCACTGAAGACACTCAAGGTGCACACCATAGTATTGTGCGTATTTATTGAAGGTCAACTCATTTTAATAGGTGTTAACATTTGAGTGGAAGCCAGGTTGATGTAATGGTTAAAGTACTGGATTAGAAACAAGGTGTAATTTAGGTTTTAGACTGCTCTCTGGATGACCTGGGGCCATTCACTCTCTCTTAGATATAGGATGAAAGAACTGGCAAACAATTTTTTAAACAGTTATCAAGAAAACAGTATTTTTAGAAATAGATACATATTTTAAAAAATGTATAATAATAAGATTTGCATCCAAGCATAATCTTTACAACAAAAGTGGTTTTGTTTGAATTAAGCTTAATCCATGGTATCTTTATGGACAAATCCATGCACTATTCATGGAAGACAAATATCATATTAAATCAACCTTTATTGTCAGAGTATAACATGTGTACAATGAGATTGAGCCTCCCTTCGTGTATCCCCACAACACGACTCACGGTGAAGACAAAAAGTCCCTAACCCAATGAATCCTACTAACAAACACACAATCTTATTACACCATGTGAATTTATTGCACAACTCACTGGGCCCGCAAGTCATAAAGTGTTGACATGAAGTTATTTTCCATTCAGGAGTCTGACAGCCCACAGGTAGAAACTATTCTTCAGACTGTTTGTGCAACTGGCTATGCTTCTATATCTCCTACCTGATTGTAGGAGAGTGAAGAAGTGCTGACCAGGGTGTGAGTAGTCCCTGAGGATTTTCCTCACTCTTCTAAGGCAGCAAGCCTTAGCAATGTCATCTAGTGATATCAGGGGACAGCCCATGATGTTATGTGCTGTGCTTACCACCCTCTGTAATGTCTTTCTATTCACAGCTTTCAAGCCAGCATACCACACCATAATGCAATATGAGAGGATGCTTTCTATTGTGGACCAATAAAAGGAGGTCATTAGTTGTTGTTCCACTTTGTTCTTTCGCAAGACCCTGAGGAAATGGAGTCTCTATTGGGCCTTTCTGGCCAACTGGGTTGTGTTGATTTTCCAGGTAAGATCCTCGCTGAGGTAGACTCCTAGGAATTTAAAGGAGGAAACTCTCTCCGCACAGCGCTCCCCCAGGGGGAAAGTGGGGCAGGTTCCTCTTTCTTCTTCCAGAAGCCTAACACATCTCCTTTGTCTTGCTGATGTTCAGGTGCAGGTTGTTTTCTAGGCACCATGAGGATAATTTTTGATCCTCCCTCCTGTACGCTGTTTCGTCTCCACAAGTAATGAGACCCAATACAGTGGTATCATCTGTGAACACAATAGATGAGTCAGATGATACACAATCATGTGTACAGTGAATACAGGTAGGGACTGAGAGCACAGCCCTGTGGGGAGCCAGTGCTAAGCTTCAGGGATGTGGATGTGACAGACCCTATCCTCATTATTTGTGGCCAGCCCCAAAGAAAGTCTTTGATCCAATCATAGATGGAAGAAGGAAAATCCAGGTAAGTCAGTTTTTTGATCAGGAGGCTTGCCAGGATAGTATGAAAGGCCAAGCTGTAGTCAATGAAAAGCATCCTGACATAGTTTCTGAGTTTTTCCAGATGGCTCGCTACAGAATGTAAGGCAGTAGCTATAGGTATGGAAGAATTAGATATGACAATTATGGATGGAGTTTGGCATTTTTGAGAAATAATTTGGAGAACAGACCAAATATGTACAAATGCAAACCAATTTTAGATTGGTCTGCATGCCTCAATTTCTTTTCCCCAACTCTTCTATAATTCCCATGTTTCCATTTTTTTCTGGTTTCTCAATTAACATTCGTTATTTTTGATTCCTGCTGGTACCTTGTTTGTGTCTACAAATGTCTATATTTTATAAAATTCACAACCAGAAAAGATTGCTTAACATAATTCACTTTATATAGTGAGATGGCAGCACATAAATTTAATTTAAAAATACTATTTTAGTAAAAATACTAAAAATACTATGTAATTTGTTAATTCAATATGTCTGTGGAACACCACCATGGGATAAACTGTTCTAACTCTGCCTTTGATGATGTTACATGTTTCCCCTTTCTTCCATAGGCTTTTACAGCTGCTATCTGCCTATTCTACTTATTGCACAACCATTACTCACATGTGCTATTACTTTTTTTTTTTTTTTACAAAACTCAAGGCATGTACTATAAATGACACTATATATGTGTGAGAACAAAATACAAATGAGGCCACCTGAGACTCATACAAATGGCTACCTTGATACCTGAAACTCATATAAATGGCTACCTTACATTCATATGAGTGAAAGAAACCCAAAATGTATGGTATGAGAAAAAGGGTTTGCATGTCAGCAGTGCACCAACCTGAGTGCAGAAACATCTCCCTGTAGCTTTTTGCAGAACTTTACAGAAGATGCATTTGAGTAATTAGTCCAGCAGCCTTGCTCTCTGGATCAAGAAAATTCATTGCTCAGCATTGTTTGCATTTGCTCAAAGAAGGGATTTATTGCCAGCAGGTCAAACTGCATAGTGCAATTTATGGTTGAAGTTTCTAAACTACCATGGATTTTTCTTCTATCAAGAAAGCTATCATTATGTGAATTACAAAGACAAAGCTCGATTATAATCAGTCTCATCCACAAGTTAATTAGCTAGTAAAATATTCAAGATATATAAACATCATTTAACTTAATTGCTACCTTGGTCATCGAGCAAGGAATAGCTTACTGAGCATGCTGGTTTATTGTTTTGCTTTACCCATTGTATTACTGTAAAGGTGAGAGCCAAAGAGAGGGAGGAATACATTTATCATTAGGACATGCAAGTTATTTTAGGTTACAAAGACTTGCATATGTTTTTCTTTCCATCGGAGTTGGAAAAGTAGGCACATTATATCACATGGATCAGTCCATTTTATGAGAAAAGAAAATGAATTTCTTAGGTTGTGGAAATAAATGGTTCCTTATTCCCAAATCAGTTTTTGATGGGATCATGCAAAATTACTCAGAAAATTACTATGGTTTTTATTAGACTTGGCGATGCCAGAAGTCTATTCATCATGACCGCCAACAGGGATTGAGAATATTTGTGCTAGTCATACCTTTAATAGGCCAGGAGTTTTAACTGTTAACCCTCAACAAATCTCATGTATAAAAAAAGACATAGGAAATATGGTAAAAAGATCTTTAAGTGCTGGTCTTTGCAATCTGAAAACTAGGTGATGGTTTTAAGTGTAACTTGATTGGTTTCATAAAATCTACCTCCTTAAAATTGTTCAAAATTTGGGGAGAGAAAAGTCAGTATCAAAGAAAAGGGAACAAGAATAAACCTAAAAGAAACCTTACTGCTTACGGGGAAGCACTTAAAATTCCAGGGATATCATTAGATCAACCTTGGTACTTCAGTCTCTGAACAATGCGACTCTGAGATCAAAAATATGAATAATCGATAAGTGGCAGCTAAGAAGTCTGAATCAATGTGCAATTTTAGTGACCACAACTTTACTATTGGAGTTAATGTCTGTACAGTGAAAAATAAGATATTTACAGATCCTGACTATGATCATTCCAGTGAGATCTCTCATTTGAAGAAATTTCAAAAGATCAGCTTCTTCTTTTCACTTGGAATTAGAACTGGTAAATTAAAAACAACAATATATAGTTTAAAACAACAGTAGTTGAATAAATACAATCAAATAAGGCACATTGCCTTTTGTTCCAGACCAAAATTAAAAATAATAAGATCTCCACCTCATTGGTATTCTGAAGAATCTGGCCACACAATTCAATCTTTGGTGATATTTACTGTGTGAAAAAGAAAATCCTTCAGTTTTACAGGTGACGTTAGTATGTTCCTGATTAGAATATGAGCTCATGCTTATCTCTTTCCCTTATTACAATCAAGGAGAATATTTAAATTAACCAGTGAGCTATTATTTTTGCATTGCTGTCTTTAGATAACATAATCTGCCAAGAAAGTGGGAAATTTTCTCTCTGTGGATAGTCAAGAAATTGGATGACAAGGTTTCTTTCCTCAGTCTTAATTATCAACATGCTAAATGTATCTTCTATTACAGGCTGAAAGTTCAGAACTGCCTCTGTAGTTTGACTTATTCTTTGCAGAAAATCAGCTAAGGGTGGAAGAACCTGTGATGGTGTGATGGCTTAGAGAAGAATAAAAATACCCACTGGAGGCCTTTACCATCAGGAGACAAAGCCAGGCTGGAAACTCATTAGTGATTTAGATGTATGTATCCAATTGCTGTGCATTTAGATATGGAATTAAACAAGAAGCAGTGGAAATTAAGAACTGAATTGCAGAACCAAAGAGAGGATCCCAGCAGAGCTCTGTGAAGCTACCAGATGGTGATTGCTTCAACAAAGATTTCAACAAAATGCCATTTCAAACCTGCTTCAGAAATTGGAAATTAAATGAACTGACTATGTGGCTTCATCTTCAGAATATCTGACAAATTTCTAGTGAAATAGAAGAAGGCAGAGACATAGCCCATCTGTGGCACTGGCTGAAATCTTTCTGAGTTGGACAGCTTTGACCTGTACTGTGAGATTGTTCAGTGGGATTCTGATGTTCAGAATGTTCAGGGGTGGGATTCTACCAGTTCAGACTGGTTCTATAGAACTGGTTGTTATGATTCTTCACAGTTCGAAGAACAGGCAAACCCTGGCTGGCCCCACCCCATCCTTCTCTGCTCGCTTTTCCCCTCCTCTCCCTGTCCAGTCAGTCCTTATCATACATGCACAACATCACACACATGCCTGACATTGTTGACTGCATTCTTCCCTGCCCAGTCATTCTTTAAGGTGTTTCTTTTTTTCCCCTCCTGACGTTCAGCTGTTCCTATAATCAGCTGTGCCGGGATTCCCCCCGTTGTCTTATGTCTTCACCCAGGAGGCTTCCCTGCAGCCCAAGAAGGAAGAAAAATGGAGGGGGCAGTAACCCCCCCCACTCCATTTTCTGCCTTCCTAGGCTCCAGGGAAGCTTTCTAGGAGTCACCCCCCAGGAGTCTTCCCTGAGGCGCAGAAGGCCCCAGAACATAGTGTGGGGGGATGCTGCCAAAAAGAAGAAGAAGAAGAAGAAGAAGAAGAAGAAGAAGAAGAAGAAGAA
>BLBF01000016.1:34907767-34918095 GCA_015471245.1 Laticauda colubrina | reverse complement strand
AAGAAGAAGAAGAAGAAGAAGAAGAAGAAGAAGAAGAAGAAGAAGAAGAAGAAGAAGAAGAAGAAGAAGAAGAAGCCACATCAACCCAGTCACTTGTCCACGCCCACCTAGCTACACCCACAGAACCATTTATTAAAAATTTGAATCCTACCCCTTCCTATGTTGTGCATCAAGGATGGCCAGCCTAGTGAACATTCACCACATTTTGTTGCATGAAAGTCTCCTATATTGAAACCTCAAGACCACTACTCCCTTTCTCTAAGTGATCACTAGAAAAAACAACTATTGTGGTAGTTTGTCTACAATGCTCATCAATGGGACCATTCACTGACCACTCACAAAAACATCATAGCAATAGCAACAACCCTTAGACTTTTACATCCCTCTCTAAGCAGTTTTACAGAGTCAGCATATTGTCTCCAAACAATCTGGGTCCTTATTTTGCCCTCGGAATGATGGAAGGATGAGTCAACCTTGAGCCTGCTGAGATTCCATCTGCCAAATTGCAGGCAGCCGGCTGTCAGCAGAAGTAGTCTGCAGTACTGCATTTCACTGCAATGCTTAGGAATGCCCATTTGAGGTTTGCAGGGATGGACTTCATTTGTTTCTTTGATATGGTGATTTCTGATATCAGTGGGAGCTGCAGAGAAACTGTTTCCCTGAAGAATTAGAATTGTTGTTTGAACCCTTTGGGTCCACCACTCTCATTTTACTTCAAGGAAGTAAATCACTGCTACTTGAGAATGTATGTTAAGGGATGTCTGTAAGAGTCTTTTCTCCTATCACTGTTGCATCTAGTCACTCCTGAGCCATAAGCCCCAAAACCATCCTTCTGTCATATATTACCGTTTATTGTACTATCGCTATTTTTAACATCTTGTGGGACAATAGTTTCTGCAAAGCAGATGTATCTGCTTTGGAAGGAGAATATAAAGGGATGATCAGGGATCATCTACTCTCAGTTTGGAGGCCAAGGGCTTGATCAAGGCCAAAGTACAGACATTTATTTCACACAGTAATGTTCACAATTTCTGTGCTTCTCTGTGTAAATAGAACAAGTCTCTGCTACCTTTTTTTTTTTTTTTTTTTACATTCACCCCACACCCAGCACAACAGGTTTTGGCTAAATTCAATTTCTGAAAGAAGGAAAGAAAACAACAACACCCAAGTGTTTTTCTCACAGTTTGGAAAAGAAAGGATCAGCAAGTGGCAAGATAGTGGGGTTTTTTGTTTGTTTGTTGTTTTGCTTATTGTTAAGACTTTTTAATCCCTCTGCATCTTCAATGGTACAAATACAATGAGGAAAAAGAGGAAAAAAATACCCCCTGCCTCTCTGCAGATGCTAAAAAATGTATACTACAAGTTTTATTTTTAAAAAATATGGACTACAGTTAGCAGACTATAGTGATAGCTTGGAAAGTCAATGTGGCTTTTTAAATACTCTCCCACAATGAGATCCATGTTGTTTATGGCTAGTTTCTGATCCTGCCCTGCAATCACATGGCCCCCAAGCAATGGCTGCACTGTTTTTATTATCTATTTATGGTGTATGTGTGCATGTGTGTGTGTGTCTGTCTGTCTTTCTATGTGACTAGCTGTCTAACCATCTGTCTAATCTATCTATCTATCTATCTATCTATCTATCTATCTATCTATCTATCTATCAATCATCTATCTGCTACCCATCTCACAATTCAGCAGCATGAGGAAGAAATACCACTCTACAAAGCCTTAGTAAGACCACACCTAGAATACTGCATCCAGTTTTGGTCACCACATTATAAAAAGATGTTGAGACTCTAGAAAAAGTACAAAGAAGAGCAACCAGAATGATTAGGGGACTGGAGACTAAAAAAATATGAAGAACGGTTACGGGAACTGGCTATGGCTAGTCTAGTGAAGAGAAGGACCGGGAAGACATGACAGCAGTCTTCCAATATTTGAGGGGCTGCCATAGGGAGGAAGGGGTCAAATTATTTTTTAAAGTGCCTGTAGGCCAGATAAGGAATAATGGATGGAAACTGAACAAGGATAAATTTAACCTGGAAATAAGGAGAAACTTTCTGACAATGAGAGCAATCAACCACTGGAACAGCTTGCCCTCGGAAGTTGTGGAAGCGCCATCATTTGAAACTTTCAAGAAGAGATTGGACTCCTATCTGTCAGAAATAGTGTATGGTCTCCTGCTCAGGCAGGGGTTGGACTAGATGACCTACATGATCTCTTCCAACTCTGATTATCTGTTAAATCCCAGAATCAAGTGTGCCTTGTGTGTGGAAGGGCTCGCTGTGAAACTTCCATATTGCAAAGCATCAGAAAAAGAACAGAAATGACAAATTTACTCTAGCAGCACTAATACAGACTACTGTATGAGGATTACAAGCAACATTAATTAATTAATTCACATTTTTATTTTTGTTTTAAAAGTGGCTATTTGAGAACAACTGGGTGAAGGGAAGTGAGAGAGATATTTACAAGTGTTTGCTCTATTAAAGTTAATTTTAAAAGCTCCTGTACATTGGGGTGTGGCTGGTACTATTTCATAAAGGCATATGTGTCATAGTAAATCAGACAGAGATGTTTATTTAATTTTGTCCTCAAAAGCCAGCGTCTCTGAGACTCTGAAGTCTCTGGGATGATACAGTATTTTCCTGCCTCTCTACATTTCACATTTCTGAACTGCCCATCTCCCTCCAAAAGTAATCTGTCATCCAAACACCCTTATCATAATATAATAATTGCTGCTTATATTTAAATTCTGAGACCTTTAATTACCAAATCCTGCCCAGATTAAAAAGAGCTAGTCAACAGTGCTGCTGTGCTAAAGGAAATGGAGCAAAATAGCCCCTGCTTCTTGCTGTAGCTGCTCATATAGCCAGAGCCATTAATGGGTGGCAGTCATACTTTAAAGTACAGTAATTGAAATGGACTTCTGATCTGTGATGCTCTCTGCTTCGTGAACACAAAGGGCAATTTCATTTACTCGGCTGCTGTCTCCCACAATACATTCCAATTTAGTGTCTATGAGATATGCCGGACGAACTCCATAATCATTCAAGCAGTCAGTTTGATAAGCTTGCAATTTAACCGATCAGTTTAGTTAAGGGACTGTAATCCCCCAAGTAAATAAAAAACACCAGTGAGAAGCCAGGAATGGATGTGTGGGAGAGACACTCCCCACCTCCACCCCAAATCTTTCTCACCATAATACTGATATCATGCATGTTATGGGTCTGTAGACATGTAAATCATGGTTTGGTGATTAATTGGCCTCAAATAACGAAGAGAGATATTTCCATTATTCTGAGGGCTAATAGATTAAGTATGCTGCTCACCACAGGGTCTCTTCTGACATATTACCTCAGCATTGTTTTTACATTTGAGCTATATTCTTTTCAACTCTAAAATCATTGCAACTGCTTTAAAATAGCAATAGCAATAGGACTTAGATTTATACAACACTTCACAGTACTTTACAGAAAGCAGTTTACAGAGTCGGCATATTGCTCCCAAAAATCTGGGTCCTCATTTTACTGATCTCAGAGGAATGGAAGGGTGAGTCAACCTTGAACCTGGTGAGATTTGAACTGCCAAATTGCTGGCAGCTGTCAGTCAGCAGAAGTAACCTGCAGTACTATACTCTAACCATTGCACTACTGCAGCTTTTAGATGAATATCTATTTGCACTGTGTAAAATATACAGTACATAAAATATCCATTTATATTGTGTTAAATACAGAATCATGAGTGAGAGGACTATTGCACAGGTGCAAGATTTAGCTTTGCAGGTTGCTTGTGTTTCATATAATCTCTAAACCATTTGGATTAAGAAATGGTTAAAAGAGAGCTTGACTTAAAACAACTTTGTTGTCGCAGAGTTCTGAACCACTGTCCATATAATGCAGCTCATTTGAATCTTAATGCAGCTAGCATGATTCATATTCTGTTAAATTATGTGGTATTGGATAATTAAGGGTGAAAGCTACAAATGATTATGACAGAATATTTATCTAGATCTTCTAAAAATAAATTGTTATTGTGAAAGTACACTTATGTTTTTATTTATGCCTGTGATAGCAACTGATTCAGAAGGAAGAGACTTTCTCAGAGCTTCATGTTGGCAGGATTAAAATTCAGACGAGTGGATGGTTGTTACAGTAATCATTTTTAAAATATATCATTCATCCTAGAATAGGCCCCGGATTGGTTTGCATCAGATGGAAAAGAACATTTTTTTAATGTGATCCTTCATATGAGTTTATCTACTTATAAGTTTTTGCAGATTTTTTCAATAATTAATACTGCATCTACTATTTAGAACAGCCCCAACCTGAGCACTTCTGAGTTATTATGGTGGATTTTAATCTGGATGTATCTTCTGTGAATCTGTCATGAGAAAGTCACCCATTAATGTTTCTCACCATTATAAGTTTAATAACTTCCTAGAATGTCAGAATTCTATATTAGTCTGTCATTAGATTCTCATCACTGAGGATTTATTATACATGTCAGAACATCAAGAAAATATTTATGCAGTAACTGTTACATTGATCTTAGAATACTCTGGGCTCAAGTAATTTCTCTACTTTCCCATTATCAAGCATAACAAAAGCTCAAGTTCAGTCTAACTAGTTGAGTCTAACTTTTGTTTTCTTGAAATGAGGAGAAATGTATTATCATCCATGAATCTAATAGCCTTTTTTGCACTCCACCCTACAAAGGCATTATGCGAGTACACCAAAAAGTGCTGTTTTATTTCTGCTCCCTTTTTGCTACAAGGTACCTCTTTTTCCATTCAACCTGAAGAATTTTTAACTGGAGCTTGTTAATTTTTATCCTATCTTGAGTTAATTAACCACCCCATATTTCATCTCATATTGGAACCTTCTCCACATTTTACTTTTACTAACATGGAGAAAAAATGAACTTATATGTAGACCGAACAAACTGCAAGAGACTGCATATTTGCAGGTCCACAATTTTCAAGCAGATTTTGTTTACTGGTGACAGTACGAATGGGAATTGAAGAAAGCTGGTAAGGACCAGTAGAAGAGTAATAAAAGCAAGCTAGACAAAGAACTTTTTTTTTCTTATAACAGCAAAAGCACTATTGCTGGTGGTTTATATAGATAAAATAATGGGATTCATTATCATTTAGACAAATCTAAATGTATTTAAAAGGAGTTCAAATAAGTTTATAAAGAAAAGGCCTAAAGCACTGTAGTGGTCGCAGAACTACATGGCTGAATAACCAATAGGACCATGAATAGGAAATTGTCATTGATTTGGTTCCTGATTTTTGGCTTTTCCAATGATCTGGTTGGCCACTGTAAGAACCAGAGTGCTGGCTTGGATGGGATAAATTGTTATTTTATTGTTAGTGCATTTCATAGATTAATTCAATCAATTTGCAGGCATTAAAAAGTGCAGCCCAATAACTCCATATAGCAGCTAGCTTTTCTGTTGTAGCCTCAAAATCAAATCTTCAATATCAGGCCTTGTTGACTAAAACATGTTACCAAAAAAGGTCTAATTTCTAACCTTTTGCCCTAGTGGTCATCTCAAGTTTTGCAGGCCAAAACTGGCAGTCTTTGAAGCCCAAAACATCTTGCCTTAGCTTGCCAAGCAAAGCCAAGTGTATCCTGAAACTGACAGAAAATGTACATACATTGTTAAAAATAACAATGTAGACTATCATTTACAGTTTTAAGTTGAGTGCTGTGGTCAGATGTTTCATGACAGTTTTCATGGATTTCAAAATAATCAAATCCAATAGTGAATGCCTTTCCTGCCCTTTCTTGCTATCTTTATACAAACATGGTTTTTAGGAATACAAACACGATTTTTAGGAATAAAAAGGGTTTGATTTTTGTACTTTGTAATTGCTCTTTGTAAAGCAACTAATTTGAAGACCATGATTTGATATATAATCATATGAGAGTCAGATCATTCTCAGTGGTTTATTCCTGAACAGTCATATATGTACAGTGAAATATGCTTTTTCTAATCAATATTTGTAATTTTCCAATTGCTTCTTTCATGAGTTGCTTAATTAACACTTGCCCAAAGAATGTCACTTCAGTGAACTAGTTGTCAACTAAAAAGATACTCTTTTGGTCTTTTTAGCTGCCAGAAAAAGGGATTGGGGGAAAACAAGGCATTCTTGAAATGCCTAGATAATCAACTCAGCAGCCCAAAGTTGTTGGAACATAAGAAGGTTATTGGAAAGCATGATGGATGACTCTTGGAGATGGGTGTTTCCCATTGGAGAGGTCACATCCAGGGGATGGGGGAAAGACCAGAATCAAGGGGCAAATGTATGATGTGATTTAGTACCAGCTGCACCCAGCCATGCACCAACATGGCAATTTCTAATAAACCAATGTACTTTTTCTGAGATGCGGCTAGAGACTTTTGCTTTGAATGAGTAGGATTTGTTGGAGCCCTGACACTACTTTCTGCTGGTTATTTATCTTCTTGGGCTCTTCTTATATTATTAATATATTATTACATATATAATATTATGATATTATTATTAAGCCACCTTTTTTTAAAAAAGGGAAAAACTCAATGGAGGTGTGGCATTCATACAAATTAAATGTTGTAGTTAATTTTGGATTTCTGAGTCTATTAGAAATGACAGTATAATGAACTAGTTAATATGCTCCCCTTGTTAATATTTCTAAGGTAATTTTAATAATGCAATATGTCAATGCAAAACATTTCTAAAAATTCCATGCTCACTGCTTTCAAGTGTCTGGCTTTGTATAGGGCTGTACTTTCACAAATGATTCAAAAGCATATGATCATAGCATGTCTGCTTTTTATTTGTTTACTGCAAAAGATAAATTGCTGCTATTTTAAGAATTGCATTAGAGAGACACTGCTTTAATGAGTTGACTTACTAAAGCAGCAGTATCTTTCTCAAGCTCACAAGGGAGCTTTAAAAAGGATACATGTACTTAAATAAATGTAATAAAGCATAATGAAAGCGCTGCAATCAAGCTCATGAATTGTCCAAAGCAGTTTGTTTATCTTGATAGGTCTTCCAGTATTTCCATAAAATAGTATTGTGCTTAATTATGTAGGGACAATAACTAGTTTTGATTAATAAGCATTAGATCTCCATTTGCAGTGAATATGCTATTATATTGTTTGGATCATTTAGAAATTGGTGAAGAACATCAAAGCTTCACAATGGAAAAGACTGTGAATCAATAGGAGCAGCTGTTTTCCGAGTCTGTCCGGGACTGTTCAAGAAGCATCAGAGAAGGCATCAGGCAATGTAAAAGGTTAATGATTACACTGCAATCAGCTGAATTTAATGTCAAGAAGGAATTGCTAAACAGGATGTTAATTGGATAACATGTGAACTTCAATTAGGAATATTTACAATCTGTGGAATAGAATTAGTTTGACATGTAGCTAAACATTAACTTGTTCACCCAGCTCTCCTGCCCATTTGTTAGGTAGAAAGAAAACTATTGCAAAATAGCTAAACAGTGATGGTTTCTGATGCCACTGAAAGCTCAGGAGACATTCATGAAAACGTAAGTTGCAGTAGCTCAACTGAGTCCAAGTTTTGGAACATTTAAAAACCATCTTATTCCAGATTTCTGAATATTCGGATCTCATCAGTACATTCATACATTGCTTTCTTGGATTCTAATTTGCCAGGCATGCTATTTTGAATAGTACCCAAATAACAATTATCAAGTGGGAAATTCTCTATATTTATGATAGCCATGGGTAGTACTGAAATATATATTCAGATTTCGGGGAGCTCTTTTCGAGGCGATGTAGAAATTGGCTACAGGAAAAAGGGAAGGGTAGAAATTCACTTGCTGAAATGGTATAGGGCAGGGGTGTCAAACTCACATTATCACGGTCGCACCGCCTGACATATTGGGACTTTTTTCCCATTTGCTAAAACAGGCATAGATGTGGCCAGCGTGTGATGCAACCAGCCCATAGGCTGGGAGTTTGACAGCCTTGGTGTAAAGTCTCCTGCTTGAACAGGATGGACTAGAAGATCTCCATGGTTCCTTCCAGCTCTATTTTGATTGATTGATTGAAATCATTCCTCAGAAAGGGATACTTATTGATACAAGCAATGTTGGCTTTTATCCTAATGATTTTCCAATATATTTTCTGAACAAGAATGGTACCATTGAAGCTAGAACAATTATACTGATTCCTGAAAGCACCTTAATCTTTGATGCTTTACTGATGGAATTTGAAACAAGTATGAACCACTCCTTATTCTTATTTACCAAGAGAATTACCTGTATAAGTTTGGAATACTCATACAATTCCTTGTTACAATCTTCTTGATTTCATATAATCAGAGTTAGATTCCCAGAAAAACAAAGAAGCCAGTTAATAATTGGAATATGTAGACAGGGAAAGAGTATCTCACTATTCAGCATTTCTCATCCTATTTGAAATAATGCTTATCACCCTTATGTAGTATTAACTGTAGCTACCTTCCTTGCCCCATTCTTCAACCAGGAATAAAGAAACAATACCAAAACAGAATTAATTGGAAAACACAATGATAGTTTAAAGCCAATAGTTAACAGATCTAACAAACAAACAAACTGCTTTAGCAGCTACAGTATTTCATCTCGAGGAGGAGTTTTGTTTGGTCATAAATTTAGACATAGATAAACTATCGTGGACTTCCATAGTAAAAAAAAAAAGAAGGGTTCCAGAGATGGTATTTGGCAGATTCTGACCAGTTCTGGTAGTGGAAATTTTGAATAGTTCAGAATACCATCTCTGACTGGCCTTGCTCCCATCTATTCTCTACCTCCCGACTCCCAACTGATCAGCTGGTCTTCTTTTATTGCCCTGCATAGGAGAGCAGAGCTGGAAAGCAGGTTAGTGGAGTGGAGAGAGGATGGAGATTTTACAGTATCCTTTCCCTGGAGTGGGGTGGAAATGGGGATTTTACACTATCCTTCCCCTACCATGCCCACCAAGCCACACCATGCCCACCAAGCCCACAGAACCAATAGTTTAAAAAAATTGAATCCCATCACTGAAGGGTTCAGTTTGGAAGTCAATTGTCTGTGAAAGTTATTTATCCAAGGCCTCTGAATTTGCCTTGCCAGGCGTTCCTGTTAAAGCTAAGTAGGTACAATTTATAAAGAGCTAGGTGAGCCTTACAAAAGACTTAGCTGTTTTACCAATTTGAAGAAAGATATTTTGTTAGTTTTCTCCAAAATTGTGCAATTTTGTGAAAATCTTTTTTGGAATGCTATGTGTAGTCCTACTTAACACCTCTGGCTGCTTAGCTGATATCACATTAGTCTCTAGCTTAAAATACTTCTGGGAATATTATTTTCTTCACAATACTTTATTTTATATACTCTCATCTTTAAATGTCATTTTGTGAAATATTACCAAATTTCAGCAACTGCTAGGCAATAAATAATAGTAAAGTTAGAAAATAGTATTGTACTATTTCTATAGTAATTATCTCAGTCGATGGCAGTACCTAACTTATCTTGTCTAAGCTCAAAGCTAAACAGGGTCAGATCTGATTCATGTTTGGATGGAAGACTACCAGACAACACCAGATTATAAATGTAGTGTTCATGAAGAATGAGACCGGAGACCAGCGTAACTTCATCTCTTTTATTTAGTTCAGAAAGTCCATCTCAACCAGGAGCCGCGGCAGCTCTTTTTATAGAGAGCTGCTCGTGGCTAGTGTCCAATGACACTTGTTTTTCCCGCCGCTTGAATTGGCCAATCATAGCCCTGCTATTATTGGTCAATCAGCATTGAGTAAGGAGCCAATCAGCTTCCAGTATTTCTTAACCAATAGGAATAGGCTATTTGGAGTATGTGAATATAGAACACCCCTCCCCTCTTGGTATGGTCCTACCTTATGTAGTCACGTAAGTAGGCAGGGCTTTTAGGCTGCCTAGTTGACCTGCACAGTTTAGTTGTGTTGTCATCTTCGGCAGGTTCAGACGGGATCGCTGTTCCTCCTGTCCTTCTCTGTGGAACCTCCTGGAAGGTGGAGACTCTACCAGTCCCGGCCTACTTGGACTGGTAGAGTTGGCTCGGCTGCTCCCTTCCAGAGCGGCTTCTAGGTCTTCTTGTGTCTCCTGCTCCTCTTTGTTGAAGACTTCTGCGGGTAGGTCATTGTTCCTGTCTGAATTTATTTGCGAATGTTGTTTTGATTTTGTGGGGTTTCTTGTTCTGCCGGAGGGTTTCCCCCTTCCCCCTTATTTGTGTTTGAGGGGTCTCTCCCCTCTCTGGTTGGTCTATTAATATAATATAATATAATATAATATAATATAATATAATATAATATA